>VZTH01005365.1:378390-399337 GCA_013397815.1 Aleadryas rufinucha
AGGAGCAGGAGGAGGAGCAGGAGGAGGAGCAGGAGGAGCAGGAGGAGCAGGAGGAGGAGTAGAAGGATGGGCTTCTGTAACTGCTGTCCTTTCTTCTGGGCTTGAAAATAAGTGGTGTGCACAGTTTCCGCAAACTCAGAAGTGGTGAAGGCAGGGAGCACTGCCCACAGCCTCCCATCCTTTGTGTCTCGCAGTAGTGCTTTCCTGCTGGAGGATGGAAGGGTTGGTCACCAGCAAGTCACTTGGTGTGTTTGCAGAAAGACATGGATAATATTTAGGAAGTGGAAGTGGCGCCACAGTTAATAAACACATCTTTCACTATTATTTAAATATTTTCAGAGTTTAGTAGTTGTTTAGTGCAAAAAAGCTGTGGAGAACTGGTGCCAGATTTAACATCACCAAGTATTTGGATGGGAATTACTGACAGAAAGTTACACTGCTTTTTAAAATAAATTTGGCGCCAGACACAACGAAGTTTACCACCACTGCTGCAGAAAAAAAAGATCAATGAAGTATGAGAAAATACTGTGCCGCAGCGCATGGCGATGGTGAATAGCCGCAGCCTCTCTCGGAAGGGTCCCCAGCCAGGAGAAGCCACTTCGGCGCAGAGGGGCTATCTGAGGGCGCAGCCACACACACACAGCCCGGTGTTACAGGGCACACAAACACACTCACGCTATGAAGAGTACAGCAGCGGCAGGCAATGAAGGAGGCAGGAGGGCTTCCCCATTTGCGTGTCCTCCAGCGGCTTTATTCCGGCGTGCAGCTCGTAACAAAGGCGCGGTGAACGGGAGCAGGGACGGAGACGAACCGGCGACTCCTCCACGTGTTCCCCCTTAAGTACAGGGGGTTGCGAGGGGTGCGGACATGGGGCGGTGCATAGGTGGGGGCTAGGGAGGGACTGAGGGGGAGGAGCCAATGGGGGTATGATTCAAAAGGAAACTTCCAGGTATGGGACATAAGGGTGGAGAATATGGGGACCGATCGCTGGCTAGTGAGGACTAGGGGGCTGCTTCAGGATTGGGGCTGTCCCACCAGTGGTCTTTCTCTGCTGTGGGCTTTGCTGGACCCTTCTCAGTATCCCTGCAGGATACAACAATACTGGAAATTAATATTTATATGCAGGAAGATTAACTGAGAAGCCTAAGAAACAAATTACCATGTTTCCCTCATCTTAACTTGCTATTCCATATCTTATATTTTCATGTAGTGAAATTAGATATAGTTTTTTATATTTTGGCCTAACTTGGAGATGATCTCAGAACATTTTTAAGGGAGTGCTTTTCTACTTGTATATTAGTCTTATTTGGATATCACACCTATGTGACAGTGAACATTTTTTTATTCAGTAGTCATGAAAGATCCCTCATGATGTAGAAGAAACTATGCAGATATTTCTTTTGTGCCCTTTAATAGGTACCCTTTGGTACCTATTAAAGCCCCATTGGAAGTGGTATAAAAAAGTTTAAATGTCCTTCTGCTTTTTATTAATCTTTTAACAGATGACTCTATTTTCCCCGGAAATATTTGGATCAGTGTTGAACCTCTTTTTCATTTGCTTAACTGTATGGGATAAACTAGGGTTCAATTTGAAGAACATTTTTACTGTGTGGAGAAATTATATTAAAATGATATTAATATCTGTTTGTCCTTATTAACAGGAGTTTGCAGAATTTGAACGTGGAGTGCTGGTATATTTTATCATTTTGGTTTTCATTGAAAGAAACTTAATATATGTAAAAAAAGGCTGCATAATAAGACTAATCATTAAGATATGTTTTGATGCAAGGAAAACCCCATAATTACAGTATCCCAATCTGCTGTTTAATGTCAGTTACATCAGTAAGGTGTCATATGTTCAAGATGTTTCATTGCATGGAAAACCAGACTTATTTTTCGGTTCTTTACTTTCACAATAAACAAGTTTTCTAGAACTGGGCAAGTGAGTCCAATGATCTTCATGTTCTTTATAGCTCTAAATCAAATTTGAAAATTGGGTATGATAACAGGCCTAATAAGATAAAGAAGATTACTTACTTAATAGAGTATGATACCACATTTGCCAATTAGTTGATTTTTTAATTCACTGTATAAGGAGGTGGCTGTTACCAGGGACTTGTTCTTCTCTAATTGGAATCCAGTGTTTATGAAGCATAATTACCTGTTAGAGCAACTGCATTGATGTCCTTCATTTAGTAAAACCCCTGTTCTTCAAATATGCAGGCAACTGTCATAGTTCCATCAAATTCTGTGGAATGAGCTACACATGCTACCAAAAATAAATACAAGATTCTAGTAAAATCAACTAAAAAAAAAAAAGTACAGTGAATTATCTCATCTCAGCAGTAGAAAATTTTCCTTATTAAAAAAATTTCTTTCAAAATTCAGATATTTGTTTGCTACCTGCCAGAGCTGAAGAATGTCAAGATTTATCTTTTGTATGTGGGAAATCAGTGACTGGTGGGTAATATAAATGACTGTTTGAGAACTAAATTCTGAAGTAGGTGCTATTATATACTCTCTGCCAGTTAACTGAGTGCTGCTGTATATTATAATTACCTAAGAGTTTCATTTTTAAAAATTTTATTTTAACAAAACCAAATGCTTCTATTATTCTGATTACAGTCAATAATCAAACCACTCACAGAACATGTTTTTATCAAAATAGTGCAGCTCTCTTCAAATGCTTTGTGAAGTCTTGTTTTTTTTACTCAAATGTCATTTATGTGAGGAAAAACCAGGTTGAAAGGCTCTGACAATGTCAAAATAGCTCATTTTGACATCTTTGAATGAAAGTCTTATGGTTTTTTTCCTTGAAATGGCTTTTTACTTTGGTTTTTGTGTTTCATACAGATATATGTGAGATGTGTGAAAAATCTAAATTGGAAAGAATTGATCCATCTGAAAATATGTATTTTTCATTTTGCTGAACACGTTAATATTCAAATTTTCCAGAACTGGGATCAAAATGTCTCTAGAAAACTCTTAGGTTTGGAAGGATTTTCATTCTCCATATAATTCTAGCTTTGCCTTAAGTTATGGAGCAGACATGTTACCAGAGTCACAGATAAAATGGCCTCTAATAACTTGCTGATGGCTACCTTTGAAATGTGAACAGGCACAAAAGCTTTAAGACAAGCAGCTTTTGGGTGCCACCTTGAAATTCAGAAACACTTCTCTCTGGTGGCTCCATTTAGAAATTCTTGAAGAGTAGAACTAAAACAAAAGAACTACATTGTATTTTCCTCAAACAAACCTTATCCACCCTGCCAAGGAGATGGACATGTTCTTCTGGAGAAAATTAACCCTTTGAAGCCTGAGAAAGGTTCAAGTCTTTCTTTTACCTTTCAAAATTTTATGCAAATCATGCAGTGGTGATTGGCTTGTGCAAAATGAGTCTTAGCTATCTCAGAGTGGTTGTCCATGGTTCTCTGAGAAGTTATCCTTGCATCAGCAGAGAAAGGGAAGCAGAAATAGGTGAAATTTGAGGATGGTATTCTAAAAATGGAGACAAAATAAACAAAGATCTTTGTTTAAAGATAAATAAACAAAGGCTTTGGGAAGGCAAGATTATGTTTTTCAGAGGTGGCACCCTTGATTTGTCGGGGACCAGACCTCCCAAAGAGATCCACATCCCCTGACCCCTTGGCCACAATAATGGCAAGTTCTGGTCCAAGCTGTCACCAAGTCTGATCTTGTTTTTCAGCTGGCTTCAGCTGATTGCATGCACACAGTACTGCCCAGAAAAGGTCTGATGCCAGCCAGAAGGAAGAAAGATGAAAAGCTTCCTACTCAACTGGTGGCATGACCTGCTGCCTTGCCTCTCCTATGTGACAGCCAAGAGGAATAAGACAGAGTTGGTGGCAGAGCAGCTCTGAGCACAGTTTTAGATTTTTTTACCATCATGATTGCTACAGTTGGGGAATGCACTTCATGTCCTCATCCTAAACCTTTTCAGGGATGCTTCTGTGGAAGCACTTCTCAGTCGGAAGCGTGGAAGCACAGGTCGACACAGACCATGGCCAACAATATGACACAAAGGTGTCGATGTTCTGCTTGATGTTGTGGTTTCACCCTCCCAGACCTACATCTACAGCCAGCAATGGATAGTCTTGAGTGCAACATCTGAAAATGAGAAGCAAACTTGAACATTCTCCAGCTGTTAAAACACTGAGAGCCCATGGTGTCCCTCTTGCTGTGGCAGCTGTTCACATTCGCAGAGCATGGGCAAGGGGAAGGGACAACATGCCAAGGCAGGATAATTGGCAGGACTTTTGGAGGTAACAAATTACAGACAATGCTACCACTAGGACATTTCTCGCAGGAAAGGGAAGGGAACAGTTCAGGCAAGTCTGCATGCCCAAATGAAGTTCCTGATCAGGATAACTACAAGTGGCCAATGTGCTGAGCACATCAGAACCCACTGCAGGGTTTCCAAAAGCAAACCATGGCTGTGCAAACCTCTGTGCCCTTCTGTCTTCAGAGATGAAGCAGATACACAGGACTTGTTGAAAATCCATAAGGACTGCGAGGTGGGATAAATCAGTGCTTGCACAGTGCTAGTTTGTAATGTGATTCTTCTTGGTTTTGTCCCCAGAATAGGTGATCCTCAGGCTGAGTATTAGCTCACCAGTAGGAAAACCAAAATTATTTAAAATGTGTTATATAAAGCCTCTGTCTTGGTTTTAAAAGACAGGTGTCTGTAAGGAAGGCAGGAACCTCCCCTGGAATGGAAAATGCAACCCCCTTCCCTTTCGATTACTATAATTTTGAAATTAAGGGGCTTTCAGGCAAATGTATGAGGAATAGGAATAACAGTTCTTTACTAATATATATNGTCTCCTTTCAGTGAGGTAGGGTGTAAAAATAGGGTCCCCTGTGCAAGAGCCGCTCCCAGAGAGAGAGCAAGCTCCACTCACGGTTGGAGGAAAAGCAGCAGAAGGTAGAAGCCTGCAGTGATGGTGGATTCTCTCCACAGCGATCGCAGCCTCCTTCCCTTCCGTATGCCAGATCACAAGTGGACTAGGGGCCCCGCCCAACCCCCTCTTCCTAGGTAAAAGGGGGCCAGTTGGCCGGGGCTCCTCCCCGGCGAAGTCCTTTGTCTCCCTCAAGTACCTTGGCAATGACTCCCTCTCAGCAATGTACATGTGTGGGGAAAAATTCTTTCAAAAGAAAAAGAAAATAAAAAGAGAACTCTTAAAACCCCAACAGCCAACTATATAAACAAATTGAGATAATCTCTATGTTTTTCTTCATTTCTGCTCATTATAAAGTGTATGGCCAATTTATTTCCTTTTTCTATTTTTCCCAATAAACTAGGTAAGACAAAAAAGTTCTGGCGGTATTTATATATACTAATGCATGCACATAAGCTCTTTTATCAATAATTTAAGCAAGCTTTATATAACATAATAAAAAACTACATAGTAAGTGAAATGCCTATCTTTTTCTTTGTGTTTTTGTTGGGTTTGTTTGGCTTTTGTGGGGGGAGGTGGTTGGGTTGTTTGTTTTTTTAAATTTTGAGTGGTGGAAATAAATTCCACTTTAGAAGAAGTTCACAGTAGTGAAGACTATCAGGAGAACCCATTAAAAACTTTTACATAACTTGCTGTTTATAGTAGTCCTGCTATATCATAATAATAGCACTCAGTTATTGGAAAGATTCCCCACATGCTGTAACTGTAGTTGCATAGTTGAATTCTGATATTTGGTGGTTTGATATCCAGTCCTTACTGGACCAAATGTGGAGAGAGGCTACAAACTGTGCCCATATACAACTCATTCCATGTTGATTTTTAATACTACGCTGTTCTACCAGAGCAATGCAAACAAACTACAGTACAGGCAATTTCACAGACCACATTTAGAAGTAGATCTCCAGGGAGGAAAAGATGAAGCATTTCACTGGATTGGAAGGTTTGTGCTCAGAAAACTCTAAATTCACCTGTCTCTCATAAATCTAACTGACTTAATAAAGAATACCAAGACACTGAAAAAATAAACATGGAAAAGAGATATTTTAAGATGTAGGCACTATGTACTTTATGTTGCACTATCCATACTGTGTGGTTTGTGGTTTGGAACAAAAGCAATTGCTCAGCAACTTCTCCACGATATTAATAATAACAATCTTGTATGCCAGTAACCTGCCAATGAACGGTGGCCAGAAACGAGTCCTCAGGTCCATATTCCCAGCTGGTAAAATGGCCAGAGGTGCTGCACACACAATAGTTCCTACTGACTTGCTGAAAGTTAATATTCCCTTGTTGTTCACAGGAATTTGTGTTTAATATATAACTTGAAGTGGCCAAAGCAGAAGGAAGTTTTTGAGCATCTGGGGCACCATAAAATAAGAGGGCCAGCTGTTCATCAAAACCCATGAGCCTGACACTGAGCCAGAGGCACAATCTACTGCATCCCTTCATAGTCCCTCAGAAATGTACTTGGGGATTTTATCCTACCTCCCCAAAACAGTGCATCTAGCAAATCCTCTTGCCTCTTACAGCTCAAGCCAAGCAGCTTAAGCCATTGTGCCATGTGAGTGATGAGAAAAGGGGCAAAGAGCAAAGTGGTACAGGAACCTCAGTTTGTTCAAATATCAATGAGGTGCTTGCAATCTTTCTAATTTATTGTACTGAACTAGTCAATAAGTAGATTAATTACTTTGGTGGAGAGGGAAAAGGGATTTCAACATCCTCTGGAGGAGAGAGAGAGGAATATCACTTAAGTGGACACAGAAGATTGTACTTCAGACTAATATTTGCAATAAACCAGCAGCATACCTTGGGTATGATATGGGTTTAAACCACTCCTTTTCATATTGCTATTTCTATTTGTATGCTTCAAGTCAGGGCTGGTTTTTGTTGGTTTGTTTTTTTGGTTTTTTTTTTAAGTGGTGCTCAACTGCTACATAATTAAAATTTTTAAGGCATTTTAAAATTTTCTGCAGGGTGACTGAGTCAGATACTGATTGGTTGTGTTGAATAACAGATGTTTATTAGTACTGTAGAGCAATATACCAACATACTACAAAATTTTCCATTAGAAATGCATACTTGTTATAAGAAGAACATTTAATTTATTTGCCTTGTGGTAATATTTTTTTTTACTCTTAGTCATGTATTAAAATAGATGTATTTTACACAGTGACAAGTATAAAAAACATCTTACTAACTAACATCCTCTCATGTCAGAGTTATGCTGGCTGTGAGCACAGTCCTCTCCATCTGTGGTAGATGACTGAAGAGATAAGCAAACTGTGTTGTTTCTGAATAGGGAGGAAGAGTAGATGTATATCATTATGGGCTGTTAAATCACCTTAAGGATGATAGCAGCAAACTGCCAAAAATTGATGGGGATCTCATTTAACATCAGCTCAGGTAACAAATTATTACTCCAGTTTTACAGTTGGGAAACTGAGGCATAGACATGCTGGGTAATTTCTGCAAATCTGCTCAGGGAGACTGCTGGCTGTGCTGATAAGAAAACACTGAGCTCCTAGCAAACTATTGGATTTGTTGTACAGTCCTTCATACACAAGGCATCCAAGATAAATCAGCAGCAGTTAAATTAGAAACCAATCTTAATTTTGATGCTTTCTCATAACATCTTGCCTTTTTCTAAACCCACAATTATTTCTCCCTCTTACCTCATTCCATACAAGTACTTTAATTTTAAAGTTGAAACCCTAACACAATTCTGGACAAGATCTGAGTTTCTTTTATGTCCTGTTCCCCACTAGCTTAGAAAAGGGGCACTGTGCATTTTGGGGTTCTCTCCTGAAGTGCACTATATTGCCTGCATAACTTCCAATTGAACAATTAACTAGAGTACTTAAAATGCAGAGTCTTCAACAAAGCTGAAATAGAAATCCCGAATACTCTATTCCTCAGCATGCTGAATTACTAACTCAGACAAATACTTTTCTGATAAAAAATGGCAGAAGGCTCACAGCCCCTCTAGAAAACTTATTTGTTATCAGTGTAAACCTTTCCCTTGTTTATTTTTAAACCTTCTATCCTAAATTGTTCTTAAAAATCCTGCAGTGAAAGGCTTCCTTCAGGCAAATCTCTCTAGTGATCCTGCCACAAACCCAATGCTCTCGTGTCATAGGGAGAATGTTTAGTCAAGCCCCATTCTGCAGTGAGTATCAAATCTCAACTTTACTCAGACAAAGCTGTCTGGAACAAAATGGATAGAAATGTGCTAAATGGCAACATGGCAGATGCTGAACCCCTTTAGTAACACACCTACTGAAAATCAGGGAACTTGGTGGGACGCTCATAGTTAAGCTTCTTTCCAGATATCTCCTGAAGGTGTTATCTTTGCCTTTCTGTCGCCTTAGAAAGAGTTTGTGCCCTCTGAATAACTGAGCAAAGTTAGGGGTGGGAAGTGGAAGATTTAGGAGCTTCTTTTCTGCAGAAAAGAAGGACAGCTTCGGGATCAATAAATGCCATGAAATTCTCTATTTAAAATAGAACCCCCCCCCAAAAAAAAAATTGCTATTCAATACCATTATACCACTTGTAAATAGAGTCATAGAACTTTTCAGAATTTAAATCAAGAATAAAACAAATTTAAAGGTGTTACAGTGCAGTAGAGATACACCTTATACCAATCACAGGAGTGATATGGGAATATTTATTTTATGTAAAAAAGAAATAGATCTGTTATTAAACATTTTATTTCATCAGAGCTCTGTGACAAGTCACTGAAATAATCACACTAGGAATCACAAAACTCATGATCCTTAGGGAAACAGAGTCTTCCAGACCTTCTCTATCTTTTTTTTTTCAAATATTAGTCCCAAAGCAGAAGAAGATTCTGATTATTGGAATAAGTAATATAGGTACCCACAGTAACAGACAGTTAAAAGACAAAATCTTGGAGTAATGTATTTCAGATATGCTAGTGGTAAAAGTTTGTAAGGTAAGGCTGCATTTAAAGTAACAATAAATTTATATGCTTAGTCTACCTTATATTATTCTGGCAGAAGAACTGCATGTAAATATTAAAATCATAATTTAAGTTGTTTACCTGCAGTTACATGCCTTTCAAGAAATCTTTAAGCTGAAGATTTCATTTTAAGTAATTGCAAACATCTGATCTAGTGCAATAGTTTGACAGCTGGAAAGTGTAACACGGAAAATGCGTAGGAATTTGCATTTCCACAGCCTAACACCAGCCAGACTTCTGGTACTCTGCTGCCTTTGTACCAGTCTCTTCCATCATTTCATACATTTAAATGAAAAAACATTGCAGTAATCAGTTTGAGAACACTTAAAGCCAGGGATAGAACCTGACTTTAAAAAAGCAAAAGCCTGGAAATATTCTCTAGTGGGAAGCAATTAGAACAATACAGGGAAGTTAGGTGTTATCGAATGCTGCAGAAGGCAAACAGAGCAGTGCAGCCATGGAAACCATCGCACCAGCAGGTCCTCTGTGATGGAATGCACAGAACCTCAGAGGGATACACAGAACTACCAAAACTGCATCTCCTTCCTTTCTCTGCTTCCCGCTTACTTCCTCTTCTGTCTTGATATGAATCACCATCAGTGAACAGCTGAAGAGGAACTGCCAATCAGTATGCCTCTGTGGATTCCAGAGATAAGCTTCTGAAGCGCTTGTCAATAAAAGCTTGTTCTTTCCCCCATAAAATATGTATTATTTCCTAGTTGCCCAAAGCCCCAAATCACAAGACCTATCATTTCTTTTAAAAGATGGAGTCCCACTTGAACTAATTTACTAGCCAGCAGATGACTGCCCAAAAATGCCACAGTTTTGAGTAGAGGATACACAGCTTCTGAAAATAAGCAGAAAACTGTCAGATGGTATATGCAAATGAGCCAAATAGATAAAAATAGGTGTTTTCATAATTTATAAACAGGTGCTAGCAAATAAACATAACCTACAAAATACAATACTCCATTACTCTTGCCTTATTCTCTCTTAACTAGAGAACCATATGTGTTATAAAAACTCCTAAAATAACCAAAAATAATGAATGGTATTCATTACTGATGTCATTCCACTGAAGTTAGCACAGACACAGTGGGGAACAGAATCTGGATAAGCATCTCAACTACCCTTATTTAGATGAGTACTACTTAAATAAACTCCATTTGGCAATTGTTCTTCAAACCCTAATCCTTTTAATATGTAATCACTAGTGGTAGTTATTTAAAAACAAACAAACAAACAAACAAAAAACAAAACCAAAAACAAAAACAAAGAAAAGGGGAGGTTTAACTTAAGACTACTTTAAAACACTTAAGATATCATACAGAATGATATTGTAGAACCATATGAAATACATCAAAAAAGAAATAGAAAACAAACACAGACATCTTTCATTGTGATTTTATAAACTGGACATGTTCGTATGATTAATATTTTGGAACTTTAAATAAAGAAGGATCTCCCTGTCTGAAATGTAATTGTTTCAGCATACTTTTACATGGATACTTCTCTACATATCCTCTCCCTTCAGGGAGTAGCTGAAAACTAGCAATGTTTGTAAATCATTGTGTAAGCAGACACAGAAGTATTTAACCATAGCAGCATCAAATTCATTTTGACCAAATTTAACTAAACCCCCTGCTTTTTACAGTGATGTTTTTACCATCATTTACACATAAATCCAGTCACAGACATGACGGTGAAAGGACTGAATGGATAGGGGAATCATACTTTTGTTTTGTGGGGCTTGTGGAGATGTTCGTGAATGGGTTATTTTGGGGGGTTGGGGTTTTTTAGTTTGGTTATGATTGCATCAATTTTTCTTTTAAATTCCTGTGAGGGATTACTTCACATTCATTATGAGATGCACGCTGCAGGCGGGCGTGAGCCGGGAAGAAGGACGTGTCCTGCTCTCCGCCCGCGCTGCCGCTTCCCGGACCCCGCTGCAGCCGCTCCGCACCGCGGAGCCCCGCGGGGCGGGAGCCGAGGGGGTCCGCGCACCCGGCCCGCCGCGGGACGCCACTGCCACCTGCTGAGGGCACCGAGCTACTGACGATACCGGCCCCCGGCAGACCCCCGGGCCCCCGAGGCCGCCCCCGGGACAGACTCCGACGGATCGGGCCACCACCGGGGCCGGGCGTTGCGGAGGATGCGGAGGATGCTGAGGATGCTTTCGGCCCCACACTCGGTTGCGAGTGTTCACCCAGCAGCATCACAGCTCTAAGGATGGTGTCAAATACAGATAGATTTAGGGACACTGGTTTTCTCTCCTTTCCCTCCCCACAGCTTCTCAGTTTACCAGCTCCAAGTTTTCTAAATCAGATGGTTGGGATGTCTTAACTGAAATGAAATGTTTAGTATCTTCGTGGTTGTGGAGCATGCCCACTGTGTGTGTTTTACTGTAATTTTTTTCCCTTTTAAAAAGCACATTCTTTGATTTTGAAGATGTGCTTTAGGAAGAGAATGTGCCACTTCAGTGGCCAGCAAATAATTATGCAAGAGAAGATAAGGTTACACAGTGGAAATTATTACTCCTAACTAATGCAGTGCGTGAACCCCAAATGCCTTCAATAAGGCTCCTCAACCAAAAGCAATGTGCAAAAAATATTGTCACATACCGTAGGAAGGAAAGAAAACCTGTTTGTTTTGTAGCAGGGAATAATATCCTAATCAATATTACTTGGGGTCTAAAGCAACATTGGTCTTCCAAAATTGTCATCAGCATTTCACATGCTCCTCTCTTTAGAAAATAACATCAGTAATTCCTTGTCAGTTGAGCAGAAATAAGCAATAAAGTGTTTATTACTTTCTGAAGCCCATTTGTTTCAGCAGGAAACTGCCTCCACTGTTACGCTACTCAAGTGTACAGATTCGCTCTGGAAACTGAGAGGTATCCTTATCTGTATGGATTTAAATATGGAAAGAGACAGTGAATGGAAAGAACAACTTCAATAAGATATTTTAGGTTACAACTGAATCGTGTGTTTATGGCCCCAGACAGTGTGCTCTGCAAAATGTTCCAAAACACTCACCTCTAAGCTTTCAACTATTTCTCCATTCTGCTCCAAATGCTCTGTGAAACATTTTAAAGAAGAAGAAAAAAAAAAAACCAAAACAAGGTTTGCTATCAGGATCTAACATAAAGAAGATAGTATGATTATGATAACCATTTCCAACTGAATTATAAAGGCAACTTGTTGGTTTTACTTACCACCCATGCTTATCACTTAGGCCATCATTTCTTTTTGAAATATGTACAAGTTTTGCTTCCAGTACATGATCTTTATGCTATAAAAGCAATTTTAGAACCATAGTTTTATAGCGAACCTTTTAGAAGATAATGGCTTAAATGTCTAGTTTCCCTCTATTGCAGTGATGGGATAGCTGCTTCTATAAACCAATCTAGATAATATGTCATATCTCTCTTCAGCAGCTACTGCACACACGATATAGGAAACTCTCCTGCTACTGGTTACTCATTAAAGTTAAGTGGTAGGGATCCACATGACAAGGTTAAGTTTCAACACTTTAAACCCTGCTGAAAGTTGCTAATAATAATGTTTAATTTTCATTCCAAGCATTTATGGTATGATCAACTTGAGCTGGTTGTTTTCTTCTTCTCATTAGTTGGAACCAATGAACCTTTCTGCAGAATAAAAATCTTCAGGCAGAATAACAAAATAGAGGCAGGATTTGACCCCTCTTTAAATAAAACAACATAAGTGGGTTTAATGGGAATATCCTATTAACTGGAGGCAAAGTTTGATCAGGATTTTCAAAAAGGGCTAGAAATTTCAACACCCTAGCAGGGAAATTTTAACAAAAACATCATATTCAAACTGGGACTACTTAATGCTTTCTTTAAATGGTCCACTAGGTAAGGCAATTAAAATAACTACTCCCTTATTAAAAAAAAAAAATTAAATGCAAATTTTTTATTTGGAGATAATAAGGTTTCCAACAAATCATCACCCATAATCTCTTAATACTGAAAAGTCAAACTGCAAAAATTTCAGCCATTTTCAAGGCTGAAATTCAAACCATCTTACAAGGAAAAGAAAGAGATGAAAAGAAAGGAAATGAAAGAGATGCCATGTTCGCTATGGCAAGGAGAGCTGGAGAAAGGAATGGGAAGTCAATGGACTGCAGAGAGTTGGGACCATGGTGGAGACAGGGCAGGCACCTGGTCCTGTGCTGTTCTCCAGGCTATGCTCACATGGGACTGTGCTATGATGCCTCTCTCTGCTCATTCTCTTGTCATTCTCATTGCTCCTCTCTCCTTTTAGAGAGGCAATTGGAGGAGCTATTACATCGAAGGCAGATACCACTGTTATCCTTTCAACCCTCTGCCCCCTGCACGTAAGGTTTGTGATTTTGCAGCAGGGGCAGGGTATCAGCAGTGACAGATGCTTACGTGTCCTTAGAGTATTGACCAGGTCAAACTTATCGATGGGTTTTTATTTCACGGGGTAGGTCATAAAGTATTCATTGCCCAAGGTCATCTAGACTCATGGAATATTTTAGATTGGAAAGAACTTCTAGAGGTCATCTACTTCAACCTGTCCAACACATGGCTCTCATCAAATTTCTGCCAGGTTCCTTGAGGCTTGCTAAGCTTTGAAAAACTCCAAGGACAGAGATTTCACAACATATATGGGCACCTGTGCCAGTGTCTGACCACCCTCATGGTAAAAGGTCATGAGTTTTGCCTTATATCTATATTTGTACATCTTGCTTCTCATGCAAATACTTGCCTAGTAAATCTGGCCTATGGCATTTAATCATCCTCTCCCCAGCCCTACAAGGATATTTAAACCCACTTTTGGCTCCTGTGCTTCTTTGCAGACAATGATATATGTGGATACATAAAACAAGATAGCTTTAGATATATCACAGCTTTAATTTTATTCTACTTTGAAGCTAAATAATTACTTCCAGCCTTTCTCTAGGGATACTGTTAGATCACCCCTTTATGCAGTGTGGGGAAAAGCCCTGTTCTGAACTATCATCTCATTCCCCATGTTTATGATTCCTACTTACCTGTTGTAAATTCTCTCACTATTGTTCCTGTCTTACAGCCTCACTAGATCATCTAGATTCCTCTTAACGTTCCCTTTCTTGTTTTTCACCTATCTCCTGAATAAGACTTTTGAAGTGTGTGCTTGAGAATGAGATTTAAGAACAAGTGTAAGTGCCTAACCATGCCTGTAGAAGCAAAAGAAGGTATTCTTTTCTGATGTGCTATGGTTCCAATAGCTCCAACTGAATGTCTTTACTCATCCAATTTACCCATCCAAGGAGCTCTTGAGGGTCCTATTGACCTTAGACACTCTTGCCTCCATCTCTTTATTGTTTACCTCATGACAGGAATGAATCTCACTGAATTCAACAGGAACACAGTAGTAGAAAGGAGGAGTCCCAAGCATACAATTCCCGCTGAAGGTTTCCAGCTTGTCCTCTGACACACTAATGGAAGCACATGCTGTCAGAGTTCTTACCTATTGCTGCTTTCTGTGGTGCCTCTAGCTTATAAGTAAGTTCTTGTTATGTCACCTGAGTAACTCAGAAGGCACATCTTATTCAAATTCTTTGAGGATCATAGATGCTGTCATTTGAAACAGCACATGAAAAAGGCCAAATATCTTCACAATCTTATGAAAAGGGGCAGTAGATTAATTTTTTATTTTAAAATGCACCTTCAGAATACATTAGGTTAGTGATTAACTGTCTAATTTAGGAAGAATATTACTTCAGTTACAATGAATTACAATAATTTGGTTTTGAGTCCTACATTTAGGCTATGAATAAAACTTCAGGTGCAAGAGTATTTGTATGCAAATGAACAACTAATGATCTTTAGAGAATATAAAACCCCTCCTAGAACTTCAGAAAGATTTTAGATGACAGTAGCCTCTGTGCTTTAGCCCCTAAAATTTTAAGTCCTATTTCAAGAGCAGAAACCAGACTCCTATGATGGGACTGGGCCATCTCAATAATACATGAAGTATATAAGCAACTTCACATGAGGGCCAGGCAAGCCAGGACACCAAACAAGGAACCTTTTAAACTCCCCAGAAGCACGCAGACAGTATCTTCTCTTGTGTCCCGTACATGAGATTAGTGATGCTGCCAACCTGTCCCAGTGGTCAGTGATCAGAGTACTCCCTCAACCCTCAACATGGCTCTGCTGCCCAGGAGCAACACTTAGAGATGTTCAGCAGTTCTGAAGTACAAGAACTCTGAGGCAAGAGCACCTTAAGTGGTTGGCTCTCTCCTTGCTACTCGGCACAGACTTTTATTAAAATTAGTTGAACCATGGAGAGTAAAAGTGAGCACATCTCCACTATCTACTAGTTAGTATGTAGAAACAAACAACATAAATGCAAATTAGGTTCCAGTTGAATCAAGTGAAGACTGAGGTGCTTCTGTGTATTTTCAGAAGAGAAAAAAATAGGTGCTCCTAAAATATTAAAGTCCAAAAATTTCAATGCTTCAAAGGTTCGGCCACAGTTGGATAGGAATTTTCAAAATCAGAGCTGCTGTAGTACAAGTGGAAGAGATGTGCAGAGATGGAGAGAGAGGACATGGCCAGAAGTCTGTGTTTGGTAAATAACAAAGGTCACCGTAGTTTAAAGGAAAAGCTCATAATGAGAGGTGCATGTATTTTGTTATTTTATCTGTCACCAGCTTTTTTCAGGTACATCCCTAGATGCCTAACTAAGACTAGATATCACTGTGTCTTAAAGGAATTTTGCTAACTCTAGGGATCAAGCTAAACTTTCACAAAATATTTTCTCCATACCAAAAGATACCAGAAATTAGTCCAAACAACAACAACAACAAAAATGTTTACTTGTTTCCTACACTAGAAACCTGAAAAAAAAATCCTCTTGATGAATTTCTAAGTATCTGTATTCTGACCTTGCAGGATTTCAAGTCTGCTGTGGGTTGTTATCATGCCTGCTGGAAGGAACTGCTGACATGCAAGCTAACCAAATTACACTCTTCTGCTTGAAAACAAGCAATTTTGAAGGCAATAACCCAAGGATCTTTTTTTCATATGTAGAAACTCTTCATGGTTATAAAATCTACAATAAACATTGACATTTTTGACTGGCATGTTTTCTTCAGAACTTCTAGGTATTTTGGGGAGTATTATTTAGAAAATCCATGTATTCTGAGAAAACACACTTATCTGAAAAAATATTTCATATTCTATTCTATTTGTATTGTATTCCCAGTTTAGGACTGTAAACTGTTCTGCAGTTCTCAGTATAGATTATGGCTTTTGGTCCTTTTCTTTTCTTTTCTTTTCTTTTCTTTTCTTTTCTTTTCTTTTCTTTTCTTTTCTTTTCTTTTCTTTTCTTTTCTTTTCTTTTCTTTTCTTTTCTTTTCTTTTCTTTTCTTTTCTTTTCTTTTCTTTTCTTTTCTTTTCTTTTCTTTTCTTTTCTTTTCTTTTCTTTTCTTTTCTTTTCTTTTCTCTTTTTTCTTTTCTTTGTCACATGAATTGTTTTGCTACATTAGAGAGTGGTAATAATCTGTGGCAGAGTTTGCACCTTTCAAGACATATGGCTTTGTTTTATCACCAGACTGCTTGTTTGGGAGTCCAGATAGTTGTATCACAGAGGGAGGAGAGGAAGGAAGGAAGGAAGGAAGGAAGGAAGGAAGGAAGGAAGGAAGGCAGGAAGGCAGGAAGGCAGGAAGGAAGGGAAAGAAGCACCACAAAATAGTAAACAAACAAACAAACAAAACCCATTAGAAAAACCCCAGAAGGTGAAAGAGGAAGTAAAGGAGATGAACTCTAGAGCCATTTAGGAGAACAGGTCTTGGGGTTAGACAATGACTTTACAGAGAGGCGAGGCATGCCTTATTAATGGAGAGTGATGTTTAGATATTTATTTAAGTAGGAATCAATGGAATAAATTAATGCCCTTATCAGGGATTAATATCTGATGAGTAAGAGGAAATACTAGAAGTCAGGGAGCAAAATGAACATTTTTCCAGGACAGGCTAGACAGCACAGAAGTAAGGCCAGGAATTTCTGCCATTGATCATGACCAGGCGAGGAGAGGAGGCCAAACTGTTCCTCTAGCTGGGAAGGAGCAAACAGCTCCTGGCAGAGGAAGGGGTCCATTACTAACAGTTTGGGAAGTGGCCTTGGTTTTTACAGGTTTAATAACCAGGCAGAAGTGTTTCTAGCATACCTGCAGCCAAGTAGGCACAGGTACTGTGAGTGAGCCACCCATGTCTTGTCTTCTGATCAAAATTTAGCCTGTGCTGGTAGTAACACAGAGATGGACTGCTTGGAATGAAAGTCTGGTCACAGGACAGCTCTTTGTGGTGATGACAGGCATCAGTGGAGGCAGGTCTTCCTCAAAGTTAGCACCTCACAGCAGTTTACCATCAAAACCAACACATAAATGACACATCAAAACTAAATTTCTTTTGAAGGTACTCCCTTGAGTTGAGGGTTAAGGGACCTCATGAAGAAGAGAAGGTTGGACCATCCTTTCTGCTGTGTTCAGTGTATGAATGCCTCATGCTATTGACAGTCTTGCTTCTTTAATTTATGTGAAAAAAGCTTGCAGGAAAATATCCCAACATCTTGGAATATTAGTGCAATGTATTCTAACATTTTTTAATACTAATATCAGAGCCCTGCTACAACTGCTAGCATGTTACGTATGCTGACTGGACAGCTTATAATGTGCATCCTAACATGCTGTTCACCTCATCTGATATTTTGCTCATGGTTTACTATGCAATAGTGATGCTTGATTTGGGTTTTCCTGGAGGTGCATACCATGTATTATAGGCTACACAATAGGTCTACATAATAAATGAATTGTTCCTAATACCTATGTGCTTTGAAAACTTGTTCCTGACTTTTGTATGCTTGTCACCAAGAATAGGTATGAATATCCCCTCCTCCATATAATTAGGCAGAAAGCTAAAAATCTCACAAAGAGATGCAAAACTAGAGCATACATGATACCTTGGACTATCATATAATGTGAAAAAGGTTATTAACAAGGAACTCAAATGAACTCAAAACATGATACCACAGTAAACTGACCTTTGCAAGGTGTTGCTACGAAGGCTCTCCAGCTTGCACTCTGGCTGCTTTTCTGCTTAAAATAGCCACAGCAAGTACGTGATTCCTACCGTTCCCTCTTTTGCTGCATTTGAGCATCTTACACTGTTTCATGAATTTATGCTAACAGTCCCTCTATCTGTGAAAAAATTGCTACCACCCCCTGTGACAGATACGTAATTCAGGCACAAAGACAGAGATACTCTTCAAATCCACGTAAATATTAAAAGCTGCATATAGGGGCTCAACTGGTTTCCATCAGCTTGGTAAGCATCTGTCAGTGACTTGAGACAACTACATGTCCAGGTACTTTGGATTTGATGTGGACAGGCTCCAGATCCTATCTGTCCTGGCAGCACAGAGCAAAGCAGTGAATTGGACTTCTGAACTCTGGCCAGTGCCCTCCAATGTGGCTGGTCTTCTTTTCCCTCTTTGTTTTTACCCTGTAACAAAGTTCTTCTTCTATTAGTATCTACCCTGTGTCACAATTAAACCAAGTGCATTTCAGTACTCCTGTTGCTCATTTGCAAATTTAGTCATTGTGAAGGCTTGCTTAAAATTTTAGTGTAGCTAACCCCAAAACTGCCCTAGTAGATGCCTTAGAAAAGAAGTATATGTGATCCAGCAAAAAAAAAAAAAAAAAAAGGGAATAAGAGACTATCATTGCTGTTTAAATTGCTTCCTCTCTTTTATTAAAATAAAACCAGAAACACTGATGTTAAGACAATATATCAAAGGTAACTAATTGGAAAGAAAACTCTGAAAATACCAAACATATGTAACATTTGGTTCCTGATCAAAAAAGATTATATGTATCAGCTGATCCTTCCACAAGTCAGGATATGTAACATTCGATGCACGCACTTGAAAAATGCAATGTAATCTTAAAACCTGTTTTTTAAAATTCTGTAAGAATATGCTGTTGACATTTTCCATAAAGCATAATAAGAGTGACTCTAAAGCTGCACCTTAGAATGCCATTTTCCTTGTCCCTCTGCAGGTGTGATATACTGTACCTGCAGCCTCGAGAAGCCAAGATTCCTTGGGATGCTCTTGCCTTGGAGATTTCGTCAAGTAGATCCTCTTACTGACATCTGAACCCAGGATGACCTTGGACCATGCGGACATGCTAGAATTTCACATGACTCATCTCTGTAGGTATTATATAGTCTGAAGTCAAAATATCAGGGGAATTCGTTATCCTGTAAGTGTGGACCTGTATTTTGCAATAAATACTTAGATGAGGACTAGCTTTGTTACACAGCACAGCCCCTCTGACTGCCAGAGGGCAGGCAGCTGCCTGGGTGCTAATGATCTCCTCCTCATTCAACCAGCATATCATGCCCTGGTTATCTGACATATGAACAAGTGGGGATTAGATTAATTACCATAAATGTCTTCTCATAATACATGCTTTTAAAAGGATTTATTTAATAACAGATAACAGATGGGAAAATACACTTGTTCACACCCTGTAAAAAATAAAATAATTCATCACTAACTGTATTACTTTTGTTAGCTTCTAGTTGTTCTGGCATCTATGGCTACATTTCAATGTTGGTTCAACTTGTGCTCACAGACTGTTTTCCTTATGATCATTTAAATTAATTGATTATTTTAAGCACCACTAGAGGGCACAGAATTATAACAATATTTCTTAATGGATCACAAAAAGTACATCAGGAACTGGAGTTCAATAATGTTCATAGTTTATTGGCCCAATCCTCGGTTTAAAGCCTCAGTCCTATCAACAGTGATGCATGTGTGCTGCTGTGGGCTGTGCCATTGCCCAACCCAGCAATTAATCGAAGATCAAGGGTGATTGCTCGTGGGACAGAGGTCTGGCTGAGTGGGTCGGACCATGTGCTCTCAGTTGAAGTTTGGCTTTCCAGAATTTGAGTAGCAGCCCTCAAATATTTCACTCAAGTGACTAGGGATGTAAATGAGTACAGAGGGATGAGAAAAATGAAGAGTATAAACACTTGCATGTATCAAACCAGGGAAATGCAAACAAGTAGTAAATGAAGGATTAACTAACTCAATTTACAATTCAAAGAAAGAAGAGTAGATATGTGCCACTGGAAAGCTTAAATATTAATGGGATTTCTGTGGATAGCTGTATCAACTACTTAACATCTGTTTTGACATGTGTGCTGTTTCTGCCATCCCTTACCACGAATGTGCATGGCCACTGTGGTTCATGTGTTAGAAAGTTCCTGTCTGAAGTTGCCTACAGTGGAGGAGAAAGGGTAGTGAAGACAGGAAGAAGTTTAAACTCTTCATTTAAAGACACCTGATTGCATGGCATTGGACACATTTTAGCAACGAATTAGTCCTGTTGGTGGGTCCATGTTGCATCAGTAGGGCACAAGTTAATGTTCACTGCCACAACATGAGATGCGTCTCAGCGTCTTCTTTCTGGGAGTTGAAGACGGTGTATTAATCAAAGTTTGAGAGCCTGGCCTCTAACTAGCCAGCACAAAGAAAAAAACCCCTGAAAACTTATTTCTAAATGCTTCTATTGAATTTTGCTTAACATTAGCATCCACCTTACTGTTTTTCATTAACACTTCAGGAATTGGTGTCACATTTTCACATTGTGGTGCTCAGGCTGCAAAACCAGTGACATGCAGCTATTTTTCGTGAAGTGGGCGCTGAAGTGCCGGGCGGCGGCGCGTCCCAAGCGTCCCCGGGGGCCGGCGGGCGCTGCCGAGCTCCGGCCCCGGGAGAGGCACGGGAAGCGGCTGCCCGCAGCAGGCGGCCGCGGCGTGTGGGGGGAGTGGTGGGGGATGGCCGGGGGTCGCCCTCCGAGCACGGGCGATAACCCACGGGCAAGGCGGGCGCGGTGCGGCGTCCGGGCGGGCAGCACGGTGCGGCCGCGCCTGCGGGTGCCGG
>VZTH01005365.1:400073-717428 GCA_013397815.1 Aleadryas rufinucha
CCCCGCCGGGCTGCGGGAGGGCCGCCGCGGGAAGCACGGCGCCCGCATGAGCCTGCTGGGGAAGCCGCTGTCGTACAGCAGCGGACCGAGCTGCCGCAGGAACGCGAAGTACCGCCGGCTGCAAAACTACCTGTACAACGTGCTGGAGCGACCCCGCGGATGGGCCTTCGTCTATCACGCCTTCGTGTGAGTACCGACCCGCTCCCCTCTCCTCCCGTCCCGTCCTGTCGTGTCCTGTCCTGTCCCGACCCGTCCCGTCCGTTTCACGGGCCGGCGCCCGCACCTGTCCTGAGCAGAGCCCCGCCGCACCGCGCGGCGCGTACCTCCCCTCCTGCCCGTCCGGTCCTCGGGCATCACTCCGTGGCGGGACACGGGGAGCACAAGTACTCCGCGAGTCGCGCCGAAAAGTGCCCGGGAGGAGTCAGCGCAGGCGAGGGAGCCGCTGCCACCTGCGGCGCGGCTCTCCGCGGGCGGCGGAAAATCCCGCGCAGCCCTAGGTGGGAGGTGATGGAGGGGAAAGCTCGGTTCTCCCGGCAGAGAGAACCGGCGGGGAGCACGGCGGGGAGCACATGCTCGGTGGTCTCCCGGGCGCCCGAGGCCTCCCGCTTGCGCAGGGGGAGACTGTGCGGCGCTCTCGCTGATGCCACAAGCCGGCCTCGAGGTTAGACAGAGCGAGGGGCGCCGGCGGCTGCCGGGTCCTCCCCGCGACGGCGGGGCGCAGTGGGTACGCCGTGGTACCCGCGGCGCGTGTGCTGCCGAGCGGACACCGAGGGCTGCGCGGTTTGAAAAGTTACCGCCGCGGAGCCGCAGCGCTCGGCTCTGCCTCCAGCGTATTTTCCGGGGGCGCCTGGTCCCCGCCTCGCAGGGAGCGCGGGTGACGGCGCCTTCCCACGCGGGTGCTCGCCACGGGTGCGCGGCGCCGCGGGATGCTGCGCCCCAGGTGCGGCCACCTGCCGCTGGCAGCGCCGGGGGCCGCCCGAGGCAGGGCGTAGCGAGCGGCCTCCGCGCCGGCGGCTTCGCCGGTGCCTTCCGCTGCTGCGCTTTTGATCTTAGCAAGTGGCGGCTCCTGTCGCCCTCATTCTGAAAAAGCCCCTGACGGAAATACATGTTCCGTATCATCGCTCAGTGGAGAGCGGTACTGTCACCGCGCTGCGAAACTTGTACTGCTTTAACTTCAAGAGGCTTGCCCGGGATACCTGTGCGAGGGCACCTGTGCGAGGATACCTGTGCCTGTCACTGCTTGCAGTATCCTTGGGGTCAGCCATGTTACTCAGTTCATTAGCAATCCTCTGTTTTTATGGGTTTTGGTAATATTCAGGGGAAAGGCCCTGCTCAAAACCCATTTGGATGTCTGAGCAAAACATGCAATACAGTCTGTCAAGGAGTCGTGACAATAGATCTTTTTTATAGGTGAAAACGTGATCAATTACAGAGGAAATAAATTAGGCATTATAGTATATAATACGAGGTATTGCTATGTCTGACTACAGGAAACACATCATAAATGAATCAGAATATTTAACTGATATGCTGTAAGTAACTGTATTTGTTCCATGATAGTCATGGAAATCAACCTAGCGGTTGCAGCATCTTAGCTAAAAAAGCAGTGGTTCCCTAAAAGCTGTTTGACAGCATAAAGAGTGCTCCTCTCTCAGCAGTAGGGGAACCCCCAAATCTTACTTTAATAGCAGCTGTTGTAAGTAAAAAGGTGCCAAAAACATGGCAGTCTCATTAATAAGATACTTTGTGGATAGATACATTCAGTAGATGACAATTGCTATAGATAGTAAGCAGTAGAAATATACTTAATATCAAATATCATTGAGTAAAAGGATTTTTGTCCGCTTAGAGGATCTTCCCATTCTTTCTGTTTTACTCTGAAAATCAACTCTTACACCTGAAATTTTCTTCTTGGAGGGCATTTATTTGTACAGTACATTTTGCTGTCTGAGTTCTTACAGGTGTTACCCTGTGGCCTAGTGTTGCGACAAATACCAAAATATGTACTAGGAATCATTTTACTGCTGTGCCTGAAGTTGCCATACAAAATCTGCAAATTATAGTTTTGGACCTTTTTGTTTGAGTTCATGATAGAAATCTTTAAAACTAGAAAAGCTCAAGGTGACAAGTTTAAAACAAAAAAAAAAAAACAAAAGGAAAAAAAAAAAAAAAAAAAAAAAAAAAAAAAAAAAAAAGGTAGTAAATTTCCAAACGGAATGGAGTCATGACACAGCAGCGCTGTAAACAAGGAAGATTGCCAGCTGCGTTTAGATAATTGCCTGCATAGAAAGAATGCCAGTTTTAATTTTTAATTGCAAATGACAATTTTGGCAGATGTAATGCCAACATTACATCTTTTATCTCAACAGATCTGTGTGAAAGAGCTTGAAACATTACTGTAGTATAAGACACCTAGTAATAACATTACCTTTAAGTATCTGACACTGATACAGTGTTTAAGGTGCATTTGAAGTTCCATTGGATTTCAGTTTGACAGCTATCCTTATTATCAGTCTACAAATAATTTTAACATATTTATATCATTCTGATTTAATCACAGTCAGATAATAAGATAATATTTATGGTGTTTCAGGCTCTTTTTTTTCCAGCCTCCTGATCAAATATAGTTGCATCTTGGAAAACAGACTTTCTTACAGAATTAAAAACCAAAACATAATAAAAAAGCCGCAACTATTTGAAAAAAAAAAAGTCTTGAGACAAGTAGCTTAGAGTTGGAAAGACATTACAGAGTACGTGGAGGAGATGTCTGCTTCTACCACTGCTAAGCTATTCTTGACTGCAGTGCAGCCCGTTATAGCTCTGCACTATTTCTGTTACAGGAATGGGCTATCTGGGGTGAGACCTTTTGAGTAGATCATTGGTCTCCTGAAACCTCACTCTGATGTGCAGATTGAAGTAATGCAAGGGTGGTTACAGACTTTTTGTTTAAAGGCTTTGATCTAGCAGTTTGTTTAGATTTGCATGTTTGTTTTTTAAATAGGAACTAGGAAATTGAAGATTTGTTACAAATAAGAAATTATTCCTGCAGTGATGTTTTCATTTATGTTTTCCATAGGGAAAAACACTTTAGAGCTGAGAAGTATGCCCAGTTAGCTCTTCTTTTTTCTTCTTGCCCTTTCAAATAGAGAAAAATAGGCCACCTAGGGAATGTGTGTTGTGACCTACATTCAGAAGTCAATTGATTAGTTTATTTGTAAATACAAACTTGCTAAATTCTAGAAAAGTCCAATATTCTGCAAACTTCTGCAGCTAGGGGAAGAAGTTACTCTTGAGCAAAGGCCTTTGATTTCAGTAAAGTTGTGCTGGGGAGCAAAGCCATAAATTGCATGTTTCTTGACTCCTTTTTTTGTGCACCTCTGTAGTTCTTTACATGGAAAGCCTTATTAAAATTTAAGATCTTTCCTGTGAGTTTTTGAAAACCTTCTTTTCAGATACCACAGTTTTCTGTTCTTAATCATTCAGGGGTGCCAAAATATGAACACTTACAAAATCAGAAAAGAACATTCATACCGTTTGTGTGTAATGAGTCAGTAACTTGAACTCCTGCTCGTAAAATATTTATGCCACACCACATCACCTACACATGGAGCCATGTGCATATTTAACACGTGTGCTTACATTAGAAGGCTATGATACTGTAACTTTTCAAAAGCATTGTGTTGGGATGTCATAGGATTTCTTACTGTTATTGCTGTTGCAGTTTATTATGGCTCGTTTGGTGTGATAAAAATGTACAGCCATTGCCTTAGAATGATCAAAGGGGAATTCCAGATTTGTTGCAGATTTTACTCTGGGTTTCATGTTCAGTTATCATAAGGACTTTGTATTATTTTTGTTCTTAACTGACATTCTGAAAATGAGATGGCATGAGATGTTCAGAAAAAAAAATACTCCTCTTTGATACTGTTTATACTGGTAGGATATAATTAGTTGCATAAGTTTCCTAATTTAACATCTTGGATTTATTTCGGGAATAATCAAGTTTCTGTTTCTTACTGACTTCTTTGTAATATATTCCTTGCAGAAGTCTTTAACGTTTGTTGTGGGGAAGTCCTTCTCTTTACGAAGCTACCGACTTTTGCTCTGGAAGCTTCTGAATCCCAAATCACACATCTGGATGTGTACACAAGGGCAGTAGCACTTTGCATGGCCTGTATTGATAGGTTTTCATGGGCATCCCCAATTGGCCACTGCAGAAGATAAGAGACAGTGTTAGTTGAATTGCAAGAGCCTGTATGATATTATTCTTGTCTTTTGCGTTATTGATGGAAGAAGACTGAAAAATTATTTCTGGAAAAAATCTAATTATGCCATCAAAGATTTAACCAGCTATTTTAGCCTTCCAGATCTGCTGGAAAGGATACAGCTTAGTAATGATCAGGATGGCTATTGAACAGCAGGTCTTTGCATGTGAGCTAACAGAGCTGCATCACACAGTGCCCTTGGTATAATTATGGAGGTTCCATATTCTGATTAGAAAACCAATAATGTGCAACAGCCAAAGGACTTGCTTTTTCTCATACTATTGAAAGTAGGAGAAATGATTTTATTGCTTTCTTTTTTTCATCTTACGGCATCTAATGAACTAGTGCCAGGTACTCTGTGGGTATCTCTACAGCTTTCATCTTTTTAAGCACCATTTCAGAGTCAGGATTTGGTGCTGTTAGAGTAACAATATATTTCTATATGTTTATAAAAACAAAAAATAACATGATATTTACAAATTAACAAATAAAAAGGTTGACAATATGAATATGTAGGAAATCAAATCTTATTAGGTACTGAGGAGGTAAAAATTTAAAACTCTTTAACTGTAGCACCCAAACTTTAGTAGGCATTTTCATTTGGGGACAATGAATGATAGTGGGTGTTTAGGTGCACTTCAGTATAAATCTGCAGTGATTTGCTGCATTTGAAGCAGTCTGTGATTCTATACATGTGCATATTTCTTACTTACATGTTGTTTTGAAGGAACTTCAGGAAGTTACCTGGTCCAGCTGGGAGAAACACTCTTCCCAGTCATGTGAGATGGCTTTGTCTAGATAGGTCCTAAATTTCACTGGGTGGAGGTCCCACCACCTTGCTGAGTAACCTGCACGTCTACAACTCCTGCCTGTTGAAAAAAGAGGGGGTTTGACATGGGGAGGGAAGAATGGAAGAGCCACCCTGAACCTCCCAAGTGGTTGTTTATGGTCATTGTCCCTTTATTTATGTTCTGTCACTGCTGAGAAGATTTTGGCTTCTTTATCATTGTGATTTCTGTTCAAGTAGATGCAGGCTGCTACTACGTCACCTGTTAGATCACCCTTCTGTCAGACCAAACATGCTCAGCTCCATCAACTGCTCCAAGACAAAAGCTCCTGAGTATCTTGGTTGCTCTGCAGCATCTCCTCTGTCTTCTGCACATCCCTGTTCAGCTGGGTAGGATCACAGCTGGCTGCCCTAGTGTGAGGCCATGTGAAAGCATGCCTTTGGCTTGCTCGACCTGCTGTGTCCACAGAAACGCCCTTTTTTTGCTGGGCCTGCCACCCAAACAGTGGATTCCCAGCCTGAATGGTTACATGGGTTTGTTCTGCACTAGGTACAGATATCTGCTTTTCTCTTAATAGTGCTCATAGGTGTTTATGGTCACATCCAGTATTTTCTTGTGCTGTCTCAGTCACTGTGTACTGACCAGAGCAGTGGAGATGTAACAATCTTTAAATCCACTTGCTCTTGCTTTGTGACTGCTAGAGAAGATTAAATGCTCAGCTATGTTTCATTCCTCCTCTTTCCTGGTGTTGTTCAGGGACAGCAATCCTCTCTCAGAACCCTGTCACAGGCACTAAATAACATCTAGCTTCTATTTTTCACATGTTTTTTTTGTTTGTTTGTTTGTTTGTTTGTTTTGTTGGAGAGTTATTGTCCACCTCAGGATTTTCAGTAGATAAGTGTCAGGAATGTTCATGCTTGTCTTAGTAAAATACTTTTTCACATTTATTTTTTGAGGCTTGATCTACTAAATTTTCTCATTTGTACTGGCCTTACTTTCTGACGCAAGAGCAGTGATCCAGGGGAAACAACTAATTTGCCATAAAAATCATAATTGATCCACAACTTTCTATAAAGAAGATTGCAAAAGGCTTTCTTTGAGAGTCACCAAGACCTGGATCGAGGAAAGTTCATGCATGTGGACTTCCTTCTATTTGTCATAAGGTTTATCTCTCAAATGGGATTAGGAATTGTGTTTAGGAAGGTGAATAGTAGGTTAGTGTTTGAGTTTCAAATAAATGTACAACGTTTGCAAGCAGAATCTTCCTCATCTTAAAGCAAGACATGAGTTAAGATGTTTCTTTATAATTATCTTTTTGCTGTAATATTTTCTCCTTATACAAACCCTAGGCAATTAGCATTATATGTGGGGATGAGACTCCTATCTCAGATCTGTTTTTCTTGGTGTGCCAGTCTTTGGTGAGGCATTTCGTCTCTTTCTTACTGGGTATCTTGTATGATGTGGTGACTCTTGGGGAACTTGCCATGGTCTCAAATGATGAAAGAACTTGCCCAAAATTACAGAGTTAGTCTGAGGAATGGTATATGAATTTCTAGTATGGCATTAAATATGTATTCTCGAAGGAGTAGTGGTTTTAGTGAATTAAAGAAAGAATTTATAAAGATTTTAATTGCCTGTGAGAGAGTATTTGTGTGACAGATTTTCAAAGTAGGCCCTGAACTATATCTTAATGACCTAGACACCTTTCTTCACCTGACACTTTTTGAAGTTTCTGTATTGTTCAACTTTTTAAATCAAAAATAGGTCATGATATCTATCCAGACTTGATGCTCTTTCCATGCTCCAAGTCTGACTGTATTTTTTAATAGCTATTCACCCTATTTTACTGTTGATTGTAGCTTAATTAAGTTTCCTGAATTGGATGAAAGTACAATTGAACTAATATTTTGCAATAGTTTCAAATAATTTGTAGCATCAAATGGAATACCAATGATTATTCAATTAATAACAGTGATTTCCCTATTCATGAGAATAAGCATAATTAATATACTTAACAATACTCATAAAAATACAGTTAAATTTCTCATAATTGTTTCAGTGGAAAGGAAAAGCACATGGTTTGTTACTTTATTAATCTTCTTTTTATGGAGAAAATATATAGAAGGAAGACCTTTTATTCCTAGACAGTGTGAACTGCCGACAGTGCAAATAAATCTTACTGTGGTAAGGTAGTTATTTCTTACTAATTCAAAGGTAAAACTTATTTGCCAAGTGTTTAACATTCTTATATGGTTCATATTTTCATTAACATAAGTGGTGAAAATTAATGAAATTTGCAACTGATTTTAATTGAAGCAAAAGTGAGTCTTCTGCTCTCAGGTAGAAAAGATGGAGTAGAAAGCATGAATAATACTATCTAACAAAAAATCTTTAACATGTATACATTGTAGACATAATTTACTATGTTATTCCTAATGAGGCAGATATTTATTTCACAATAAATGTTGCTTTTTCCCATTAACATTAACACCCAAACTATTTCCCAAACCATTAATACAATATATCATGCATTCTTGGATTTTTTAATTAATGCTGGTGCACTGAGAGTCATTTATAAACGTGTTATATAAAATATACTGAGTTTGGGGAAATTGCAATTTTTTTCTCTTTGTTTTCTCTGCGAGATTTTTTATTTCTTTTTGTAAGTTGGTTTTACAGATTTCCTGTAAGAGAGCAGATGTAGATTACCCAAGGGATTGCCACCACAGGTCAGTTAAGGTAGAAAATTCGTGAACTGTACAGTTTATCCATTGCAAAATAATTTCAAGGAGTTGCCCTTTCATGCGCAAAACCCCCCTTCCTTTAAAGATATTCATTAAAAGTTCAAAGGCTGTCTTATAGGTCAGCTGCACCTAATCAAGAAATATTTTCAATTTTCTGTTGAGCATTAGATTTATCTTGTGGTAGCTATCTGAGTTGCAGTGCAATTGCGTTACAGGAAGCTCAGCAAAACGTTCATCATTTGGGGCACTGAAGTGTAGTCTCAGACCGTGTCTTCTGCTTGAAAGAATATGTGATTATTTCTTAATATGTACAGACTGGTCCAGTGATTCAGAGGTGGACACAGTCCTCCAGCCAGATGTATCCGAAATTTTCTGTTTGGACTTCATCCAAGAAAATCTTCAAACATAAGTGTGTGTGTTTTCCTTAACAGAGATGGACATAAATATGTCCCTAAGCATTTTCTTGAAGAGTGAATAATTTTCAAAGGCATGAAGTACCTGCAGCTTCCTTTCATTATTCTATTGTGCGTTCAATGGGTAATTCACTTTTTTCTTCCCACTTGTATAGAATGAAGTTTAACAAATGAATCATGCTCTTAAACTGATTAGAAATAATGAAGAAAGGAAGTTCAGTACCTGCCTACGTCTTGATTTAAGCAATATATTCCTGTTTGTCTTGGCTTCCTTCTTGCTTTGAGACTCCATAGTTTGACCAAGTAAACATATTAATGCCTTTTGAGATTTCTGTAGATTTTTAATTTTTTTATTACAGTCATACCTGATATCATATGGAAGGAGCAGACTGGTGCCAGGAGTCAAATATGACCAAACCAAGAGAATAAAATCTTTATTCTTTGAGAAAAAAAATGCTACTGAACACATTCAGACACCTCTTATTTCACTTGTGTCATAGATTAGAACACTTGCACACACTCTTGAGGTCATTCAGTCAGAAATAGCATCTAACTTCTCCTAGGGCATTAAATTTAATTGCTTTATGTGGCCTAAGCTCATCCATAACCGCGGTATCTGAGAATTACCCATTAGAAGTAAATGCACAAATCTTTCTCTTTGAAGCTTTTGTGGCAGGAGTGCACTTCAAATTTACTGATGGGGCCTTTCTGAATATGCCTAAGAGTCCTGACATACTTGAAAGGGTCTTTTGTGGGAAAATTAGGATGAAATATTGTTTTGGATGCATTTCTGTAGGTAGTGGGGATGGAGGGCCACTGATCCTTGGCAGTGAGTTTGAAAATGTGGGTCATGCTCTATGTGAGAAAAGTCTGTATCAGTAAGTGTGTCTTTTTAATGGTGAAACTCACCTGTCATAGGAGAAATGACAGGTGATGGCTTAGTTGAAGCTGGCATGATGAGGCTGGTGTGATATCCACACTACTGCCAGGCTGGTAAGCGGGTGGATGTCCTCTTCCCATCAGGTGGCCCAGCACTGGAGAAGAGGACTTGCCATGTTTCCAGAAAATCACACAGCCAATTCATCAGCTTGAAAAACCCTTTGACATCCGAGAACGTTTTTCTGACTGAGGTCAGAAGAAGTCTCTAAATTCATTAGGAGGAAAGAAGTCTCTTTTTCTGTTTACATCTCTCTGCAGTTGATGCTTATTTGTAGAGTCAGGTTTATTCACATGCACCAGAAGAATCATTGCCACAGGAAGGAGCACAGTCTTGCTCTTTGCAGCCCTGCGCAGAAGGATCTGTGTAAATGGCAGGAAATGTAAAGCTGTGTGTGAACAAGCTACTTGCAGGTATCTGTGCAACAGGGAGGGAGGAAGGAAGAGCCTGTGCTGGTAATGGGAGGGTTTTTCTTAGACCTGTCCCTCACACCCTTCTGAATGTAGTTATGAGAATTTAGAAGCATAGAATTGTTTAGGCTGGAAAAGTGGTTTAAGATCGTAGAGTCCAACCATAAATCTAACACTGCCAAATCCACCACAAAACCATGTCCCTGAGTTCCATATCTACCACAGGTCTTCTAAATACTTCTAGGGATGGGAGCTAAACAACTTCCTTGAGCAGCCTGTTCCAATGCTTGACAATCCTTTCTGTGAAGAAATTTTTCCTAATATCCAGTCAAAACCTCCCCTGGCACATCTTGAGGCCACTTCCTCTTGTTCTATTGCTTGTTACCTGCAAGAAGAGACCGACCCTCACCTCGCTTCAACATCCTTTTCTCATGCCTTTGGCCACACCTATTTGTTTTCACTAGAAATGTTAGTAAAATGCTGCTTGTTTGAGGAGGTTCCATTACACATCAGGTACAGCTATGGTTAGTTGCAGTAAGTATGCGTGCTCTCAAGTGATTTATTCAGCTTCTAGTTGTTGAACCTGGGCGTGTTTCTCTGATATGTCCCAACTGCATTTGCAGACTGAAGATGAAGCAGACTTCAGAATAAAAGATTAACAGCTTTGCTACTGTCTGGGGGTGTTGTGAATTTTTATATAATACTATTTGTCAAGCAGATATATTTCTTTCCCCTTAAGCTTAGAAACAAGAGATTTCATTTGGTAGTTGGAGATACTGTCTGGAAGGGAGTTATCCTTTCTCAAAGGTCACACTGACTCTTGACCAAACTTGTGGTTTGTCTTTGCAAATAATTTGTTTGGTGGGTGGGGTATTGGAGTTGAGAGGTTATTGTTGGCTACGATGAGACAGATGATGGTCCTGAATTACAAATACTCTTTGGAAGGAATTTTGATTTTCATCCTGAAAATGCTTGTAGACATACTTTTTAGTGGTGTTATCAATAGATTTAGGCATTTACAGAGTAATTACTAGAAACCATCAAACTGAGCATTCACAAAAGCTCTGTCAGGAATTCAGGAATGATGGCAAATACCCATCTGAATTAGAGAGATTTTATAAAGCTTCTAAAGTTACACTTGAGAAATTCTTCTCTGAAGAGAGGAAGGCGTAATCTGAAATCTTCAATGCTCCTACATTATGTGTGGGCACTCTGCATGAGATTTTGCTGTTTGGAGATATTACACGGGGAGAGTTATGGTGAGAGCATTTGTGGCATTGCAGAGGCAGAAGATGTTACCTAGATGGGAACACTCATTGAGAGGAAGGAGAATTTATCAATGTCTATTTGACTGTAATAGTACTTGACTGATACTATATATTACTTTCAGGTTAGAAGTGTGTTTGTCTTCTATTAATAATATGTTTTTAATATTTTTCCCCCCTTTTACCTGTTTCCTGTAGAGAGAAAGCTGAAGCAATGGTATGAGTCAATTTAATGGATTTATATGTAAATAAAACCTGGTATTGAGCTTTACATTTTTCTTCCATCGAGGTCTTGACCCTGTATGCAGATCTGAGGAAATAATCAGTAATATCACAACATGAAAGTTTTGTTCACTACCTGATTGTGTTCCTGGTTGCTTTTCCTTTGGTAAATATTCATGTAAATCTTGCTGAAGCTGAGCCTCACCCAGTTCATTCCCATCTGGGTCCACTCTTTGCTGGAGCTTCGGTCACTTTTTAGCTGCTCATACAGGTCATTTCATGGGAAGTGCTGAAGCTGGACAGCAAGATGCAGTCCAATCTCTGACCTCCAGCATTGCCACATCTACACTTGGAGGAAAACCTGGGGAGATGCATCTGAAATCCCCTCTGGTATTCAGAAACTCGGTCAGAAATGCAGTCCTCAGGGACTTTTTCTGCAGAAAGAGATTCAGTCAGTCATACTCTTGTCTAGGGAATTTTTCCTTGAAACCATTACTGAGTTAATAATACTCATGAAATTTAAAAGACATTTAAAAGTATAATAATATTAGATTAGACGTTGTTATTGCTGCTGTACATGAATGGGAAAGCCGGAGCTCGTGTAACTGTACCAAACTGAGCACACAATACCACACCAGTGTCAGAAGAAAAGTGTTTACTTGGAAAAATCCATTGTATGATTTTGCTCTCCAGGATTTTTTCATATGCCCATATCTATAAATTATCTCACCACAATGAAAAGTTACGGCATTTTTTTGGCTTGCCTTTATCACCAGCTATAGGAGTTAAAAAATAAATAATATTATGGATAGTGACTGAAAACTCAGATATGTTAAGATAAAACAGTGACATGTCAGATATGATCTGTATCTGGAAGATAAAATTTAATAGCAGAGTGCTCATTTATTTAAGAAATATGATTTTATGAAATTTTGATTGTGTTCAGGCTTATTAATCAATGACAAAATTGTATTCTTCTCTGTCTTAAGTATAAAAGAGCTAAATCTTTATGAAGTGAGACTTAAATGAAAACAGTCCTGGCTGAAAATGTGAACAGTTGTAAAGATTTTGAAGTAATTTACAGAAGAGTCAGTCAAGAGATCTGGAGTGTATTTTGGTTTTGGAAATGGGATCAGTATATTAGAGAGGCCCATTCATCTCCCAGTCTATATTTGGCATCCTGCAGTGAACCAGTGACTGCCTTCACAGTCCAGCGTGTATCACAGAGTCCTGTCTTACGACCCCACAGGGTATCTGCTGTAGTCAGTATTTTGAGATGGCTCAGTAATAAAGTTCTGTCTTTCGGCCTTGTCTTTAAACGTGAGGCATACTGTAATGGATATGTGACCTTGGCAGGTTATGCTGTTCCAAGTATGGATCTATGGATTAATTTCGAACTGAGGGCTGCCTTCCCTACCTCTAGAGGGTGTGCAGGTGGCGGCAACAAATCACTACACATGCAGTTCATACTGTTTTCTGGCAGGAGAATAGAATTGTTATCTTGCAGTCTGGCCCTGGGGATTACTGGTTACATGTTCTAAAAACTCATTAGCATGTTAACTTGATTAAAACCAGTAATTAATTAAGAACACTGGAAAACTGTTAGAACACCTTGTGAAAATGATGGCTCATAGAGGTACAGTTCTGGAGGATATCATTTACTAATCTGCAAATTTCTTTCATGTAATGAATGCAGAATATACAAGTTCATGATTAAATAATCCAAGTATTCAAATAATCCTGCATTTTTCTAAATCACTGCAGACAACAGTTGTCACTGTCTTTTATTCAGGATAATAACCCAGACGTCATTGTTGAGATGGACCTTTGTAATTCCTAACATGATTTCTGTCTACCTAATATCTCAAAGGTATGACCTATCTGTCACCACAGCTCAAATTATTGTGCAAAATCTTAATATTTAGGTTCTTGCAACCCCGTGCTCATCCCTGTGGCTGTACAACCCCTGCTCCTCAGCAGCTCCTCTTACTCCTCCCTCCTTGCCTGGGGAGAAAGTTATTTCTCTTCACTTTCAATAGCTGTAAAAAGTATCTGGCTAGTTAATTTCTAAGATTACATTTATAAGTGAATAACAGAACCAGACAGTCAGCTTTGCATGATTCATTAAGTGGAGGGAAACAACAAATGGAACTGTTCCTTTTTGGTGGGTCTGACAGCCTCAGCAGCATCTGATAAAAGTGCTTTTCATATACCAGTAAACTACTCTACAGCAGTAGACTAACATGAGTGCATTTCTAACTTATTGCAACAAAACCTAACTTCAGTAAACCTATAACTAAACCTATGATGTGTTTTTTTCCAGTCACTTTTTGACAGTGACATATATTTTGGCAGAGGCTGAGCTGTTGCATGATCTGGGAATTTCATTGTTTAACAACTTTATGAAGATTAATTATCCCATGGTTGATGAGAGTCTCCTTCCTGCATTATTTGTCTTTGTCTGAAGGTACTGAGTTAGAGAAGTGGATGCCTCGTGGAAGAACAAGCAGAAAGGCAACACAGCTTCTCAGCATGTGGCAGGGAAACTAGGATGCAGATGAATTAATACTGTTAAGTCTAAGATAGACCTAGTTTTACAATTTTCTCCAAGGTTGGGAGCTAAAAAAACTGCCAAATTAAGTTGCTGATAGAGACTGGTAAGAATATGGGGAAAAGAGTCAATGGGATACCATGGAAGCACCTACTGAAATCAGTCTCATGGGTTCTTTGAAACAGGTTGCTGTCAAAATCCTAGGGCATGACAATCTTTGAGGAGGGTACGCATGAATTGGAGTAGTTTGTTCATTTTCAGGTATGTTTTTAGGAAGCTGCTTCTCCCAAAACACGCTTCTACATCTGTATACTTTTGCAATCTCTAGTATGGAACAAGGATGGACCTAATGCTCTTGAGATGGTTTAATTAATTGCAGGTGATCATATTTCTTTGGTAGCATCACTGTGTCTTTTGGGACATTCTACCAAACCTCTAAAACTGTATAGATTTTGTGCAAATTCTTCAAAAACAGGGATGAAAAAGAATATTTTTGCTTGTGACCTTGGATGAAACATCAATCCAGATCTTTGCAACTAAATGTCTTAAATACTTTTTCTATCTTACAAACTAACCTCTGGATGACAGGTGTTTAAAGTTGATTTATATCAAGGTAGGTAGGTGTCTAGATAGGCTGAGTCCACTGTTCTTGCTGTTTCAGTTCTACATCAAATCGTTCAATACATTGTGTTCATTGAAACACACCTTTGTCTTCCTCAAAGACATAGCAAATAAGACTGCCAGCTCTTGTATCCTGAGGGGGAAAAAGAAAACCAAAATCACAAAAAAAAACCTCAAAAACCCCCAAAAAACCAAACCAAACCAACAAACAAAACCCCCACAAAAACCAACAAAACCCACTGGATTTTTTTTTTTTTTCATTTCTTCATGTGGAGAGCCATGTCAAGCTTTTGAGTCTGAAGTGTTTCTAAATTCTTTTTCCAATAGAAAGGTGAAAAAAAGATTATTTTTCTTCGAGTATATAAGTGTTTTCTAATTATACTACTCAAAATTAAGACATAAGACTTCAATTTGAGTGGCTTTTTAGCTATTCTGCCAGCAAATTGTTTCTTCTTTTCCTTGTGCCCACTTGGTTTCCTAAGGGACTAATGATCTCTTCTTTCCTCTGTGCTCTCTGATTAACTCAAGTTGTTGCTCAGAGGACGAAGGAACTAGAACCTAAAGGCTTACTAATGGTCACCCTTGTAAGAGGATCCTGTGGATGTTGCTGAGGGTGAAAAGAGCACAGCTTTTAGCACCGAGGTTTATTTCCTTTGAAGTTTCAGCACCATCCTGGCATTTACCTCACACTGGTTTGGCTTTCAGAAAACTCTCTGATGCATTCAAGCATGTAGATATTTATAAATATATATATGTATATAAGTTTGTATGAAAGTGCTGACGTACATTGCTGTCTCCATTAATAAAAGCAGTGAACATGATTTATATTTTGTTGAGTCAAACACTTGTACTTTTGGATAAAGAAGTCTTTAGCAGGTACAAACGGCAGGCCAAATCCTAAAGCTGTTTACTAGCCGTTAATTCCAGTCTCAATCCAGAAGCTCTTACTCAAGCAAAATGCCTGTAAAGTAATAGGATGCTTTATCTTCTTATTCTTGAATTTTATGAGAGTGCTGTGTCATTTTTTTAAAAATTGTGCAGGTTTCTATCAACCCCACATCATCTTGTCTTGTGCAGCCTCACAAGTGACTGCTTGTGCAGCGTGAACTGTGGTGTATTTTATGGTAAATCACCTGCAGCTGCAGTGTATCACAATACGCTGTAGACAATGTTTGTACATTTTTGCTTTAATAGTTTGCAATGAGTAACAGAGACTGTAAGTGGCAAAATACTTTGTCTTGAAAAGTAACCATTGAAATACTGCTGCAAAAGTACACATAGAGTTTGGAAAATGATATGGTACAAAACAACCTATTTTGCTACATACAGTTTTATGCATTTCTGAAAATGATTGTTCTTTTCAGGCATGGAGATCTGGATATGTTTCTGATGTGAAATGAATAGGGAACACTTCAATTGTTCAAATAGCTCTTAAATGTATTTTAGTTTGATAGCTGATTGTATATTATGTTTGCAGCCTTTGTGCAAAGCAGTGTTTAATAGCAGAGTTTGTTCCATAATGAACATAGATGAAGACTGTTCTTTATATTATCAATCTAAAAACCCACGTGTATTAATATAATGCTGTTGATGTTAAGTTGCCCCATTGCTTCGAATTTATTGCCACATTGCTTGACACATAGCTGTCAACTAAAAGAACTCCTTGCAACTCCAACTTAAGACTTATCACTTCCCATTTAGAAAATGACCTTACAAGTTAGTCAAATGACTGGACTGCTATGGAACAGCAGCTGTTAGTGGAAAGTTCTCAAAATTGGCATGGATCACTTACTGGTCTCTCCTTTAATTGCTGATATCATTGCCTGTGTATGCAGTGGTTATCAATGACTGTAATTGCTTTATAGTTCTCAGACCATTCTCTAATGATTATGATTAATTTTTAGTTTTTAAGTTGAAAATATCTGAGGATTAATCTACTGGTTTGTTTTGTGCATTTTCTATCAATTTTGTGTGAATTGCTAATTATTAGTAACACTCTTGAGGCATAAAAATAAATACTGTAACATTCTCATGTTGAAATATATTTTCTTTTGAAAGCTCTGGGACCATATTTGGCCCAGTTGATTTACATAACTTGCCTGCATAGTATTGTGAAAGAGTAAAATAAAACAGCTCAGCTGCACCTGCTGTCTTTGAGATGTTTCTGAGTGAACAGTCCCAGACAAGCATGGGGTTTTTGTGGTCATCTCTTTGGTCCATTGCCCACCTTGCCCTGGACCACTGCAAAATATAGTGCCTGAGCTCATCATTTTAGCTTAAGGTAAATGACAAATTCTCAGCATGAACTGCTACTTAAGTCTGGTTCTGTACCAGTTCTCTGTTTGTCATTAAAGAAATTAAATCTGTCTGGAAGATTGTCTACAGAGATGTATGATCATCAAATGAAAAACCCTTGCATTGATAAAGGTTTAAAAAGGTGATGGTTAATAGCTGGTAATTAAGTAAAGATATCACTGCTTTAGTGCACTTACCCTCATTTGATGTTTAATCCTGTTCTGTAATACTCAGTGTGGAACAGTTGGTCGTGGGACTCAAGTTGTGTAAAGCCACAGTTGTGAAGATACTCTCAGCGTAACTGGGTACAAATATACTTTGAACTTGTTTCCTATTGTGGAGTTCTTCTTTGCAGTGTGTTGTAGGCTAATACGTTACAACTTGCAACTTGTAGTGTTTTATTGCTTAATTTGAGCATAGTTTGCATTTCTTATGGTTTGATTGGTTGGCAAGGCATGCAGAAATTCTGAGTCAGATGCACCTATTTCTGGATGCCCAATATAATTAGGTGCAGCCCTGAAGCAGCATGTTTTGTGCAACTTTCCAGGCACAAAAAATGCAAAAATATAAGGGAGGATTTAAAAATTGTTTGGAAAAAAAAATAGTGCCATTTAAGTTTGAATTATGATTGTTCTGATGAACTTCATAATTATGAGATTCTGCTGCCTTTATTTTTCTTCCTGTTTTCTTTTTGTATTTTTTTTTTCATTTTAGTAATTATAACTTTATACATATGAAATATGCCAGATGGACATTCCTGGAAATGTCAGTGTCCTGTATAACCTTGGAGCAGTTATGTAGAACCAGCGTGGTCATTAAATTCCACAAATTTCTGTTTTCTGTAGCCTTGTCCTGGGACATTGCTGTTGAAAGTGAGTTGTGTCTGTGGCTTGTGTAGTCTGGTTTGCATGACCAGCCTGCTAAAAAGTGTGTTGATTAGTGGTACTGCAGTTGGGTGCATGGTGCCAATTGAAAAAAGGACTGAAACCAGCAGCTTCTTATGGGAATTATTCACTGCTGCTAATTTTTGGCTCCTAAAAGTTGGGTTTGAGTTTGTCACTAGGAGAAGAAAGCAGTTTGACTGTAATTGTCTTACTAAAATGGAAAAGTATCCAAAAAAGGTTTCTGTATGTTTGAAAACTAAGATTCTATTGAACAGATAATTTTTAACTGCATCAGTCATGATTAAGTGCTTAATTGCTTGTGTGTAAATAACGGAGTAAAATCCAGATGGGTAAGTAATTTAGGGAGAAATTAAGTGCCACAGTGTATAGTATTGGTTTCCTTGAAATACAAGAAATAGATCAATTCCCAGAGCACAAAATCACATTCATCCATTTATTTGAAAATACTGCCTTCTAAGAGAAGTGTGTAGAATTTAAAGGCATAGGGAAAAAAAATAAATTTATTATGCATTTTTTTAGAGAAACCCAGAATCTAGTTTTAGTCTTCTTTAGATTTGTTTTTGGATGTCTGCCCCAGTTTTCTTGGCTTTGTTTGAGAGATGATGTCCCACATCAGCTACCCTTGGCTGAGTGCAGGCATGGTTTCCTCTGGGTGGTACCAGTAAATGTCTACCAAGGTGTGGCTGTGTGTGAAACCAGGCTTGCTTTTTGGTGCTCGTAAGCTGCTGGCCTGCTGGTGTTCTGGTCGTCACTTCAAATCTGGGTAGTCAGTCTAGTCTGTAGTGATGTGAATGCTAGGTGTGGTTCACTATGTTTTCACAGTTACAGTTAGGCTTTTTCCTTGTTGTCCATCTTAATTTATTTTTTTTTTTTAATAGAGGGTCTTTTGAGTCTTATTTCCCCTACTAAAAATCCTTTGCATATGATTATTTTTTTCTGTAAAACCTTACCTTAAAATTAAAAAGATTCCATTTAATATACACATATTGCAAAATTTTATTATATAGTTGACTAGATTATTCAATTTTTTAAATTTAAAATATATTTCATAGTCCAATTAAGTAGATAATTCCCTAAAATTCCAGTAAATAACATAGACAACATCTTGAATTTCCAATAGAAGAAAAATGAAGTGACATTGGAGACACAGAGAGTAGAAAAATAAAGCCAAAGCTGAAATTTGGGGAAATTGCCGGGGCAGTTTTTGGTTTCTTTTTAAAAATTTGGGAGATAATTTTTATTAAAATATCATTCTAAAACCTATGCACTGTAGTTTTTAAAAACTAATATTGATGTGAGTGAATATTTATCCCTTGCTCTGTAGCTTTCAAAACTTTGACATTTCTCCCATGCTTTAAGCTTTCCTGTCCTTTCCGTGGTGTTTTCCTTTGGACTCAGCAGCCATACACTGGCTAGGTGCTCCAGTGCAATGTGAGCACGTTTAGCTGTTATTTAATGAATATACTGGGTTATTCCCTGTGCTAAATGCATACAGAAGCGCCGTCAAGTGAATCAGTTCCAACAAATTGCAGACCCACCTTTAGGTGGACCCTAGAGCTTTTGTATGTAAGTATATATGTATTTGTGTATAAACATGTTGTTAAAGTAGCAGCTCGTGATCTGGAGGTGAAATGATGTGGGCTTTCCTCTTTCCACATCACTGAGGGCTAACTTGCACCAGAACTGACAGGCTCCATCTATCCTGTATGTGGCTGTGGATCTCTTCTGGCATCAAGTGATAGTCCTTACACATATTTATTCTTTGGGGTTTTTGTCCAAACTATCCGAAAGAATGAGAAAACTGTGTTGCAGCCCATCAGAATAGGTTTTTTTAATAGCACAAAATTTAAATCATGTGTTTTATGACATACTGTTAAAGTAGCATGTGAACCAGTTCTGTGGCTACTTCATCCTTCTGGTATCCTTTTCCCCAGATGTGAGGGGTTGTGGGAGCAAACTGTCCCTGAAGACAAAGAGCAAAACAGAGCTGGAGGCTGAACAGCTGAAGTGTCCAGGAATATGGTCCCCAAGACCTCTTCCAGGCCACCTTGCCTTTAGCAGTATAAGCATACCCAAAACTTCACAGACCACGATGTGGAAGGGATGATTGACAGTCAGAGCTGGTAGAGGATATTCTTTGTCTTGTGAAAATGTGGGATATAAAAAATTGCATCCCAAATTGCAGCAAAGAGTTGGTGTTCCCTCTTTTCTAAATCAAATGTAAAAATACGTCTTAGATAAATACTGTGCTTCAGTTTAGCCCTGTCATGCTTTTTTTTTTAATATACTGAGCTTACCTTCACTAAAAAGACTTTCTCACCTGAAATCGAAGTGCTTTGCAGACTTCTCAACATTCCTGTGAAGCAGAAATAAAACCAATGATTTCCTTTGATGAAAGTTTGTATACTTGTGAATCAGTATGGTTTTTTTAGGATAACTATTTACTAAAAATTCCTAACTAGCCATTCTCTCTCTTCCCCTTCCCTCCTTTTCTCTGCAGATGACCAAAATGTGGGAAAGAGGTGAGACTCCCACTAGAGATTTCTTGTTGCATTTTTCATGAGGAATTCACAGAGGAGAGGCTGATACTCTGAGATGAGCATCTTTCCCTCTGCTTGGTGCTGTAGGAAGCACAATTAAGTATTAAAAGTACAGAGTAGAGTTGGGGAGCTGAAGGAAAGGGTGGAGAGAAAGGGTGTAAGTACTGCTGAATACTAGTTAAAAGTAGTAGAAGCTGTTAATAGAGTTTGGCAAGCTTTAACTTTTAATCACTTTCTTCTATCCCTCCAGAAAAGACAAATCATTGTGAAAAAGTTGGTGAGTCTTTCTGGGCTGGCTTCTGAAACTTGGCGAGCAAGGATGCTTTGCCTTAAAACCGTAGAAGTTGTATGTGTAAGCATGTTTTTCATCCTTTCTTACTCAGACTCTGTGTCTTTAGTAATACTTTCAGTTCAAATCTTAGTGTTTTGCAGGGCTATTTTTATAAAAAGCCAAGGACCATGCAGCAGTGCCCTGTTGCAGAGCTACTAACTACAGCCTGCTGGCTGCAGCATGTAACTGGGCTTGCACAGGACATGCACTGAAGAGACTCACTTTGGTCTTTGCAGTTATCAAGAGCCCAGGTCTTATCCCTCAGGACTGCAAACATTCCACAGGGCACAAACATGTGGAATGATTAACACTTGAAAACCTTTAACGAACCAGCCGCAGTGTCATTGTGCTAGCTGTTCCAGGCTTCTCCTTTTGCCCCAGTAGAGATGCAGGCATTTCAGAAGAATCCAACTAAAAGGAGATGTTTGTCCTTCATATAGAATCACAGCCTCTTGGAATAGTTTGGATTGGAAAGGGCCTTTAAAGATCTAGTCCAACGCCCCTGCAATGACCAGGGACATCACCTAGATCAGGTTGCTCAGAGAACCTGGCCTTGAATGTTTCCAGGCATGGGACATCTACCACCTCTTTGGGCAAACCTCATATTTTTTGCTTCCTTTTACCTGAAGTCTTGTAGATGAAAGTAATATTTTAGAAGTGTATTTTATCCCTCAGCACACATTAAAGAAAGGTGACTCCCTTCATATGTATTTCTTCATCTTTACTTAGAATTTTTCTATCTTGATACGTTTTTTTAAAGACCTCTAATCAAAATGAACGGTTCAGGCATCAAATGCAGCATTTGTGGACTTCATATGAATGTACAAAATGTTTGGACTGGTAAATAATGTGTAGTACTTTCGTGTTTAGTAGTAAGATGTAGTGTTTTAACCTTTTTATTTTTATCTGTGCCTGAAATACTTTTAAGATAAAGAACCCCTTTTATTATGCTACTAATCACAGAATAATTCAAAGCAAAGTTTCAGAAAGTTAGAAATATTCTTCAGGTTTAACATTTCACAACTCCTGGTTGAGAGAATCCAAATGAAGCAAGACAGTAATTGAAGACAAGTTGATGTTACACACTGGTGTTTCTTCTTTTAAATTTGGCTTAAGGCATAAAAGAACAGCTTGAGAATCCAGTACAACAACCACTAACTTTTATGATTCATTTAAAGTAGTCACGGTTTTAAGCATGAAGGAGCTTTTTGAAGCTATGCTCTTGATACAAATATATATATATATATATATATATAAAAATATGCCCTTAAATGTGTGTATGTTTTCCTAGTGGGTGCTGCTGTAACAGTTTTGAGGATTTCTTAGATCAGGAAAATAACCTAAAAACTGCAGCTTTTTAAATGTTATGCTATGAAATACCAATCAAGTGTCATTCAGCATTGAGTTCTGGGAAAATAGGGTGTGTGTTTGGCAGTTTCTGCTATTCCTAACCTTACTGATCTCAGCTGACAGTTGTTTCTAGAGAGAAACCACAAGCAAGTGCAACAGGAACCTGTTGATCATCCTGCATTTCTAGTTGCAAGGAACAGAGATGGTTGATGACTCTGTACCACTTTGCTTCACACTCCTGCCCACCACTCTGTCCTGCTGTCCATCTGCCTCCTCAGGTCCCTGTGCCTTCAGTATGGCATTTGCCTTCTGTATTTCCTTAGTGGCCCTCTCTGGAGGCAAGCTGAAGGGAAGGCTACTGAGCAGAAACATCCATGCATTTGGTAGCTAGAGCTTTGGAGATCCTGCCACATTCCCATGGACTTTTTCAAAATTGCATAATTTAGAAAAGGTTCTCCGCTTAATAGTTCTCCTGATTAAATTAGAATTGAAAAATATATGGAATTTTTTAAAAATTTCTGTGGGAATTTTTTATGTTCTCTCCAGGTCTTGAATATCTTGTAGTTTAAATAAACATCTAAATGTTTTGTTTGAAATAAAAATATTCGACATGGCTGGAAACCAATTGATCCAGACCATTTCCATAGTTTCTGTGTTTGGTCTGTGAGGAATGTTTGCTGTGGAGTTGCTGGGATATCCTTGATAACCTGCTACCCAAGGTTTCAGAGTAAAGAAAACCAACCAGGTAGCTAAAACCCTGCAATATGACTCTTCCCTTTTTCCTCCTGACACTTCCTGATGACCCAAACTCTCCATATATGTTGGGGAATTGGGGAGCAATGACAGCTAACAGCTCAAGGTCTCACATTTTTTAAAGATGAGATTAGAAGCTCGTGCTGGATGTCACCATTTATGGTTCTGGGCTAGCACGTGGACTGCACAGGTTAATTTTTGTAATGAGCAAGGCACAAATAATATATTGAAATTCTGTGGAAGAAAATTGTTAAGTCTACTGAAGTTCCTGGAAGTGCCAGGTAAAGGCAGAGCAAACCCTCTTGCTGGGCTTGGCTGGACACAGGCATGGTGAGGAACCTGCTCTTTGGCAAACAGGTATTTCTGCTATGTTAAGTGAAAAGGAGTTATTGCCTCACATTTTGCAAAGGTCTTTGGCAGCCACAACCTTACTTCATGTTCATTGACTGATTTCAAGACAATATTGGTTGCTCTCTTCTCCAAGTCCTGTTCTTTGCATATAAAGTTAGCAATTAAAAAATGCAAAAGATGCTGGATGAGTGGAGAATTGCAGAACCACAGAATAAGCTGAGGTGGAAGGGACCCACAAGGAGCATCGAAGTCCAACTCCTGACCCTGTACAGGACCCACCCCCAAGAGTCACACCATGTGCCTGAGAGCATTGTCCAAATGCTTCTTGAACTCTGTCAGGCTTGGGGCTCTGACCACTTCCCTGGGGAGCCTGTTCCAGTGCCCAACCACCCTCTGGAGAAAGACACTTTTTCTGATACCCAACCTAAACCTCCTCTGACACAACTTCAGACCATTCCCTTGGGTCCTGTCACTGGTCACCAGAGAGAAGAGATCAGTGCCTGCCCCTCCTTTTCCCCTCACAAGGAAGTTGTAACTGCAGTGAGGTCTCCCCTCAGTCTCCTCTCCTCCAGGCTGGACAGACCAAGTGACCTCAGCTGCTCCTCACACAGCTTCCCCTTAGTGTGATTTTAATGAACAGGTAGCCCCTTAAGCAACAAAATTAATAAAACATGGCATTATGTTTGTTTTCTGTTTTGGTGACTTATGATGATCAGAGCTCAGTCTGATGCTTTTTCTTCTGCTGTGGCATATTGCAGGTTCCTCTTCCATGGATTTCTGATGCGCAACAGGAGCTGTGTCACGTGTGGCACCTTTCTTTGGTACAAAATTTGCCCATGATTTCTTTCCTCTCTCAGGTCATTTATTTTCATTAAATATGTCAGAAGACAAAATTTTTAGTCAATTCTCCTCCCTCTCAAGTCGGATCAGAATCCGCTACTGAGTTGAAAAGCCAAATTGCTTTGAGGGGAACCTGGAGTGGATGAGTGGGCACACAAACCACCTGAGTGCAGAAGTCTTGTTTCCAGGAGAATCCGACTCCAGTCTGACTGCTATCTCATCTGTTACTGAAGAGGACTAAACTAACAGTATTCCCAGAAGCACACAGTATCAGGTTGAGACTATGTAGCATATTTTTTTAGAGTACACTGAGAGTTAGTCCAGGGATATCTGATTTAAATGGATGGCAGTAGTAATTCTGATTTTCTTGTGCCATAAACATGCATTGTGCGCTAGAAGAAAAAGAGGAATCCTCTCTCTCAAAGGTTAACCTAAACAAAATGCAAATCACAACATATTAAAGTTGGTTTGACACTTAGGTTTCACCCAGAGTCTTTCAGCCATGAGCAAGAACAGCATTTCCTTTGAATGAGAGTTCTCCCAGGAAGGTAAATGTTAAGTACCCCCACGCCTGTTATTTAATCCTTAGGGACTAAAAAGGTGATTATATGAAGATGAAAATCACAACCTCTTTCTTCTATTAGCCCAGAGGGATGCTGGTGTTAAGCAATGATAGTGCTTTCTAAGTAGTAGCCAGCATTTGGAGCTGTTACCCAAAGAAAACTCTCTAAATGAACTGGGTGCCCACTGGGCTGCAAGGGCTGAATAAACAGAGAAGGGCTGCCAAGAACGCAGAGTGCAGGGCACCATTTGGAGGAGGCCAGGTGTATGGGGTGGATGGAGGAGCCATACAGGAAAGGGGCTTTGCACCTTCAAAAGCATCCAGAAATGCTCTTACTCCTTAGGGAGCTGATGCAAACATGCTGTGAAAAGTATGTTAAATTAGATTTAAAAATTACTTGAGACTGTGCAGAAAAAAACCTCACTAAATATATTCACTGTTTCGTATGATAAAAGAACACTTGCAGGGTTTTTTTCCTGCACTTTTGTCTTTCCAGCAAAAGCAGAATCCTTTTTTTTTTTGGTTACCGTATAGTATCTTATGTTATTGCCTTGAAAAATTAGGCTTTTTTAGTCATAAGTAGAGAATTTCCCTTGGGTAACTGTTCTGTAGAAAAACAGTTTAGTTGGTAGTGTTTGAACTCTGCTAAACAAATTTGGTTTGGACTAAATTATTTCAGTATTAAATCAGCATGTTTTAATATCAAGTGTTTTAGAGTGACTTTAGCGCTACCAGAAAATGCAATATCCTGCTTCAGGAGAATAACATGTAGTCATATCTCTCAGTAAAATTTTCTTCAAGGCTGTACATGTCATCAGAATGTTGGAGACAAAGAAAAATTACATATTGGTGACAAAAGAGGTTCCAACCAAAGTGGCTTTGTTTTTAATTTCACGGCTTTCACGAGAATAATGAATTTACAGTCTCTTTATTTTCTACTTCTGTAACTGTAGCTGTAACTGAGAAATACTTTCTTTCTTGTGGTTTTTTTTTCCTCCCCCAAATTTAGTTCCAGTAGATTCAAAATTAAACTCTTTATTAACTAATGAGAACTTTACAGGAATACATATAAAAGTAATAGGTGGGATTAAAATTACTGGCGTGAAACAAGAGGCACACATCAATATTCCAGAATGACCAAATGCCTTAGAAACAACATGCTCTAGGTTAGGTTCACAGACTAGTTGATTAGCAGGAGTGGAGAGATTAAGTGTATATGAGCACAGGCTGTGTATATGTATAAATTAATTCAGTTCTAAACTTGGGAGGTAGTTTAAATGCAAGACTTGGTTAGCATAATTCATCTACCGGAAATTAAAAAAGAAGCAGTAGTTTTGCTGAATGCCACCCTGTGCCTTTGAATGCCATTACATCTACATGTGATAAATGCATGTGATAAATCGATGACAGAATAAGGCACTGCCCCTTTCAGGGTTCCTTGTTTGAATGTCACCAATGGCTGTGTCGCAAATTGGTCTTTGTCAAATGAATTAGGTCATACCTGTTTCTGGCTGTGTATCCGTCAAAAAAACATCCGAAACACCAACATGAAAAACATTTCATTTGTCACTATTAGGCAGGATGGCTAAAAGCTCTAGGCAGATATGTTAAAAAATAAAGTTAAATGAAAGCTGAAATGCCATTTTTTCAAGAACAGGTCACTGAAAGGCTTGGATGGAAAGGAGACTCTTGGAAAGAGGATGCTTGAACTGGTTTTGGTTGTTTTTTGTGTTTGGTTTTTTTTTCCCCTACTAAAGAAAGAACATCATTGCATGTCTAAAATAAAGAAGAAAAACAAACAGCCAAGAACAAATGCCTAGAATTCCTTTTTATTCTACATATTCTTGTCAACTTTATAATGGAATATTATCATTTTAACAAGCTAGTTCATAGCATTTTAAACATACTAAAGAAAATAAATTGACAGAGCATCTATTATTTAACCAAGATTTTTTTTCCTAGATGCTGATGATCTTTGAAGGAGAAGAATAGTTTCTGGAAGATTTAAGTAAATGCTGTATCTTTTATCAGCAGTAAATGTGCAAGAAGTTAAAGCCTGTGTCCCTTTTAGGTTTCTAAGATTTTCTTGTAGAGTTGTAAACATTCTAGCAAAATTTCAGATGCCAATAGAATCATATTAAAAATATTATTATAAAGTTCTTTATAAAAACTTTTTTCCTATTTGTGTTTTCATTGGCTCTCTGTAGGATATGGGTTCATAAACCAGTCATAATCAGTTCCACTCTGAAATTAGAAATGGGAATGAAGCCACTTTTCCACAAGTTAGAGAGTAAGAGCTGTTTTGGTGCCAGCAAAAATGCGACTAATAATGGTTCTTCCTAAAGATATGAAGTACAAGAGGCAAGGTATAAAAATGGTTATCTGGATGAAATGTGATAAATCATTAAAAGATACATTGTGAATGAATGTAACTAATTTCTATCTACATCTGTAAAGTAAAAAAAAAAACCTGGTATTTTTCTGATTGGCTTTAAAATATTTTAAAACCTGTAAACATATGCCAGTATAATTTCTATTGCAGTTAACAATTTATATGCTTCTATCTCTAGAAATTTTCAGGGATTTTTTTTTTGTAATGTGGACTTCTAAAGCAATTTAAGATGAAAACAAATACGAAGAATGGTGAGCAGCTGTCAATTATTTCTTAGAATTCATGGGGATTTTTTCTTCCTGGAATAAAAAACCGGGAATTTAAGAGATCTGGAAAACCAGACAGAGATGAGAATTACTGTCTTAACATGCCAAAATATGATCTTATGCCTAATTTTGTTAGAATAAGTTTTATTTGCAAGTTCAGTTTACTTGTGTAGGCAATGTGGACATAAATGCTCCAGTGTGGTTGTGTTGTAAAGAGGGAAGTGGTGACAAATTTGAAACAAGTTCTTTTATTTTAATTGCAATGCATGCTGACAATGAAAGGCAAAGGGGTAATCAGTGTATGAATTTCTGTGCATTACTGAGGCATGCTGTGTGGAGGACCTTGTAGGTTTTTGCAAGCGTGTTGCACCAACATGCAGTTTATTGAGGAAGGGGTTTGGTGGTATTCTCTGTTAGGTCCCTTGGAACCTCTATAGCAGTAAGACACCTTTGAACTAGTCAAGAGCCAGAGATGATAGTTTGTACACCATAAAAGATGAAAAAAGTCATTCCCATTTCTACAGAGCTGAGGTTCATGGGTCTCTCAACAGGGCGGAGTGCTGAGGGACCTAAACCCAAGCTCTAGTGTGAGGATCAAAAATGAACTTTCTTAAGGTAAAAATCTTTCAATTACTACTCATTTTTAGAAGGATAATTGCTGTGGAACTCTGGAGAAGAAGTGATGTCCAGATTTTAATCTACAAGAATAATGACAGAAGAAAATGTTTGTTCTCAAGCATCTCAAGGTAACTCAGTTGTTAGGAGTGTGTATGTCAGAACTCAATTTTTTAACTAAATTGTGTATGCTGAAATATTTGCGATTCTTATGTTTTTAATATCTAAAAAGTGTATACCAGAACCACTGTTTGGATAATCTGGTTTGTGACATGTTCATTAGTGGGGATTATAGAGATTTTGATTTTAAAATGGTAAATAGAAGAAAATGGACAGAGTGTTGCATAGTGCTTGGATATAATTTATGTATCTTTGGGGCATGGGTCTCAGATGCAAAAAGATCCATTCAGAAAAAGCCAGGTAGTAATTTATATATATATATGTATATCAACAAAATGTAATTTTAGGCAATGCCAGGGAAAAAACTGTGCTTTGTGACACTGTATTTTGCAATAATCAAGATATGCTCACGTTGAATATATGACAGATTTTCAGTTTTATTTTTCTTGGCTATTCTTTTCCTTTGGCAAACTTGATCAAAGAATTTGTTTCAGAATAATCAACAGAACCCTAGGAGTTGAGGGGGGCTGTGAGTCTCCACTAGGTAATGGCTAAAACCATTTAAAGGTTCGAACTGAGACTGCAGATTTGGCTCAACGCTCCAAGCATGCCTAATACGGAAAAACAGTAAGGAAGAGAAGGTCAGTTTGATTAAAAACATGATATTTGTTCCAATTACAGCAGTTGAAGATCAAGTATAAGAGCGGTGGATGTCTGAGAGAGCAGATGTGTGCTGTTGGTAGACATGCTGGCTTCAAAAAAACCTGTAAATTGGTAACTAGCAAATAGCTGTGCTGAGGCAGAGTGTTGTGTGGTGTGCTTTGGCTTGGTTTTATTTCACTGTTTTATCAACAGGAAGTCCTGATTTGTTCTGGCTGGTGCAGCATAATGTACCTCACCTTCCTTGCTTTCTGGTGGGATCTCTTCCTGCTACTTCTCCCTGAAGACAGTAAAGTCTATTCACCTCCATAACATTTCAGACCTTTTTGAGTATGGTCTATGTTTTGTCACAGTGCAAATCTTTATATATTCTAGGCATGTTCTTGCTTTTGAAGCATTTGGTTTAAGTCTTGTACCAAACCCACTGTAGCTGTTTCATGCCCAGAAAGCACTGTATTGAATTTTATGTTTTCCCGACAGGGACCACAATGACTATATGCATGTTTTCAACACTCACTCGTATTTGCAACCTGTTTTTTAATACTCAATATATTTTTTCTGTAGGCATATCTCAGTCCCTTCACTTCACCCCCAGTTACTGCTGGTTCTGCCTCCCTGGTTTTTGGTTTTTTTTTTCCTTATATTCATCAAGGACATCTCTTTCTCCTCCTAATGAGTGTCATCTTTTTCTAGCCACCCTATTTCCAGGTTACCTTAGCATCAGTGCTTGGGTTTTTTCCATGTCATTTAGTGCCATCTGTGGCAGTGATGCTGACTTTTATAAGCTTTACATAGCTGAGAAGATACATGCTGTATGCATTTTATGAATGTCCATTGAATCCTAGGCATCTGCTGTAGGAATATCTAAATAATATAGAAAAATTTGGAGGAGGTCATCTAACATAGGTAGGCATGGAGGTAGTTATCCTGGAGTCAGAGAACTCCACACATTTATCATAATTTTGATGACTGGCAGCAAGTTTTTCCAAGCACTGTGAAAGAGCCCTTGCTGAGGAAAAGCTGATGTGAGCCCGTCTGAGGTCTGGATCAGAGGGCTGCTCCTTGCACAAATCGGGCTTAAAGCCTTGCATTAAAATGGGCACCTACTATGAGTTGCAACATGATTCACAGTCCCTTTATACTCCTTGGAAAGACAGCAGCATAACTACTGCCTTGATGATGAGCAGACAAAGTGTACAGAATGTGTTGCTGGAGAACGGCGTAAAGGTCAGGCAAAGTCAGCCGGTCCCTCGCCAAGGAAAGAAGAGATGGTTACTGTCAAAGACCATGGCAGCTGATTGTGCCCCTCAGCTCGTTTGCTGTGGGTTGGGTGAGTCCTTCTCTGCAGCTCGTTAAGTGTAGTGGTGTTTATCAACAATTGTTGATGTAAGTTGGATGTTAGTGGTGAGTGAGTGCGTCTGCCAGTCCTGCACCTCTGGTAGCACATTTGTTCAGACAGGGTGAACCCTGTCTCAAAAAATAAAACAAGGACTTTGAAGTACCTCCTGCTAACTTGTTTAGTATCTGCTAAATCTGAGCTTGATACTCTATTCTGAATCATCAGATGGCACAGATGGGCAAAGGATTTAAAAACAGACCTTCTTGCGTTTTGTGTTCCTTTGATATTACTGAAACAATTACTTTTCAATATAAGAAAGCTGTCATTGATTAAATATGATGTGCTAGGGTGTTGAAAAATATTTGGAGCCGCAGGTGTCATCCAGGCAGAGAGTGGTCATTGGCCACATTGGCCCAGCTGTGCCAGGTATGCCTGTCCTAAGCTTCGTCTTCCTGCACCTTGAAACTCTTGACTCCAGCCTTTAGGTCTTGCATAGCCCACTCGTTACACGTTGTCTGCAAGTTGTCAAGGTGACACCCAACGGCTGGCTTTCAACTCAAGTTTAGTTCTCCTCTCTGAGACAAGGTATTTATTCCCCTTTTGTCCTAGCAGATCCCACCATACAAATCTTACCAGGAAAAATGAGTTAAAAAAATAAAATAAAATAAAATATAAACCCAGAAATTTCCAGTATTTGCAATGTAGTTATGAGGAGCATCCAGCAAATTGATGTGTTTGCATCATCTAAGATGGGTACAAGTCATTGGCTTTCACCTTATGGAAAAACACGCAGTTCCATACAAGGGCTGTACATAATAAAAGTAAACAAATGACAGTGCACACACACTTCATGTCCTGGGAAGAAGTAGCAGGGCTGAATTATATAAATCCTAATCTTATGTCATTTGCCCCATGCCAAAAGGTTTTTGGGTGCTGGGATGCTAAAGACTATGAAAAAACGACTTGAAATTACAGTAGAATTTAAAAACTGACATTAATTAAAAAGTAGTGTTAGCTATCATATAAATATTTGTCATACTGAATGCAGATTGTAAGGTTAGAAAAATATCTTGCTTTAGAAAACAGCTTTCAGTAACAAATCACAGTGAGGCTAAATGTACCCAAAGATAGACAGAGATATTTTTATTTGCCCTTTTTTTCTATACTACCGAAGTAATGGTGAGAAAATATTGTTTTCCTCATCTTTATACTTTTTCCAGCTTGACTGCATTTACACAAAGAAATTAGCATAGCCAGATTATCAAGATATTCTTTCAGTGATGAAAGATTATGTTAAACAATTAAAAAATATTTATTCAAATTTTGATCAGGATTCTTGAAACTGATGATGTAGAATGTTCCCTGCATTTTTAAGAAATTCTTGTGGAGTGTGAAGCAAACCCCATGTTCCTTTGAAAACAAGGATTTTATTATGTATCTCTTTTTTTTTTAAGAAAATTACGTGCTTTTTAAGTCACTTTTAGGTAATCTAGATTACCTGTCCACTAGTAGCCAATGCCCCCAATGCCACCAGTGCCATTTCCTACAGGGAAACTGGCTTTGTAGTCATCTTAGTTCTGGATCAGTGTAAACCACAGCAAATGAATTTAAGTAGGTGCAAGTCAAAGCAAAGACTTTCCATCTTTGATACATAGATAATCTTCCAAATGTTGTAGGGGTGAGTAGTGGATGCATATTTGAAGTTTGTACTGCTGTGTGGGATTTTCCTTCTTCACTGTTACTGTGACTTTTTAACATGTTTTTGTCAGTCTTAAAAGTTAGATGTTCGGCACAATCACTGCAGTTTCTTTTCTTTCCCCTTGGATTAGAGCTGTATCATTAAATTGTATACTTCTCTACCTTAACAAGCCATATTGGAAAGATTTTGCCATTAAAGACTGAACCAAGAGTCGTATCATGACAAGTCATATCATGAGGGGTACAAAAAGTACCACAGCTATCTGATAATTAGGAGTTTTAAACATCAGTACATTATGGTTTTGCGTATGGATGAAGCTGGGCATTTTCAAATTGAGAAGTCTGATACCTTACTGAGAGCTTTAGAGGTGATCTCTGCTCAAAAGCTGTATATACTTTATAATCTGCCAACATAAATTAATAAAATTAAGACTATTACGTACATGTTGTGGTGATAAACTGTTAAGTAACTGTAGCATGTGTCTGTATTCTGCTCTGTCAGTTTACCTTGCTGCTTAGTGGGGGAGATTTCCTGTCTGGTATGTTGTACAGCATGGAAATAACATTGGGACAAATCTCTCATCCAGGAATCCAGACAGCCTAATTTTCTTTTGTTTTTCATGTTTATGTCATCACTTAAGTCTTACTCTGTGTTTGTGGGTGGGGGTGCGCAGGCACATGTGTCAGCTGCTCTTTCTGTATTTTCAGGGTGGATTTGTAGCATTTGTCGTAGTGCAGCCTTTGTGAAAGTTTTCTTTAATTGTATCTAAACCCACACAAAAGTGTTTTCTCTGTTATACAAGCTATTTAGAAAATATTAACTCTTTTTAAATGGTGAGAACTTTTGAATGGTTAGGAAAAAGAAGCAAGGATGTAAATTCCTAGTTTGTATTACCAGCTTGCCATGCTGAAGGAGTCTTCTTATGAGACTGGTGTCCAGATGAGAAGAGAAAGTAGAATGGATTCTTACCACAGATGGTCATAGGAGTATTCTAGTTTAGCAGATAATTTCAGAAATGGAGGGAAAAATTCTGAAGGACAGCAATGTCTCTGAACTTACAGCAAGATACCTAATAATTTCGCATGCTAAAGGAAATTTTAATTGAGGTTTCTTCTGTGTTTTGTGCAAGATTCATTTGTTTAGCTAATAGACTTTTTTATCTAAAAAATAGATATTTTTAATAGTGTTTATACCTCTGTTATAGTTCTGATTCTCCTATGCCTTACCTTATGTTTCTGCTAAAACAAAGTATACAATGACTTTTTTCCTGGGTTATTAGGAAAATAAGGTATTATGTGTTATGAAATCTTAGAACATTTGTTTAGTAAAATATTTTACAGCTTCTAAAAGAACAATAAAATATAACATTTGCAACTATGGAAGTAATATGTAGGGATAATGTTTTAAAAGATCTGTCTTTTCACTTCCTCTAAACAGAATTTTCTTGTTTTGTTTCTGCTTGCTGACATATACGAAATTTGGTTGAAACAGTCCTACAGACAGATCTCTTCCTTCTGACCAGAGGGATTTTGTAGTCCTGATATGTGACCTCTGGATACACGTTTTTGCATTGCTTGAATGCACTCTGAACACCATGGCAGCCTCAGAATAGACCCTGTAAGCAGCAGTCCCTGAGTCATCACAGCATTAATTCGGTCTTGGTGTCAATAACAAGCTATCTCCTTATGCTTCAGTAAGACAGATAACTTGCAGTTCATGTCCCAAATAATGAAGTGTGCCAGGTCTGTCCTATGACCAATGGCTCCCTCTGTCAAACTAACTATTCTTCATGGACACCCACAGGAGAGCTCCTGAAACACCTGAGGAATGGCTGGAGTGTGTATTTGAGTTCTTTTGGTGAAGTTGTTCTTGTGCACTTGTTGCATGTACATTGAATTAGGAGCTAATGAAACTCTGCATTCCTTTACTCCTCTTTTCCCTTTATATTATTTAAAAGTAAACCAGAACTAAATGCTGACAAATTTAGGTTCTCAGTCAGCTCTACAGCTGCAGAGTCAGCACTGCCTTTGTTTGCAAGTAAAACTTCCAAGGGCTGTAGAAACAGGACTCACAGCACAGTTTCTCTGTACTACATCTCCCTAAATGACAGATAGTGAGGGGTGGGTAGCCAGAAAATACGTGAAGACTTCAGGCATTTTGAGGATGACATTTCAAAAAAAGAAAAAAAATCAAACTTGTGAAGACAAGGATATGTGGCACTTGTCTAGCATTTTCATTTGGGATTGATGAGTTGAAGTCAGCACATTACTGCGTGCAGCTTGGAGAGAGATTTAACCCCCTGTACTCTCATGTTTTAATTGATTGCATCTGGAGGATGGGAGGACCAGTGAGAATTCAGGATGTTGTTTAACATTTTTATTTGCAAAGCCAATGTTGGGCATCACATCCTTCAATCGCATGGAGAAGTTTTCAGTTCAGTATGAATCCACACCTGGTTTAAAAAATTGCACTTAATACTAAGAACAGGGGCTGAAATGCTATCTGAAGTATAGTGTAATTATCAGAGTTGGAATACATTTGATGGAGTAGGAAAAAAAGGCATGAATGAAGGTTTGTGCTAAGTTGTTTCAATTTAGTAATTGAGCTACATAATGGTTTTTTCATTGTGCCATCTGTATTAAATACATCCTTAGAAAAGACTGTTTAATGTTACTGACTCAAACCTTGTAGTTCCCAGTTCAAATTATAAGTTTTTTCAAATTAGAGTAAAGTGGGAGAGTAAGGATGCTTCTGTGAGTCTGACTTTGCAAGACTGAGCTTTAATCGTTTGCAGTCTGTAGCTTTGAGTTTTTCACCTTACTCAAATTTGCTTGAAGAACTGTGTTTTCCTTGTCTTTGTGTTCTTTATTGCTAAATATATTTTCCTGGCCTCAAATTTCTAAGTCTTTATGGGAATTATTTTTAGAAAGAAGATTAATATTTGATAATACAGTAAACAGTTTGGAGTTCTTAAACACGAAGTTACATTGAAAATTAAATAAATGCTATAGCTAAAGGAAGGATAAATGTCATGTTCTCAGATAACACCTACAATTGGAGTGCCACTTGGGAAACTTCATTGAAAGGTGGGTAATGAATTGAAAGCTTCAGAAGAGTGGATTGAAAGCTTGGACTTTCTGTGTGGTAAATGGCAAAAACTTGGGAAAAGCTGGGTGGGCTGAATTTTTTTTTTTTTTGAGGGAGAGGCTTCTCATAAATGTCATGTGGCAAACCTATGAGAAAGATGCTCACATTATATTTTATGCCCTTTCTTTTAGAGTTGTTTATTTTCATTCTCTCATTTTAGAAAAGATAAATGAAGTAGGGGGAGACAAATGTTTTCAGGACAGGAGATGCCTGTGAATTGTGATAATGTGTGAACAGTCCTGAACATTTCACTGTCTGTTTCTATGTTCAGAAATGATGAATTCATATGTGTGTTGTTTTACATATGGCTTGGTTGTAAGACAGCATAAACTTAAGGACAGTGAATGCTCTTTCTCTTTTCTAATTATAGCTTGAGCCACTGTCATTCCCTGACCTCCGATTTGCCTGATGTTCCTCATCCATGTCTCAATAATGAGTTTTCAGTCACATTTTTAGTTGTGGGCCATACTAGCTGAGATTTTTTTTAGCCATGTGTTTCCTTTCACCTGAGTTATTTAGAAAAACATAATTTAAAACATTCTGTCATACTTAAAGAAAAACAACCCACCAAACAAAAAATGAAAGAGGAAACACAGATGATTTTGTTTACATTTAGCTACCAGAAATAAAGTAAGAAACTGGGAAAGAAACTCTTAGAGTTGCTTTAGAGCAGAGGTTTGCAGTTGTAGATGGGTCTGGCCTTTGGGAAAGGAGCCAAAAAGGATGTGCAGGCAAGGTGTCTCTTCCCTCACCCCTTTAGTGGAGATCCTCCTGCTCTTCCATAGCCTAGAGCTTATACACAGCTTGCCTTTGGGTATTTGCTTCTCAGCTAGGACATAGCTGTGAAATGTTGTTCACACCTGGAGTTCTCATGCTAAAATTAATTACTAACAGTAATTTTCTTTTGGTCCATCATGAGATAACCAGTGATAAAGGGATCTGTCCACCTGTCCACAGATCTTCATGTCTGGGTAGGGTAAAGGCGATGCCAATGGCATTTGCACATGTCTACTTTGGCTCGGTTTCTTAATTAATTCATAGTGCAATGATGTTACAAGTTTGGCTTGATTTCTTTCCCTTTCTTGCACTTCCTGTGCCATGACAGCTTTTTCCTTCATGTTTCTTAGGGTGAGATGTTGCACTTCCTTCAAATCTCAAGTCTGTCTCAGGGTCCAGGCTGATTTATTTAACTGGATTTTGAGCCCCTGCCCTTCCTCCCCTGGGTATGTGTGACGCATGATACTCACCCTCTAGAAACCAATTAACAAAATACATTCAATCATTGAGTGACTTAAATAATTTAAAAACAATGAGCATACGTTGTGCGTACGTAATTCCCACCTAAATTAGTCTGTGCTCTCATTAAGATAAAGTTGCTTTGCTCTTCATTTACAGGAATTAAACTGAGTAAGGGTTTTTCCCCCTAGCAAAAGCTGGATGCTCCCATGCCTGCATGACTGTTTCTGTCCAGTCTGACTGACCCTGCTTCAGCTGATTGACTTCTGTTTGCCACCATGGCAGGGTAGTAGTAATCAGAAGGTGACTTCTGGCCTGACACGACTTGACCAGAGGCTGAGGATTAAACATTTCAGTGCTGGCAGAAGGGGCCTTCCTGCCTTTTTTGCTGGGAGAGGGATCTGTGGTGCCGTGGGGAAATACCGGTTTGGTGACCAATTCAGAGGCAGGAATCAGTAAGTGCTGAAGAGAATCCACTAACTCATGTCATGAAAGCTTATGGAGTTCTGGCAAAGGCACATGTTAAATTTTATTACTAAGAATATTAAATTTTACCTGAGGTGATTCTCTTTGTCTGCTTGGTTACAGAGGTGGTGTGAGGAAAGTAATTTGTTTCTGGACAAGGGGATGCAGGTTTTCTCCCTGCAACATTGCTTGCTTGCATGCATAAAATAAATAACGGTGTGGTGAATTGCACTTGTCCTCATCCTTATGTTGCTGAGGGAGATGGAAGCCTGCTTATTTGCTTTAATATGTCCCTGCTTTTATCCTTTTCCTCATTTTGCCATTTATCCTTGCCAAGAAGTGTAAGACTGCAGAGTTGGGAGCAATTTGGGTCACTGCGACTGTGTTCGAAGCATATCAGGTAGTTAATGGATGATAATTAATTGGAATTACCTCCTTTCCATCTCTGCTGACTTGAATCTCATTTCCCTTACCTTTCGCCTCAGTCCTTCTTTTAGTTTTCTTTTTTCCCTTCCCTTGATCTTCAGAAAGGTACTTTCTAAATGCACATTTAAACAGACCCATTGTGGGTATGTGAGTGAACTTGAACATTGTCAAGAGAAAGCAGCTGGGTTAAATTGGTACCCAGAGATACACTCTGAGAGCTTTCCTCCTCCAAAGGCACCTGCTAAGGTTTCTCTCAGTTGCTGCTGCTGCTCACACAGAAATGTAACTCCTGTATAACAGGTGGTAACATCATTGCCTACCTTTCTGGCTAGTTTTATTCAAGAATAGTTCCCTAAAACATTTGATCCCCTATAAAGACATGCCCACCATGAATTTTAATAATGCCAGAATTAAGATCCTGTGTTAAAATTAGCCAAGAACATGTTGAACAAAGCCACCCAAAGAAATGCAATGCTTGAAGTCAGCTCACAGTTTTCAGTAACATACTTGAACTGCCAGAACATTAGCATGCTTGTAAAATTTGAGGTTAACTGTGTTTGTAAAAATTTGTATTGCTTTGCATCAGTTGCTGAGCTGGAGTACATAAACATTATTTTAAATAAACAGTTCTGCCTGCTGCTGAGAATTTTATAAAAATCTTTTATGGACTCCAGTTTACACATGTAAATGCTATTTCTTTCACAGGCACATGTGAAATACGACCTGGGCATTCCATCCTTCTATTGCAGATCTTCAAACTCCTAAATATGTCTGAAGAGTAGATGTTTTCAGAAAAGAAACATCTTTTTAAAACAATACAAATCAAGATTTCAGTGTGAAATATTGCTGTTTCTCAGTTTTTGCCACCAAAATGCACAGTCTAAAAATAAAATTGCTGGCAAGTGCTTAACTACAATAGCATAAGGAAATGCGTCCAGAATAAATAAATAAACCAGCCTTTAGCTAAAGCATTGGAGTAAAATGAACATATAATTCATCTGTGAAGCCACATATTTGGAAGGTGGTCTGCTATGGCTGGTTTGTCCAATTTATCAAGACAAAACACTTTGCTGTTTCTTGCTTGGAATTGCTCTGGAAATCCTTATGGTACCGCATTTTCCACTGTGCAGAGGCCATTAAAACTAAATTACTTGGAAAAACAGTAGCCACTAAATTATGGATGTATTGGCACCTAAGTGTGCAGTAGTAAAGAATTTTAACTTGGTAAACAAATGAATAATTTTTAAAACAAAAATGAAAATTACCTGTAAGATACTTTATATACTAGGATGTCTCAGAGTAACCATGACAACAGTCTGGGCTTCAAGTTTATTTGCTGTATCTGAGCATGTACATTTTTTTCTTAACTGAAAAAAAAGGCATCAGGGACCACTGTACAAGAACTAGGAAAAATAACTATACACTTGTTAACCTACAAGTGAGAATAGAGATATGTCACTCTAGGTATATTACTATGCTTAAGAAACAAATTTTGGTTATTTTATCTTTCTCCCGTGAGCATCAGATCTAATTCTTACTCATGGTGTTGTATCCCACTGACAAACTACAAAATGTGTGTTTTCCTGATAACATTAGATGGTATATTAGATATTTTTAGAAGTGGAATTTTTCTTCCACTCCAGAAATATTTTGATGAACAAATTAGACCTAAACTACATCTGTATAAAAGCTGGTGCTTAAAAAAAAAATTTAAAAAAAAATTAAAAAAAGGAATGTTTTGTTCTGTTTATAATTACAAGGTGAAATTTGAAGTTGAAATAAGACAACTGTCTTCTTCTATGACATGCATATATTTTGCAGCAAATATCTGAATTTTAAAAATAAACTTAGTATAAAAGTAGACAATAGGTATATCACCTGTACTATATCCAAAGGCAGTGAAACTAACCTACCTTCAAGGAGAAATATTTTTATTTTTCCTCATAACAAAGTAACAAAACAGTGATAGCAAAAATGCATGTTGAACCACTGGCCATCTGGTTGACAAAAGTGTTGGGACATGTATTGAACTAAAAGGTGATTTGGTGGCCTGAAAGAATCAAATGAAATATCCCAGCTGGTTTCTCAGCCTGTTGAGATGCAATACCAGACCTGTAGCAGACTTAATATTTTTTGTGTGGCAGTATAGGGTCATAAAGCATAAGAACCAGTAAATTCAGTCCCATAAAACAATTGTTTTGTGGCCCTACAGCGTGAGAAGCCCTTTGCCATTTTGGCATACTCTGCATAATAAATCTTCCACTCTGCCTGGCAAATTATCAAAAACAATGTCCTACAAGTTGAGAAATTCACCAGATTATTCCTTTACTATGATGTGAAGTTTTTCCATTACTAATGAATTAAGTATTAAAATCAAAACAACTCTGAGTTCACTGTCCAATCTGGAATAGACATTTCTCTGCAAGCAAGCAGCAAGAATAGTTTTTTTTTCTTTTTTCTTCCTTTCTTTCCCCTCCTTTGTCCAAAGGAGGGGGAGAAGAGCCCCGCACACAATAGCCAGTGCAGTAACATAGACTGTGCTGATAATTATCTTTTATTTTACTTATTTTAAGGAACTATGATCACTTAGACAAAAAAAAGTTCTAGTTAGAGGACATACTCAGGCTACATACAACATGATCACATACCTAAAGTGGTGAGTTTTATACCTTTAACTTAATGCTTCAAGTTTTACTTTTCAAAGCAGTATCTCTGTTAGAATGGCAGAACTGCAAACAGGATTCCTTCCCATATTTTCAGCAAGAGCTTTATCTTTGATAAAGATTATAATTATCACTGGTTAAATGTTGTTTTTTCTTTTGATTTTTTTTTTTAATTCCCTGTAGTAATTATGTTTTCTAGATACTTTTGATATATTAGTTTGCTTTTACATTTTTTCAGGTCTTACCTATAATACTTCCCTTGTGTATCTACATATTTGTTAAACACACTGTCTGTGATGTTTCCAAAAGTTCAAAGTTTGATAAGTCTTTTTTTGGGCTCCCTAACCCCATAGCATTATAAATATTGGCTTGTAATGACTAGACTTGGTAAGCTGTTTAATCACACAGCGTGGCTGGCTTTAGATTCAGGAAGTTACTAAGGAGAAGTGGTTGTGTCTTTGGTTAGTCACACTTCTTCTATTTTCTTTGAGTGAACTTCAAGCTACAAGTTTACAAAGCATTTTGGGGAAGGGTCTCCATCTCTTCTGTGTACCTTAACATTTCATGCATATGATTATATTTCATGGAAAGAGTCATGTGCTGTTTCTCAGGGAGATCTGTTGATGTGTTTATCAGTAATTTTTTAAGCGTTTTGTTGAATATGGAGCTGCTCCAGATGATTTTTAGTAGGGACATTTGTGATAGGACAAGAGATAATGGTTTTAAACTAAAAAGATTGTAGATTCACACTAGATATAAGGAATAATTCTTCTATGATGCAAGTGGTGAAACACTGCAACACGTTGCACAGAGATGTGGTAGTTGCCCCATCCTTGGAAAGATTCAAGGTCAGGTTGGAGGGGCACTGAGCAACCAGATCTAATTGAAGATTTCCCTTCTCATTGCAGGGATCTTTAAAGGTCCCTTCCAACCAAACTGTTGTATGATTCTACGATACTGTTGCCTCTGCTGACAGGTAGGGAATTCATTCTGACTTTGGAGAAGCTCAGGCTTAGCAGTCATAATCTTCCATGAGTGGTCTTAGTACAGAGCTATTGCACAGGTGGGAAACTATTACCATCTTTCCTAATTTTAAAAATCTAGTCCTTTATTAACCCAGGTATTTTTACTTTGTATGTGTCCACAAACTGAAAGTGTTGGAATGTTTATCTTGTTCATCTTGGAAATAACTCTCTTTGACCAAAGAGCCGAAAATACTTTTTCCAGTTGACCCTGCAAGAGACAGTCACTGACTGAAGTCAGAGAGTGAAACTGTTGCTGTGTATAAAATACACCTCACCAGCTCCAGTTTATCATTTCAAATTGAGAACTATCTGCTTTGGCACCCTTTATTATAGGCCACTTTCATAGTGAGCATCCTGGTTTTGTGGTCTGATTGCTTGAGACATAGAATTTCAATTAACTGCAGCATCCCAGAACAAAATATATTCTGTGTGCCTGTTTAATGTTTGCAATGACAAAAGCACTTTGCTTTGCTTCTGGAAGGTATCCTGAAAACTGGGAATTAATGAATGGATCAAATCCTTGCAAGAGGTCCAATTTTGTCCAAACAAATTTGCATTAATAATCATTAATGTCATACTAACACTAATTGGGTCCTGCTGTGCTATGTGATATGTGCCTGTAATAATAGAAAATATGATAGTATTTCAGTTCCCCCCATTTCCCAGCGACACAGAGAGCTGTTTATTTGAAATCAATCTTACTGAACACGCAGTCTTTGATAGCTGAGGCAGTTTCTTTGTGCGTACGCAGCAGACTCACATAACCAGTATTTTATCATGAGTGTGAGATTTAAGGTAAGTCTGACTGTCACAGTTAAATAGTTTGAAATGTTTACAAGCGGTTTTGCTCTGAAGTGTAGCCCAGAAGGCTGGGGCTTTGTTGCCCTTTCTGCAGGTGCTGGCAGGGTTACCGCTGCCAGCATTTGGCTGCCGTGGGGTTATTTACCATTTGATACGTCTGTTCACTATGGCTTCCTGCCTCTGAGAGGCATTAAATGATCAGCATAACCCCCAAATCCTTGCTTCTTAGCATAATGTGTTGTGGGAGGGTTTGTCCTGTATCCATATGGTATTCCTGGTTATGTCTAATTAGACAGATTATCTAAATGTAATTGTTATAGCTGTATTAGAACAGACTTATTACAGATTTATAAAACCAGCTGAGAATTGAGCAAGCAGTGTCATTCCCCTTAGCTGGAGTTTTATCGCCCTGGTAAGGACTATATGTCCTTTTAGGTTACATATTTGGGGAGGGTGATTATTACTGCCATATCTGTCAGCAGTGGTGCAGTGCTTTGATAAAAGGCTATTCTGTTCACAATCAAATGACTAAGAAGTTATTTTTGGCTTTGTTTATGGAAAAAAGACATTTTGTGAGATTATAGTTGGAGTCTATGGAACAAAAAAGACGAGTATTTTCTTGCCATCATAGCTTAGATTGAAGGAGACAGAAGGAGGACCCCTGAGATCTTCAGTCAGTGTGGGGAGCTGGTGCTCTGGTTTGAAGATGTAAGTGGCCATATGCAAATCCTCATCGTGCTTGTGCGTGGTTAAAAATTAACTCGTTTTACATACTGGTCCATGTGAGGATGAAGCATCATGTTGGAATCTGAGTGCTTCAACCATCATTATTGTTTGACAGCATTGTAGGATTGTTCCTCCTTGATTAATTTCCAGCTGAACTAAGATTGTGTCAGGAATGAGGACTCCTCATTCTAGACAGAAAATTTAGTGGGATATTATTAACAGTTCTGATAATATAATTTTTTTTTTTAAAGTTAGTTTTTGGCTGCAGAAGTGAGGTGTTTTTGAGAAAAAATGGTCTTAGAAAAACAAAATTATGTGGGAGAAAATACAATGTCAGACAGAAAGCTGGACTTGATGGAGTACAAGAGGAATATAGTTTGCCCAAATTCTATTTTAGGAATAGCTGATAGAGTCAGAATCATACATGCAAAAGGGACTAAGGCTTATCCTCATTTTCTTGTAGCCTCTTAACATAATACCTGGAAATACCAACTGCATTAATACCCTCTACATGAATGGAAATACCTGCTAACAAAAAGACAGTTTGTGTCGAGAGAGTGTCTTCAGCTTTTTCCATTTTTCAGTAAACTTAAATTCATTCTGAAGTTAGAACTTTTTAGCATTTAAACAAACTTCTGAAGAAAAAGTAGCTTGCTTTTTCATGGCAAATTGAGTTCAATTTATTATCTGGTTAGTACATTTTTCTCTATACATAGTAGAGTTCCTTATGCATAGACTGGAAGAATGTTGTGCTTATTTTCTTAACCTTTTTTGGCATCACCCTGGTTCCATGAGGAATCACACTTTTTTTTTCTGTGGTTGATACTGAATGTGTATTTGGCTCTGACTGAAATATAGGATGGTCAGAAACCAGGGAGGTGTCTTTCCAGAAAACAACTCTATTTCTGGGAACAAAAGGTGATGAAATGCTAAGTGAGATAAATTTAGAGTGACCAGGTCTTGTGTGGCTCAGGACCAAGTACAGAATCTGCTGACTCACACAGAGCTTGGCTGTTGTGACCCAATTTGCCTACTTTTATTTTAGGGCTGTTTTAAAAAGTAGGTGATTCCTGACACCAGTGACTACAGGAAAACTATTGTATGGCTTCTTGGTATTGACCAGTACAATGCTGGAAAGCTAGGAAGGGGTAGGAGTCATATCACACATATCACACACCCATCTTTTTCGGAAGGTGAATATAATATGTTTATGTGTTCTGGTGTGTAACATTTGAGTCAGTTTTGTCTACTTTATTCAAAAGGGTTTTTTTTTTTCTTCAAGGTAGTACTTCCTGTTTAAAATTATGACATATCAGTCAATATTTACTATTATATACTCTTTATATTTTATTTCAAAAATTTCTAAGTGCTACAAATTTTAGAGCCAGAATGCTTGACATACTACCAAATGTGAAAACTTCTGGATTAACCTCTCTGTAGTAGTCTCTAGTGTGTTCTGTGGGTAAAGAAATAGTATTTTTGGCTTGCTCAGTTCAAGAACTACAGAGAATTGAAATGCAGTTGCATTCTGTCCAGTTTTACATATAAAAACAGGTCTCTCAATCTTAAATTCCTTATATATATGATCATCAGGACTTTTAGCTCATTTCGCTGAAAATATGACTTGATTTGTAAATAATTTTTCTAAACTGGAGATAATTGTGGGGAGGGAGGAGACTGTGTATGTGTGAATCCAGAAGTCTGATAAATGTACATAACTATTTTTGGAACATTATTTTCTACATTTTGTGATTCTAGTTTTCATCTGAATTGAGTTTGACACAAATTAGCTTCACTGTTTTATAAATTAAAATGCAAAATGACAGCAAATGAATACATTTTCTGATATAAAGCTGTAGATATATTTCCATTTATATGTACTATCTGTGTGTGTAAATATGTATAATTTTTGTAGCCTTCTAGTTAGCAACAACTAGTGCCAAAAAGTTGGGTCTAATTGGAAACCAACAGGTTTTAGTAGGTAACAATTAAGACAATAGATCTTTCATTAAGAAACAAAATGAAAGAGCGAATTTCGAAGAAAGTATTTTAATAAAATTAAATAAAAATTTCTTAGTCATTCAAAATAATACTTTCAATTATTAAATTCAGTTATTAAATTGATCCACAAATGTTTTATAACCATTAAACTTTCTTTATAACATGTAAGGAAAACATTTAGATTAAAAATAAGAGCATTTAATGGGATATTGGAACTCTTCCATAACTGGCTTTCCTGAAAAGTAATTGTTTCAAAAGCATCACAAACAACATCCATTTTACTTTTGGATAAGCTCAGATCTTTGTAGCTTTTTTTCATTGACTGAACATGTGACTCTTTTGATAAAAGGTAAATAGCAACAAGAAGACCAAAGTGCTTTCTTCACCTCCTGTGCAATTTGGCTCAGACCTTTAGGGAGAGAGAGAGAACAAAATATTTCCTCTTTTTTACAAAGGTTAATTTGTGCCCATGGTATGAATTAGTATAATGAGAAAGGGAGACTGCACTGAATCCAGTCTCGACTATTTTCCAATAAACTGCTTTCTTAGCAGGGGAAACACTGACAGAGGCTTGAGTTTAAAGGAACAACAAGAAGGAAGCTGTTCAGTGGTCTAAAACAAACTTTCAAAGAAGCAGGTCAAAGCAGGAAATGTTTGCATAGAAAAGAAGCATCTCCCCCATGGAAACTGAGTATGCCTTTGATTCATCAGTTCACACTGGCAAAAGTTTGCCTTAGACTTACCTGTTCATATTAAGAGTCCAGAACTTGTATACATAAACGTCTTCTATGCATCTCTGGTGTGTTTCTAAGGTATTCTATAATCAGTTACTTTCTCTTCCTAGACACAAACATATTGAATTGATTTCCATCCACCCAGGTTTTAATAATGCTGCACCAGAGTGCAGTATTACTACCAGAGATGTAGTGTAAAGAAGTTGGTCCTTGCACCACTTCTTTTACAGTCTGCACCTGTAGCAGATGTTCTGTCCTAGCTACCCTGGGATTTTCTTAAGGTTTATGGGATATAGTTTTACGTAGTATGTAACACTGTAAATGTTAGTTTGGGGTCTTGTCAGGGACTTGCAGTCAAATTTACAGAAATATGTTTATTTATTACATACATTTGTCTGTCACATAGACAAATCAGTTTTTCCAATCAAGAACAAAATAAATGGGTATTCACCAAAAATCAGTTGGAAGGTCAATCAGAAGCACAAATTTTCTTCTGATCAGGAAAAATACATTAGAAGAATAGTATTTTAGAAGCAGACTCAGTAGAAAATAAAAATGTACACTATTAAGTAAAAAAAACCACTGGTCTTTCTTTTCATGAACTAGCCTTATGGAATCAGCCTAGGGTCTTAGCTACTCTAATTCACAATCTTCCAGGGTAAGCCAGTACTGGATTCTTAGAGGAAGAATGAAGGAGCCAACATCCTCCTTGATTTCTCCCCTAGTAACCACCATGACTTACGTCAAGATAAGAAACGATTCAGGGCTTTCTAAACTGGAAGCCAAATCCTTTCTGCTTTTGCTCAGTAGAACCAAAGCATTTTTCACTGCATACTTTCCCTCTACATCCCTAATTCCTGAACCAGGAGAAATATTAAATGTTTTCTTTTCACTTCATGATTATGTAGACATCCCTTCATTAGTATTTTTTTCCCCACCCTAAAGACCCATAGCTGTTATCATACAGTATTGTATCATCTTTCCTTGTTCTTTTTCGACACAAGAAGAAATACGTATCTTCATATCTGAATTTTTAAAAGTGAGTGTTGATTAGATTTCACAGGGGAAAAGTGCACCAGGCTACGAGAGCGAGTATTTATTGCTAATCACAAGTGGGTAGAAATATAGCTCACTAATTTTATCCTAACGCACTTCAGAGAGAAGAAATCCAAGCAGTTAAAATAAAAGCATCACGTGTCCTCCATTATCTGCTTGTGGAAACAGTAATACACAGTAGATGGTATTGCAAACATGAACTGGTCCTTTTTTCCATTGAAATCAGCGTCACTTGATTAACTTCAGTAGAAGAAGGTTATGCCAAAATGGTAAATATTGTGTATGCATTATTCCAAGACTTGTGAAACAAATAACTGCATGTCCTGATTCTATTTTTATAAATGCAACTTAAATAAAAAAATAGCAGTTAATATTTCTGCTAAGCAATGTTGACCTATGCATGCTTGGTCAGTAATTGCAGTGCTGCTCACTGACTAAAGCTATTTCCTCTAGACAAAGCAATTTTTAAATTGTGTTATATTTTTCCAGGTACTTTTGATAACTGTTAATATGAAATATAATATGAAATTAATATGAAACTCCTGTCTTTCAAACTAACTTCTCTCAAAAAAAACCAAAGCCAAGACAAAATTACGGGTCTGGCAGTTAATCTTCAGTTGTTCGCCATGATTATCTGAATTATCTGAAGTATCCAGAATGAGAATGAATGTAAATGGCATTTCTGGAGTTGTGGCTTGTTTTGAAATTCCTATGTCCCATATATATACAGTCAGGAATGTATTTATATCATCCTTGTAAGCCAGTTAAAAGAACAATATCCATTTGGGCTTTGAGTTTATATTTCAAGAGGATTTCAGAAGAGATAGCAGGCTTTCTGTTTCCTGAGGTGAACCTATGCTGACTCTGGCTTTAGAGTGGGCATTATGTCCCCTGGCATTAGAGACTGCTGTGCTATGGATATGTCATGGAAGGCAGTCATCCTGTGCTCCCTTAAATAGCCAGTGGGGAGAAATAGGTATTTGGGTGCAGTTCACCTGGCCTGAGTTAAATCTTTAGTTTCTAGTGACCTGAACTGTCTAAAAGTGTCAGCTTTTCTACATGGTTTTTATGGGATAGTTGACATGGTGGACGGTATCCATCTTTTGTCAGATGAATCCCATGCTGTGTGCTGCTGTCATGAGGAGTTCATTATGCCACTGTGCTGCCTTGCTATCGGCTCATTCTGCCTTACACAAAACATAATTGTAGCAAATGCATTGTCATCAGAGGACTGTGGGTTTTTTTTCCTCATTCTCGGGGATTTTGCTTCAGGTGATCCAAATCAAGCAAAGGTCTCATTCCTGGCCTTGGCAGAAGATACTCAAAATCTCTTCCGCTTTCATGTATTTGTGGAGACTCACATGTTGTTTCTGGAGAAAGCCACTGCTCTGCAAGTCAACAGTCAGAGTCTCAGATAACTCAGTTGTTTTGCCTTTTTCCTTTGCCGTAGGACCCATTTTTAATTCAGTGTTTATACTGCTTGGTCACAGGACTACTTTGACTGAACTCAGCAAATATAGCACACATAGGTCTCACTGCAGGGGAAGGGTGAGATACACCATTTGTGTGGGTATGTACACAGATGTGTCTCAGACACAGTAGACAAAACTTTTGTCATTGTTTCTAGTGTTTGTAATTAGACTTTGTGGTTTCTTCTTATTTAAATTTGGTCAGGATTGTATCATCTACATTCTTAAGGCTTCTCCCAAGTGCTTCTTGAAATGCAATGCTGTTGCATCTATTTTGTAAGTGAGCAACTAGCATGCCAATTTTTAGGGGATTTTCCCCCAGTCATGTGACATAGTAAAATTTAAAAAAAAAAATATCTCTCTTAGACATTTGAACTCTGCAAATGGAAGCAGGCCATTTGTTGAACATTTTCCAGGCTTAAGAGCTGCCTTTTTGCATTTGCTTTCCAGTTGACCCTCTAGTCCTATTTTGAGTTACCAGATGAAAACAAGGTTTCCCTTCAAACGTTTGTTGCCGGGGTAACTGGCATTGACACCAAAAGATGAATACTCTAACTGCTTAGGATAATGCCTACTTTGTGAGCTAAATAAAGAGCTAAATTGCAGAGAAGGATGTTGGATAAATGTGAATTATCAAGGGAGAAAAACGAAGATTATTAGGGTTGTGGAATTCAGACAGGATTATTGCCTTTTGCACCAGTAATGGGTGCACACGCAAATTGTGTGCTGGCTCTTGGCGCTCTCAGTCCTGCTGATCCATTGAATGGTGCTGGTACTTTTACCTCTGCCTTGATAACATATAGGGCTGTGGAAGTGAGAGGCAGGAAGCTGGAATTTTAGAGGAATGATGGCTACTGTGTTTGCAAGAAGTTTAGTATTTTGAGCTTGAGGTTGAAAGGCTTAGCTGCTGCTGGGGGAGTTACTGGTGGAATCCAGAATTTCTCGGCAAAACTCATGGACAGTTTCTGTAAATGAAGGAGAAAAACCTCTCTGTATCTAATATTGTGTAATGGAAGGAATTGTTTATTTTGATATTTCATTCAAATGTGGAAGCAATCTCAGTTCCTGTACTCCGAAAAAGCTGGTAATGCTTTTGAGGGTTGTGGCAGAAGGAAGCTTTCAAAATTGTTGTGATAATATGAAAGTTGTAAGCTCTTGGTTTCTTATAGTTAGTTACTGCACTGAATAATTTCTCAGTCACCGCAAGTTACACCATATCTAGTTACATACGGATGCAATTTTCACAAACTATGTTTCATGTGATTTAACTCTAAGAAATACTGAAAAAGTTGGGGTATGGACCTCTGTAAGTGACTCAGTGGGCTGAGCAGTCAAGACTGTTCCTTGTAAATCAGTTTTCTGCTGTGATCCAGTAGCTTGTTCATCAGATTTATTCTGAAGATCCAAACAAACTAGTTCTTCTTCTCCAAGCCAGTGCACTGCTGATTTTCCCAAAGAAAACAAATACAGCTGTTTGATTGACCATAGACCAAAACCACTAAGATGGCTCAGACTGCATTTATGCTGGAGCTTACATTTACATTGGAGATCACTTTGCTGCTCTCTGCAAAGGCTGTCAACACCTGTCACAGTTCTGTAAGAAAAAAAGATTTCTGCAGGTTGGCAGCAAGAAAGCCAGCAAACTGCTGCTTTCAGTTTCCATGAGCTTTTATTGTCATAAACCCTTTCCACTCTGAGGGTAGTAAAGAAGGGTTGCACCATGCACCATAGAAGCGTGACCCAGAGATTACTCTGCTCATGATGCATCAGTGAAATGCTGTGCCTGAGTCCCCCCACGAGAAGTCAAGAAAAGGAGCAGGGAGAAGTCTTTTCAAATATGCTGTTACTGTTTTTTTGTAGGCCCTGTAGCATTCTGCTTTGTTTTGAGTACTCATTCAGGTTGTGAAGTAAGGGTCCAGCCTTTAGCATGTTCACTGCATCAGTGGTGCCACATAACACAGGATCTAGGGCACTTGAGCCCAGGTAGGTTCTATTTTTAGCAATGGTGTGATTTAATGAAATTAATTTGTTGTATTTTAGATAAGAAAAATAGCTTTGCATAACTAAAAAATATACTAAGAATTAACTTAGGGATATACTCAATACTGTCAACTATCCAGTGCTCCAGTGGGTTTCTGTGGTTACTCTGAAGTCACCAGCAGTGCTTTTCATGGACAACAGAATATATAGTTTTCCTCTGTGAACTTCACTTGCAATTTGTGCTCATCAGAACAGAGCTAAAATTCTCCACCTACAAAACCATCTGATAGATTGGAAATGTCTACCTTTAAGAAAAGCAAAACACACCAGTCTATGCCATGTACCACACAGAATAGTAGAAGATACTCCTGGCTTGTTTCCTGTGAAAACCATCTCAGAACCGGAGCCCCCGCTGTGGAAGTTAATGCCAGAAGAGACCAGAAAAGCCTGTGAGTGACTGTTTCTCATTTCTAACTGCTACAAGATTTTGCACAGCAGGCTTTCCAGGGAAGTTCCAGGATTTACAGCTAAATGAATATACTTAGGCTTAAAAACTACACTAAACCAGATGTAAGAATTCGTAATTCACGCAGGACTTTACACCTTATTCATCCAAGTAATGATACTATTTGGTATGAATGATGAAATAAAATTTAGAAAATGAGTGATAACTGTAGAAAGTCAGCTTTCTGGACTTTCCGTGGACTGCTGTGAAATTGTAGTAATCAGTTTTTGCAGTACAGACAAAGTTTTAGTCATTGCTGTTTAAACTCTTCTTTATACTTGTGCACACTGAAAAGTTGACTTCATTTGTAGCTTAATTAAAGCTGTCATTATAGGTCTTCTCCAGTTTCACATGTCAAAAAAGGTTAAACCTTTTTTCTGACATTTTCATTTTGATCTTATCTTTGTAAATTATGACCCACAGATAATTCCCCCAACTGTAAAGTTATATCACGTCTGTGGATTTCACGGAAGGACGTTGATTTCTTTTTCTTACAGTTGTTAGTATGTTTATAGCCAACTGAAATACTGGATAATTATTGTAGTTCAATGTACTGTCAATGTCTAGTGAAAACTATGCCAAACAGCCTGCTATTTTCGTGATATTATCGATGCAATTTGCCTGTATAGGCTTTCTTATTCACTGTATATTTAAAAAACCCCATGGTTATTTGTAATTCTAATTTTGTATTCTTCCCACTTATTTTTTTTACTTCAATGAACACTATCTTTCATTTTAACCATACAGCTCCTTAAGCTCTGCTTAACAGCTTTTTGGAAAGGAAGACTCCTAAAATAGTAAACAAAAACCCTATATGCATGAAACATGAACTATGAAACTATTTTACTTTCTGTTTTTTACACTCTTTTACTACAGAGATTTCAAGGTCCTAAAGTAACAATTAAGGTTATCCATAGCTGTACAATTAGCGATGACCATGCATGATGAATACCTCACTGAAGGCATACCTGATTGAACTAGCTGAACCTTGCAGAAGAATGTTCTATGGTTAGAAATAGACATCTAACTTGAAGCTTGAATTTCTTCATTGCTGGTTTATATGCATTTGCTTTCGTGCCACCCATGTCTCCTGTCTCTCCTCCCTCACTGCCCCCCACGTATCCATACCTATGGGTTATACTCTCTTTGGCTTGTTTTTTTGCTGTGCCAGAACAGCCATTTGCTCTTACCCTCCTCACAGACCAGGTTCTTGGGGTTTTTTTGAAAACAGTTGACTGGATTTCTCTGTTGTATGCCAGATAAACCTCTCACCTATGCCTCTTGCAGTTTACTTTTCTGTCTCAATGGGGCATGCTACTCAGGCTGTTAATTGCTCCACCTCTAAGGACATACACAAGGCCTTGTTGGCCAGACCAAAGATGCATTACCTGTGGTTGCCAGAGTGCACAGGGATGGAAGGGTGATGTCCTGCTATGCTCCAGTGAATTGTGGCAGTGCTCAGCAGGGAGCTGCATTGACAAATGCTCTAATTGTACTTCAAAGCTCTTTGTACTTTGACATTCAATTCTCTTCCAGCATTCAGTTCTTCAGCTTGACGGTGCTTTTTGTCAGCACTTACCTCTCTGAAAGTGCTGGACATGGCATTTCTTTCAATGAGTGTTACTTATAGATTAGTCCTTAAGAGTTTGGGAGTTGAATAGTAGTAATTTCAATTTATTACAGCATAAAAGTGTATGCTTCTGATTAATTAAATATTCATACAAGAAAGTTGAACTCAATGATTCAATCTAGCGGACATTAGTGGTAAATTTTGTAGCCTGATGCTGATTTATATTTGAGTAAGTCCAAAAGAATTTTGTATGCATTAAGTAAAGTTCAGTGTGGGTTTACACTGATATTACTGACAAAAGTGGGTGTTGAAGGACATGTGTTAAGTCATCATCAGTGTGCTGGTAAAGCATGAGCCAAAGAAATAAATATTATTTTAAGACTATTATTGCAGCCTTTGAAATGAGATTATTTTTTAATCTATTTTATGCGATCGATAAGGTAGGCTCACTTCACCAACCAGAAGCTGGGTATCTGGATTTAAGACATCTATCTTAGTGTCAGCAAGACTCAGCAACTAAAGCTTGTATGTAAACCTATGGAGAGGACAATAGGCACCTTGAAAGGCAAAAATGTCATAACTATCATCTTTGATACCCATTTTAAGACAGGATAAAATGCTTTTTTCAGGCACCCAACTCTTTCACTTAGGTGTGAGACAGACCAATTTGACTGTCCTATTTCCTGATATATGTGTGTGCATGTAGCAGGAGATGTAGTGGATTGATGCAAGGGCAACAAGAGAAGCAGCATTTTTTTTAAAGACCTGATGAAGCCTCCTTGAAGGAGAAAACCTGTTGTGATTTTTATAAAATGTAATTCCTCATAAGGTGACGATGGCAGCTTCCTTAAAGGAATTTTTGAGGAGTTTTTATACTGGCGTATAAGTGAGTGCAGTAAATTAATTACAATTAGCTGTCCTAGAGATGATAAAATAATCAGTGATTCATACTTGTTTATGCAGACATCTTAGACAGCTGGAAACAGCGCAGGACAGCCACATCAGCTTTTCTTTCTATTACAATTTATTCATGCTTTCTGTTGGATGTTACATGAAGATTTTTTATATATACTGAAGACTAACTTTTTGAATCTAAATATTTAGAAGACAGGACAGCTAATGTGTATGGGCTGTACAAACCAGAAAAAGATGATTTCACAACAGTGAATGTTGAAAATTCATAATTGAAATGCATAAAAGCACTTTCCTGTATTTTTTTCAGTTTTGATAATGTAGCTTTTAAAAATGGTTTAGTATTAAAATTTCAGCAATGGAATGGCTTTTTCTGTTTATTAATAGTCATTTTTCCATATTCACAGTCAAAGAATGCTTCTAGAAATCAGTGCTGGGGTTTTAGAGAGTTGTTCCATATTGAATGGACTTTATTGCTTGGAATCTTTGCATCCAAACCCCAATATGGCATAATTGCTGTAGAAATAAAAGTTCAGTAAAGTTGTCTGGTAGGTAAACAGCATCCTCTTACAGAAAGTCATGTAATGGTATATGTGAATATATTTGCAAGTTACTATACAAACTGTTTGCTACTATATTAGCTTGGGAGACGATTCCCTGGAATCATGAGTTATTGCCTGTGTTTGTGGTTCTTCATAATTTTGTGATTTATTAGAATTTCACTTTTCCTTTCAGAAAATTGCATTTTGCAAAAATCAGAAATGCTAAACAGCATTAAGAAGCCTTTTTTAGATGGAAAATTGCTTGTACTTTCATAGTAATTCTATGAATATGGTAATTCTCTGTGTGTGCTAATAACCCTATTTGGGAATCAGTAACCTTTCCCGGTTTGTGCTGTACGTACAGCAGAGCAAAGATGTCATATAGAGATATCATATGAAGGGGTTGACTCTAGGTGTTTGTAATTGTAATGGAGATAAGATTCTAAATCTGATCTCTTTTTGATTTGGTTTTAATATAATAGAATGGCAAGAGCATTTTAGATGCTTAGAAAGAATACCCATCTGATTTTTTTTTTTTCAATTATCCATCAATTCCTGAAAAACAATTGAGAACATGAGTCTGTTACACTTTACTTGTGTCAGCCATGATTCAGCATGCCAAAAGTGGAGCCGTGAAAGTATTTCCTTGATTCTGTATTCTTTGGCAGGAGCATAATGAGTAATAAAATACAATCTCTTTAGAAAAACATGTGCTATCTTTTTTTTGTATAATAGTAATGAGAAGATTACTTGGTGCTTTTTATTGTCACATCAAGTTGCTAACTGTTGAAATACAAGGCTGTTGCTGTATATTACTGCTAGGAACTAGAGCGTGTATGTGTGTGGCCTCATGTCTAACATTGCAGCTTGCCACCTTTTGTTGTTGCCACTACAAATAATTAGCTATGATGTTTCCTTAATTTCTTTAATGCATTAATTAAAATTTATTTAAGTGTTGATAAAAAAATATACCTATTTTTTTTCTAATGAGAAATTTTGTCAGCCTCATTTCTATGAATATTTGTAAATATATATTTCTTCATGGAGAGTAGTGTAATATATACGCATATAAACAGTAGGTAATTTCTTTCTGTGTGACACAGAAGTTGAAAATAATTCTCATCTTGTCAGCTGTGACCCCAAAATAAAAACTCTAATAGATCTGCAAAGTGTTGGGAGCAGGGGAGTGGGAGAGGGTGGTAGACCTGTAACACGTCAGATCAACTGTAAAGCCATTATTCGCTTTATGTGAAGTTGCTTTTTCATATAATTTTTGCTGTGGACCTTTTGACTTACTGTAGTGATAAAAGGAACCTTTGGTAGCTGCTTCTCCAGGTCCTCTATTACTGCATCATTGTGTTTGTTGTCAGAAGGCTTAGACATTTGAGCCAATAATTTAAAAACATGACTCCATTTAATCACCCAAATAATTTTAATTTATTGAATTTAGTCTTTAAACTTGGCAATGCCCTTTCTGAATTTGTAGTTGTCCTCCAACACTGTTTCACATAAGTGCAAGTTCTGTAGAAAGTTCCAGTCTGAGTAATTTAAATGATGATGGTAACTAGCTTTATCTAGTGCCACAGTGCTGTGTAGGACAAGGGAGGTGGTAGCACCTTCCTTGCTCATTTCAGTTTATTAGCAGCACAAAAAGAGAATTCACAATGAGACTGTGGTTAAGAGTGTTTGGTGCATCAGTTACTAAACCTCCCATATTTTGAAATAGGAAGATCTCTGAATTTCTTTTTCTTTCTTACTTGACAGGGTTAATTCTTTTTATAATTAAAATATGCTTAGAGTATTCCACACAGCATCCTAAGTAGCATACTGTTCAAAGCTGTAAGAAGAGTTATTACTTCAGAGCTATCTTTTGGAGTCCTGTCTTTTACATGCTTATCTGCTCCTACTCTTCCAAACCATGCCAATGGAACACTCTTTATTCTTGAAAGGACATGAGTCAGTGGGCACAAGCAGAAGCACACATTTCTTTATACATCCAAGCATCTAAAATTACTTTTAGTGTTGATTTTAACAACTTATGTGATAGGGATCTTTCAGCATTTAAATTCTGGCAGGAAATGTGCCTTTTTTTCTAAGCCTTGTTCCAAGTGTTTTAATTCCTCCCTCCCTGCTCAGGGTTTTTCCTCTTACACTAATCTCTTAAAGGCATAGTCTCTAGGACCAGAGGATTGACCCATTATGAAAATGGCCTCTGGGAAAATAGAAAATAGGAATTTTGTGTTCTGAAAACTGGGTATTGAAAGCGTGTTTGGGAAAATTGAGGTATTTGATAGAGTTAACAATGATGACATCAAACTTGCTATCAGTAGGTTGGGTGGAAAACTGTACAGATTGTGTATATTTTGCCAGCTGTAAATGTAAAATGTAAAAATTGTATGGGAAATGAAAAGAGGTTTAAAACAGATTGTAAAACCCATAGTCATTGAAATGCACGCATCAGAAACAGATCACAGCTCAAAGGGCTGGTCAATAAACCAGATAAAATGTTCAGCAGCGTGCTGGGGCAACCTACTGGGTCCAGGCCCCTGGGTCAGGGAACAGGGCTGGCAGGGTAGAGCTGTGGAGGTGAGTCAAAAGGCTTTGGTGCCACCAGACACAGATTTTACCAGCTGTATAGCCCTGTACTTCTGGTAACTTCTAGGTAGTGACAGCAGAACATGCATATATCTTATCTGCTGATTTGATAAAATTGAACTGAAAATTACCATGGTAACTCCATCATCATATGAATCAGCTGCCAATCTCTGAGGGCATCACTGCATTTTTCTGGACTCTTTGTGCTGCAAATGTTTTGTAAGAAACCTGGGTTACTTATTGTTGTTACTGTTCTAGGATTTGCTCTCTGGAGACGTTCTAGTGCGGGGCTGGAAAAAAGGCTATGTGGCTAAAGTATTGTGCTGCTCCAGAGCAAATTAAATTCCCTCTGGCAAATAATCTCCCCTCTCCTAGTAGCTGTGCATGTAATGCCAGTAAGATGTTTTCCTAATAATGCTCATATTTTAGTGATTGAACTTCTACTAGAGTACTGTGCAATTCTCTGTGTGTTATCTTTGTCCCTGACTAAAACTTCGGTAGTGTAACAGGATTATCTGTGAGAAAGAGCAGTACTGCATAGCTTGCAGCTACTTTGTCCTGCCATTGAGTCCCCACAGATTAATTAGGTTTTACTCTCTTGAATGCTCTGGGAAACCAAGTCATCTAGAAATGCTTCAGGAAATGATAATGATGAACTCGTGGGTGGTTCAGTTAATTAGAAAAATCTCTTGAGTACAGAACATTAATCATGAATTTGCAGCTGTAGATCTGATATATGTATCCATGTATGTGTGTGTGTATGTATGTATGTATGTACACCTGCGCTTTGCTGTGCAGAGATGCCCAAGGTAACTCTGGCCATGTTAGCTCAAAAAGAGAAGCAGCATAAACGTGTTAGTCCAGCTGTTACAGGGTTTGTAAAGTACTGTACCTCTTACCACTCAGTCATCCCACTCTAAAACAAAACTATCCCAAATAGTGACAAATCAGTTGAATACATAGGTATCTGTACTAAAAAATAAAAAAGGGGGTGAAAAATATTGACTCCCTCATTAGCTATTTCGAAAGTAAAATTAGAGTTATTTGCAATTAGGGTTTTCTTTGTATTTACATGTTAATGTTTTAATATATTCTGGACATATGATAAATACAGCACTCATGGTTAAAAACAATTTTCTTGATGGATACCCACTATGAAATGACTGGTGCAGTTGTGCCTGTTGAGAGTTTTACTGAAGTTCTAAAATTATTTCTGAACTAATAACTACAACATTTCCAAGCCATTACCTGCCACAATAAATTGCAAAATTCTGTTGTTAGAGAAAATGTGGTATCAAAGTATCTGTATCATACATTCATTTACCATCCCTTTCCTATTTGTTCTACCATGTTGGATTTAATATGGGTTAATAACGTCTTATTTGCAGCAGTTTGTAATAGGAACGTCAGCTGTAATGTTCTGCGAGTTTGGTGCCTGCATGGTTGTGGGAGACACTGTGAGGAATTGGGGTGGCACCACACACCCCTTGGGCATCATGACATTTCTGCTCTACCAAAAATTTTGCATTTAGGGAACCAGACCAAAATGCTTTGTGTTTGTCATACACATATCATGCCTGCCCAGAGGGGTCAGCAGCTCCCATGTTGCGTTGCAGTGCTCCTGTGTTGCTGAAATGGTGTCTGTGGGAGCGGTGGCTTTCCCATGGTGATGTCCAGGGGCTCTTGCAGGGGTGAAATAACTTTGCAGAATCCAGCGCTGTTGCAGTTCTGTTCCTTTGATCTTTCCCACAGTTTCCTAAATATGCAGCAATGTAAATATATATATTAACATCACTGTCAGTAATAAAACTATTAAAGTTGACAAGGTACTGCTGCCACAGGGAATACTAAAATGAGCCTGTGAAAGGCAATAATGTTCTGTAGTGTGCACTTCTAGGGTGCACTCAGTTTTTGTTTCATGCTGATTGTTTTACATGGGATAGAAAGCTGAGACCAAACAGCATATACAAAAATAACTGCTCAAGAACAAGTAATTTCTGCCATTTACTACCCTTAGGCATATTTTAATTCTTAAAATTATATGAGATGGAACAGCTGATGCATATCTTGTCTCCAAATTCCAACATTTTCTCAAGGCCTGTAGGTCCCCTTTGGACTTTTGAGAGCATTTCTGTTGTTTCCTAAAATGTAAATTCAAAATCAGCTCTCAGTAGTGGATATTGCTGGGACCAGATAATTACTAGCCAGGCATTTTCTAAAGTGTAGAAGAAAAGGAAACCAAGTCTGTATTGAGCTGTTTGTAGGAGCAGAAAAGAAGAAGCTTTAAAAATTCAAGTTACTGGGTAAAAATATTACTGGAAAAAATAATCTTAAAGACTGCTGTACTCAACTTTAAGCATTCTTTTATATCCTTGCTGTAGGTGTGTTACCAAATGTAGTCCTGCTAACTAGATTGTGCACAATGCTTATTGCATGGCCTTCCAGAATCCCATGTGTGTTTTATCTTATGGTAGCAATACTTGAGGGAAGATACTGGTCCATTAACAATCAGACCTGTCCAACACAATATATGCAGAATGGTATTCTGGAATTCCTTTATGAGAAGTAGCTGTATTTCCTATTGTTATAAATGCTCAGATGTATCAGAATTTCTCTTCCCAGAACTGACCACTTTTTGTTTTAATGCACAGTATGTTAAATAAACTTAAACTACTTACTATAAGGAAAAACTGTTCCCTGGGGTAGCATTTTTCCAACATGAACTTAGTGCTAGAAAATGTATTTTTAATGACAGAGAAATTACAGGCTGTCACATAGTCATTTAGCAAGGCTAGAGTATTCTGAGTTTCTGCTGCCATTCTTCCTGATTTAATAAAAATACACATAACTGAAAAGAAACTTTTTAAATATAATTTGATAAAAAGAAGAAGGTGCTTCAAAATCTAAGCATATGAACTGTAGAAACTGAAAACAGGGTAATATGAAATACAGTTTGGGATAGCAAAGCAATTTAAAATGGTGTAAAAATGCTATTAATAAAATATATAAGGGGAGATTCTGGAGTCTATCCCTACCCTGGGAAATAAAACTGAAGTTGAATTTCATGTTATGGTAGCAGTTTAGTGGCAGGGTAAGGCAGATTTATATGAGAATCTAATGCTGAACTTGGTAAAGCATTTGTACACACAAAGGAGAGTGAGGAGACCATGGGTGGCTCCAGTTTGCACAAAATGCAGCTGCAGCCTTCAGAGGGAGAAGCAGCGTTGTCTTCTCCTCCTTCAGAAGATTTGTTTGCCATCACAGAGAGCTTGTAGAGAAGGAGCTGTGAAAGAAGCCATGGAGTTTCTAGACAGGATAAGTAATAGTTTGCATTTTTCCAGTGTTATTCTATAGAATCTGACAGCTGCCTGCACCTACTCCATTCACTGCATGTCATATTTAATGTACTGGGCTATCACACCATTCAGTACTAATGTTGGAGTTTGTAAGGGTGATATTTGTGGAGAAAACATTGAAACTACATGGCATTGAGTCTATATAATCTACTTTTTTACAGAAACAGAATTCTTACACTTTTAAGCTACTTGTAGGCAGTTCTGTGAATGTGTGGCCTGTATGGGCAGCCCTGTGGTTGGCCACGATGAGGTGAAGAGCGAGGAATAGAGCAACGGCACATGTCAGGGAAGAAAGCTGCCTAGGAAAGGGCTGGGGGCTATAGTACTCCTGATATGCTGTGATGGAAAAACCGCTTTTTTCTTTTTGGCATGTATGATCTCCCATCATAGTGCAAAGTCTCTAGAGCCTAGCATTTTCATGACAGTGAAATTTAAATGTTCAAGAAAATTAGGGATTTTTTCTGAAGTCGTTTGGGTATTGGTGGAAGTTCTCTTGGTAAATGTTTCATGCATTTGAAGTAAAGTTACTCTTTCTTCTCAGACAACTTTTAACATACGGACAAAATTTTAAAACAGAGGGAGAAGTTATTACTGTGGGGGGCTGTGCATGAGTTTATCTTTGTGTAGAGGAGCAGTCCACAAAGAATATGGTTAGACACCAGTGGGATCCTCAACTAGGCCTTGCAAGGTCATCATGGTATTTGGGGGGCTGTTAATGAGATGACTGTGGAACACAGGAAAAAATTCAAATAATGTGAAGGGATGTGGAAAATACCTATCTTTTGGACAAAATTTCTGCAAATATTCACAGGAGGCTGAACTTGTGCTGTCTTCTTAGTTTGCTTTCAGTGTCTACAAAATTATTTTCAATTATGTGTAATATTAAAGGAATTAGCACTGGAAAAATATATTTCTTAAGAAATTGATTACAATGACTTTTAGATAATTTGTGGGGTTTTGATTTATCTTGGAAGGGATAGATGGAGCTCTTGCTGTTTTTCTACAGACTTTGTTCTTTATCCTATTGAGTAATTGAAATTCAGAATTCACACATATTTGATTCTTTGATATATATTTTCATTAAAAGCTTGCCAGTAGTGTGAGCTATGTATGTTTTCGAGATATTCATTAAATGAGATTTGTAACAGTTTACATGATATTCTGACAGTTTACCAAACCTATCAGTCAAAAGCAGATGGCCTGCGTTGGTAGGATTTTTTGGTTAAAATGAATATACTTTCAACATATATATTTAATTTATAATATATTTCCTAGCAAGATTTTATCCTTAAAATTCAGTTAATCAACCTGCAATACCCTCCTACACTTCAGCTTGATGCTTGAAACCTAAGATATTATCTGTCTGCAGTTCATTTCAGTAATGTATGTGATTACAGAGCAAATTAAATTATGTCATAGATCAGACCTAGGACGCTGAAAATACAGCTGTATTCATTTGTCACTTCTTTATACCTACTTACCTAGCTACCCCTTCATGAACATATTGCACTCTTAGACATCTGGGTCTCCCTGGTTTCAACACCTTGCTGTTTTGGTTTGTTATTTAATGTGGATGTGTTAGTCATCTCATATGGAGGAGAGGACATGTTACCAGGTGTCTGTCTGGATCATGGTGCTGTCCAGCCAAGACAGGAAGGAGGGGAGGAAGGGCATGGAGAGATGAGGGGGCCGAATCAGCAGTGGCTTCAAGAGATGTCACCTGGTGGTCACCAGCGTTTCTCCCATGAGTGGCTGCACTTGGGAGCTTTCTCGATGGGTTGCCTACATCCCAGTTTTAACAGCTGCAAAAGCAGTAAAACAAAGTGTAGGACTGTAGCCAGGGCACAGGCCTGTGAGGATTCCAGTAGCTCTGATTTCAGATGGATTTCTGCCTTTTATGCAAGATGCATAAAAGCAGGAGACCCCAGCGCTGTTGCACAGTCTGTGGCATGACCGAGGGAAGCTTGGGTACCAGGGCACAGCCTTGCTCACTGCCTCGATGCAGACAAGGGTAGTGTCAACAAGACCAGCATCCTAGGGCATTTCACAATAAAGGCAGTCGCTCCTATCTGCAAGGGTAATGTTGGCACACAGTTCTCAAATTTACTTATTTATTATATATATTTATTCTAACTTGGGCGTCATCAGTTGTATACCTACAGTTGCTAACAGTTCAAGAGTTTACTTATTTTTACTAAAACTTTAATGCAAGTTCTTGTATAGCACTAGAAATAATATAGATAACTCAGCTTAGGTTTTAAACAATCTCTGCTTAGTTTTTGACCAGGAATAGTTGTGCTGTTTTATGTTCCATATCACTGACAGACAATAGTAGGGAGAATAGGGAGAAATTACTAGAACCAAAACTTAATGATATGTGCTGGTAACATGGCAATTTAGTAGATTAAATAATAGAAGCTATGCTGAGGGAATATTTTAAGTAAAGATTTATATGCATAAACACAGAGAAAAACTGCACTTTTTCTGGTGTGTGTTGTTGCTTTTATTAGTATATTTTCTTACATATTTAAGTATGTCCAGCAGACCATAAACCTGTTGAGTTAAACTGAAAACAGCTTAGAGAAGTTTATCTATGTATTTTTAGAATCTGAGCTATTAAAAGTATACATGTACTGTACATGTACTCTTTTTCCAGTAGCCAGGTAATGCAATGCTTCTCCACTTAATGTTAATTAGAAAGAGAAGTGAGTAAGAAGGAAAGGTTTATCTGGATTTATAATGGCTTAGGTTTTCATGAAGGAGCTGTTAGCCAGACAAATCTGCAACAGTGATACCACCATTGCACTGACATTTAAATTCAAATTTTGGGGAAAAAATCATAAAAGAAAGTTTAGAAAGTACAGAATTGAAGAATTCTTGGACTTTGAATTTTGTTTTTTTATTAACGCAGGTACTTACTTCTTAGATCAATGTAATAAATTGCGTAGTGGAGCTTACTCCATTCCTTGTAGGTTTCTTTCGATATAAATACAGAGGAAGAGTTGAGTGGAAACTCAAAATCTTTAACAAATATTTTATTTTCTCTAGGTTTTTTCATGAACCATCCTGAGCCATTAGATTTTTTTGTGCAGCAGAAAAGCTTGTTCTAGAAATAATTTTATTTTCATTCATCTAAAAAGACATTCATTATTCTGCTGTATTGTATAAGTTATTCTCTCAGATTTTCTGTCTCATGGTCTGTTTTCTTAAACTGGAATACTGATTTGGATGAATGTTGTTGGTGAGTGTGAAAAAATGTTTATGGTTTTTTTTCTAAAAGCATCTCTCCAAGAAGAAAAATCAAGAGGATTTTGTAAAATGTATTCTCCACTGCTATTACAGCCTTTGTCCTAAAATGCTTTGAGTTTGGAAGTAAAGGTAATCACACTTAAAAAACCACATTACATATAATTTAGCAACTCTAACAGTTAACAGTTTTGATGATATATTTAGATAGCTTGATTTCAAACAATAAAATTAGTACTACTCAATACAACATAAAATACATTATCCTAAATTCATAAATGATATTTTTTTATTGGACAAATTATTATATAGTGTCACTACTGTGAATATTCAGAATAAGGACAGAAAACAGATAAACAACTAAGTTTCTTCAAATCGGGGGAGATGTATTAAAAACATAAATTGGAGTAGGATAGATATATACAGATGGCCAGGTCCTTTTCCAATGGTAATCAATTTAAAATTTATTACCGTTTTAAAGACGACTATATATAATAATAGGAATTTATATTCATTTCTGCTGCTCCCTGTTCTATGAAAAGTCATTACTTTTAAACCAATAAGACTGGAGAAATCCACTATTAAGTACAGTTTTTCTTACCTTCCACTTTACTCAATGTTACAACTGAAACAGATGTCATGCAAACCATCTCTGGGTTTCTTGTACCTGAATATTATCACCTTTTCAATTTCACAGCAGTTTTCATCCATTCTTTGGGTACCGACTTCTTTGAGGTTAATATCCCCCTCCCTTTCTGGCCTCTGGTAGGAGCCTTGTCCTCCCCATTAGTTCTCATGATAATAGTCTTTACCTGATGTTCTTCTCTTCTGTCTTCCCTACATTTCCTTTCCCTTGCAAAAGGCAGAGCAATGATTCTTCTCCAGCTTAATATCTTCTTAACTAGGTGATTTCAAGTCAGGGTCAGTCTTTCTTTTGATTGCAGGGTGTCACAGCCAGAGGTGACTCTCCTGGCTGAGCAAAGATCACCCATCCCAGCATCTCCAGCTGGCCAGAGAGCGTGGCAGCTTTTCTGCAGGGTCAGCAGCAGAAATAGCGTGACACCAGTGAGCACAGCATCAGTGAAGCTACATTGTTGTAAATCCAGTAAAAGAAATAGGAAGGCCAGGCCTGAGCTGTGTAAAACCATCTTGGCTTTCCAGGAGGCTACCCAGGAGTGCTGCCCCAGAGACTGGAGACACCTCTTCGCTCTCACTCAGCTGCATCTCAGTGATGCTACTGGCACGCGGGGTTTGGCTGGGCTCCCAACATTCATTTTTTTCCCTCGGTATCTCCTTGCCTCCTCCTTGCAAAACCCCGAGCGCGCGGCTTATAGTCACTGCGCTGATAAAAAGCAGGACCTTGGAAAGCAGCAGATCAGCAGCTGTTTTGTGACATTCCAGCTAAACTTAATCCTCAGACGCACACTTCCACTTCTCCTTCAAAATCTGCTTTGTCTGAAGGCATTCTGTGTGTTGTTGTGAATGCGTATTTTTGAGGCAAAGGTGCTTAAAAGAAACAGTGCATGTCAGATAAGAATATCCACATTCAAAAATTTAAGCTCAGCATTGAGGTGGTTTTCCAGAATCAAAAATAGTTGGAATTGTGAAAGTAAATTGCAGTTCAACTAGTGCAATTTAAGAAAATTTTAAAAACAGTTATAAAAAATAAGCCATCAGATAACCTGTGCTTGAGGGAAGCAGGTGATGCAAACACTTTCCTAAGATCTTTCCACAGCTAATATTACATTGTGTAAATTAAGACTTTCTCTCAGTACTGAAAATAATGTCTGCTTTGAAATGTTACTAGGTTTTGCTAATTTCCTGTGCTAATAATATAATTACATCCTATTAAATAAATGCTCTAACAAAACATATGAAGTTTTTAGAAATGCAATACATCTAATTTCAGAGTTCCATTAAAAGCCTGCAAACAGACCATAAGCAACTACTTTTACTTTAGTTTGAGTCCCCTGTTTGTTGTTCATTTTCTGGTCAGTTATGTAGATTTGTGCTTTCTGTGTCTAAATGCAAAATGTTTTTTTCTGTCCTGCAAAACTCTTCTCAGTCATCTCAATTAGGGAGCAGAGAAGTCCTGGTTAATCTCCATTTGTCCAGCTGTAATAGTGCTCAAGAGAAAGTAGCTGAATTTATCAGATTTATCCTGTAAATGGCACTGAGCTACAGCATTTGCACCCCACATCTCTTTACAGCTCCTGTGCTGGAAACATTTCATCCAAGTACCTGTTAGGTTTCATGCTTCGTATGTATGCATAACTCACAGGGTAGGGAGGAAATCTCATCATGGCTTTAAAAGTGTCTCCAAGCTGCATGGGGACCTGAGGAGCTCCTTGCTCTGTCTCTGGCAGTCCTGTGAGCCTGCTGAAAAGTTCCCAGCTTTCTCCTGTGGACTGTGGTTGCTGCAACCTCTTGGTGTGCCTCACCTGTTCCCACTCTGCATTTTCTATTGATGGCATGTGCCCTTCTGAGGGCTTCTGTGGGGGTTCTTGGAACACAACTGTGTTTCCTTTCTTACACATATTAAGATATTCTGTTAGAGGTGTGATTAGCAGTGACCTCAGAGAGTAGCAGTCGTACTTTGGGGAGCAGATGATACGAGAGAAGGAGCCCTGACAGGATCACAGGTGTGGCATCTGCGCTTCCGGCTCTCCAGGGACATGGGCAGAACAGGTAGCAGGGGGAGGCTTTTGCCACCCAAACGAACCCCTTTCTTTGTAAGATTGAAAAAGAATGTAGGGAATTGTAAAAAGATAGGTGTACTGGGCTTAATTCTTTAACCTCATAGATGCCTCACATAAATGAATTTGGACTTGTAGTAATGTATTTTACAGGAAATACTTGCTGTTCTTACTGGTTCTACAATATATAAGTGGTCTTAGGAGGGTTCGTCTGGTCTGCCTTTTGGGAGGATATATTCAGCACACAAAATTGTATCTTCTTGAGGTGACTGTTAATTTCTGCTTTTGTAGTGTTTTATTGTCCCTTGAATAATTAATCTTTGTGCTTAAAGGCAGGTATCATTCTTTTTGCTCTACTCTCTTCCTAGTTTTAACTGAGTTTAAATCATCAGCTGCTGCATTAAAGTAATGAACGTATTGCTTTGTGTTGCAAGATACTTTGCAGTGTTTTCACAAATTTGGGTATTTTGAATGGCAGTTCTACAATTTCAAATACCTCCCAGTTAATAAGCAAAATAAATAAATGTGCAATAAAGAAGTAAACAGACCATGAATCTGAATCACTTCTTGTTTTTCAAGCTGAATTTTTCAAGGAAATTAGTTTACAAACTAGATTTTGATGTCTGGAGTCCATCAGTCTCTAGGAGAAAGAGTTGTAATTACATTCTGTCTCAATTTATGCTATGTGTCTGCACTCCTTTTTAGAATTTTTCTTTTTAATTCTATTATATTGAACTTAATTTTACATGACAAGTAGCAGAATCATGCAGATAACTAACAGAAGAAATACAATTGTTCTGTAAAACCCCCCAGAGTTTTCTGTAAGGAAGCTCTTCCACAATTTTGTCAGCACTTTCTCAGATTTCTCTTCTGTGCTTTCTTGAACTTTGAGATGTTGAACTTTCTTCTCTTAATGATGAAAAAGTTTTATTATAGTTACATATTCATCTAAAGTTAATTCTTTTCCTGATTTGAAATCATGACTGCCTTCATTACATTGATAAAGTTATACTTTGTAATTTTCAAAATCTGAATAATCTCAAGAGTGAAGTGCTTTACAGTATCCATGTTTTCTGTTTGACATTAAGAACAGGTAAAGAAAATGGTCAGTGAATGAACTCCATCCTCAGCTGCCGTGAAACAATTAGCCAAGCTGTTTATTCCTGATAGAAATTGTTTATTTGTAAAACTCATTGTTATATAGAGCAAACTCAAGAGTGTAGAGACCTAGGATTTTATACCCTAACAGTGCTTTTCCTGACATTGAGTATACTGGAACTAGAATTCTTAATGTATCATTACATCGATATTTTATCTTTCAATCATATTTTACTAAAAAGAAATTGTGGGAGTTCTTTTCTTAATTTTTTTTTTAGATGAAATTTATCTTTTCTGAAAGTGGTTCCATCTGCTCTGTAGTAGCCCAGTTGCTGGTATTCGTGCTGAACTTTTCATCCTCTCATGATAACTTTCCAGGAACTCTGAACTTTAGGTAGTGTTTTGAGAGATAAGATGCATTTTATATCCAATTTTTTTTGTTAGATGTTTAAAAAATCATTTTTTTAAATCATAAAAGAGGAAGAGGATAAGCTCTGCAATGGCATAGCTGCTTAACTAGATGAGTTTTAATGTACAGTAAGCTCCCCTTTAATGAATAGCATTTAGTACAATTAAATTGTGTTAAAGTATGCTTTTCTGCTGTTCCTTATTATTAATGCCCAGTGGACTTGTGATGCCATGCTTATCCATAGCCACTATTTGTTAGCAATCTGCTTTTCTTCCATTGTTTACAGAGGGTAAGAGTGAAATAGTGTCTTTTTATTATCTAAAGTCAGAAAGGTGTATATGGAAGTGTAGTTTATACTTCTACATGGCCTGAAGCCCAACTTTGTGCTGAAATAGGATACAGAAAATAAAGCTCTGGGGAAGAGAACAGACCGTTTTCTCCATCACTTCAAGAATGCCCCATCTATTTGTTGTGGGTATGCGCAATGGTGAAAGCAGCTCTAAGTCAGATACTGGATGTGTGCAGTATAACCAGTCTCACCAAATTGTGTCTGGGAAAAAGGTAAATGTGGTCATTATGTGACAGGAAAATATTGACTGGAAATCATGGGCTGATCTTGAGACTTTTGGCCACCCACATTCAAGAAAGAACAAGTCCAGCTAGCGTGTACTCAGTGTGATCCTGTACAAAACAACTGGAATAGAGGAGCGAGGGACTAAGCCATTATCCATCATATTTGAGAAGTTGTAGAGTCTGGTGAGGTTCTCAGTGACTGGAAAAGGAGAAACAGTCCCCTCATTTTTAAAAAAGAAAATGAGGAAGACCAAGGGAACTACAGGCCAGGCAGTCTCTGTGCCCAGCAAGGTCATAGAGCAGATCCTCCTGGAAACTATGCTAAGGCACATGGAACATAAGGAGGTGATTGGTGACAGCCAACATGGCTTCACTAAGGGCAAATCCTGCCTGAAAAATTTGGATTACTCCTATGGGTTACAGTGTTTAATGGATGAGGGAAGAACGACTGACATCATCTACCTGGACTTGTGCAAAGCATTTGACAGCCTCCTGCACAACATCCTTGTCTCTAAACTAAGTGACATGGATTTAATGCATGGACCAACATTTAATGTTGGATAAGCAATTGGCTGTATGGTGTCATGCTCAGAGAGTTGACATAAATGTCTCAATGTCCAAGTGGAGAGCAGTGATGAGTGGTATTCTTCAGGGGTTGGTATTGGGAATGGCACTGTTAGACATCTTTGTAAGTGACATGGACAGTGTGATTGAGTGCACCCTCAGCAGGTTTGCTGATGACAACAAGCTCTCTGGTGCAGTTGACACACTGGAGGGAAGGGATGTCATCCAGAGGGACCTCAACACGCTTGAGAGGTAGCCCACGTGAACACCATGGAGTTCAACAAAGCCGAGTGCAAGATCCTGCACTTGGGTCAGGGCAATCCCAAGCATAAGTACAGGCTGGGCAGAGAATGGATTGAGAGCAGCCCTGAGGAAATGGATTTGGAGGTGTTGGTGGAATGAGAATTTCAGTATGACCCAGCAACATACACTTGCAGCTCAGAAAGTCAAACGTGGCCTGGGCTGCATCAAAAGCAGTGTGAGCAGCACAGAGGAGGTGATTCTCTCCTCTACTCCACTCTCATGAGACCCCACACTGGAAAAACTGCATCCAGCTCTGGGGCCCCCAGCATAAAAAAGATGTGGACCTGCTGGAATGAGTTTAGAGGAGGACCACACAGATGATCAGGGGGTAGGAGCACCTCTCCTATGATGACTGACTGAGAGAGTTGGAGTTTTTTGTCCTGGAGAAGAGAGGGCTTGGAGCTGACGTTACAGGAGCCTTCCAGTACCTAAAGGGGGCCTATGAGAAAGCTGAATGGGGATGTTTTACAAGGGCATATAGTGATAGGGCAAGGGGTAAGGCTTTTAAACTGAAAGACAGTAAATTTAGATTAGATATGAAGAAGAAATTCTTTACTGTGAGGGTAGCGAGGCACTGGAACAAGTTGCCCAGAGAAGTTGTGGGTGCCTCATCCCCAGAAAAAGTTCAAGGCCAGGTTGGATGGGGCTCTGAGCAACCTGGTCTAGTGGAAGGTGTGCCTGCCCATGGTAGAGGGATTGGAACAAGACGGTCATGACAGTCCCTTCCAACCCAAACCATTCAATGATTCTATGACTGATATGTAAAATGAACCAGACACTCAACACTGCAATTTCAGACTGCATTTACATTAGTAAATGCTAATGTAAACTATCAAGAGCTGGGCACCCACGTCAGTGCTTGAGTCCGTGTCCTTGGTTACTGAGCATGGGATTAAGTGTGCTGGGGTTAGTTGTTAGCAGTGTCCCAAGCGTGGATCAGGGACATCCCAAGGCATTCCCCTCCTTATTCTCTGCTGACTGGCTCCACATCCAGAGAATAAGCCTAGGTCTGTTTTGTTCTTTAGCACAGACTATATCCCACTGACTACTCTTCAAGCCATATCCACCAGCTCCAGCATTGTAGACACAGCCCACAAAGTTGAAGTATTTTTTCATTTTGATATCTCTTATCCTCTCCTAAAAATTGCTCTTTTAACTCAGCTACAGGTCAGTGCTCCCAAGGATGTTGGTAACACACAAGAGCACTGGTGGACACTTGGAAAAAGGGATCAGTGCACAGCATCTCCTTGGTCTCAAAAAAAAATTAAGGCATGCAAGAATAACTTGCCACTGGTCTGCCTGCAGGGAAAGGAGGCTTCATTAATATCAGCTCATGCTATTTCTGACACCATCAAAGAAAGTGAACAAAATGTGAGTTATAGTGAACTTGTCAGTACAAAATGTGAGTTATAGTGAACTTGTAAGAAAACTGCTGTTCTTTGAGTAGAGCAGTGATAAAGTGAATAGAAAGTGCAGATAGTATGCCACCTCTAACAAGTGCAAATCAGAGATATTGCCATCTTTTTGTTAGTAACCCATGAGATATGTAGCCGAAATAACAATATGTCTTTTATTCATTCATAATTAAAAGATAGTATCCATGACCTGAACTTTATATTTAACATGAGATAATTTGGAAATAAAAGATCTGGTGTTCAGTAAAACTTAAAGAAATATTGCTCTTTCCTTGCACAATGTTTTTCTTAAAAACATATTGCAAACTGAAGATTTTAAGTTGCTAATATGTCATCCAAGATATATCAGACTTGAAGTAGGATGAATAGTTTTAATTATGTGTAAATAGATTCATTAAGAGGAATGCAAAGGTCCAGCAATTACTCACTCTCTGAGATTAGATTAAGAATATTGTGTTTAGAGTCTTGTATCTTAATGGACCACTTTAATTTCTGTTTATAGCTATTATTCTGTTTCAAATGCACATTAATCTTCTTAGTGAAATGTATCCATTTATCTAACAAAAGGAAATGTTATATGTTGCTAGCAATCCATGCAATTATTTGAAGACAGCGGTGATTTACATTTTAGGTTGGCAATAGTTTTTACTTTGTACTTGTTATTGTTTCCTTGAGTATCTCTAGACAGTGTTGAGCATGATAAATTCTCTTCTGTAGTGGGGAAAAATGACTTTATAAAACAGGGGAATGTTAAAGGCATTTATATACACCTTTTCAGTGTCATGGGTTCAAATATAATGCTTTGATGTTTGCTTTCCTGTGTGAACTTACTTGTATGAGTTTTAGTTTAGCTTCTGATGACAAGATGATTTACACACCTCTACAAGACTCCTGTTGTATGTGATGCTAATACCTATTCTTATACACAAGATCATTTTCATGCTCATACAAATAGTACCTATAGCTGCAAGTTTAGAAACAAGCTAGACTGCTCCCACTTTGGAGTATTGTACTTGAGGATATACATATTGACATATGGTAGTAGTGGTGTGAAGACTTCCTCTGAAGTACCATCACTCCTGATTGTATAGGTGTAGATAATGATCAAAACCAAACCTACTACATCCAAGCTTGTTAATCTAGGATAACATTGCAGTCTCACTGGCAATTTAGTTTCAATTATAGTTCTTAGCATATTCCCACGCAGTTGCCTTGAATGTCGTGTTTCTCAGGGGTACTTAAATATAATGGTTACCAAAAGAAGGAAAACACAACACGGTGACATAGAAACAGCCTCTGTGAAGGGATATTATTGTAAGAACACTCATGTTATTTTTTTGCATTAGTCAACAATGTGTGTCTGGTTTTCTTGAACATAGACTATGTTATCATCACTGTGCTGATGACTGGCAGATCTGCTCCAGACCTACTTTCTCCTATCTAGGACTTACTTGCTGTCATTTCTTCTCTGTGACTTGTCTCTAACTGAAATGTGAGTTGAATTAATTTTTTTTTCCCATTCAGATGTTGTCTGATGTCTCCTTTACTGATATATAAGGAAAGCTTTATCAGTATAAACCAGCGAATGGCCTGAGTGGCACCTTTGACTCGGTCTTTGCCATAGCAACGCATTGCCAGACCATGACAAGACTTACAGGTCATCTCTGTGTGTGCTCTCCAAGAGAACTCTCTCTTCATCCACAGACACAAATCCCTTATTTGCACCATCACTCTATTGCATTGTGATTATTGCAAAATTACTTTCTCTAGGTTTGACAGGTGCAGTTCTGCCTTTCCAACATCCATGTAAAATAAGGATGATACAATGATCTGTCCAGCCAGTCTGGTATTCTCACTCCATGTCCATGAATCATTACACTGGCTCCTGTGTTTCCATTGCATTAAATTTAAATGCTTGTCTTCACTTCTAAATTTTCTTTAAACAGTCTGAACATAGTTCATCAAGCTTTTGGCTCAGATGCAGTGGATGACTTCCTTGAATAATATATTCTAAGACATACTGTATGAAAAATATATAATTGTCTCATCAGTTCAAAGTTTTTACTTAAAAGTCGCAAGTTACCTCTTTGCATCAAAGCCTCACTGATAACAAAATAGGTGTCAAATATCGAAGGAAACAACCTTTAATTTCAAGGACAGAAAAGCAACCCAAACCCACAAAAAAAAAGTTTGGTGAAATGGTTCTGAAAATGCAGCATCACAAAAATGTTAGCTGGAAGAAACTTCTGGAGGTCATCCAGCCCAAGATCCCACTCAAAGCACAGGTATGTCCAACACTGGAGCATGGCAGTGATGAATTCATCTATCCAGATCATGGAAATATTCAGGGGGAAGGTTCCACCACCTTTCTGGGCACCTTTCTTATAGCCTAGCTGTAGTGTTGAGATCTGTTTTGCTCACTTAATACTTATATACGTGCTGTTGATGTTGGAATAGCACAGTACATGTGTATAGTGCCCAACAGTAATTTCTTTTAATCACCTAACCAACTGTGTGGCAATGGTTTTGGCCCTCCTGGGATGAAAGGCAGTTCATGTGTTTTCACTGTGGTAAGCCTTGGTAGGCATGTTAAGGATTTCAGAGTATTCTTGTCCCCCACTTTGTCTTGGACATTCAGTATTTTGAAGTTTGTACCTGTAAGGGATTAGCGTAATAGTGATGCCCCTGAGCTGTGATCGTATAAATACAAAGACATTGATGTTAATGTAATGAAAGCACATTTTTATAAATTCTATTTATTTGCTTGCCACAGAATCTGTGCAGAGCTAAAACATAATTTTATGTGTTTCTGTGGCAGAGGATGTGTCAAAAACAATTTACCAACAATTTACTCTGTTCAGCAGAGTAAATTCAAGGAAGGGCAGGAAGAGCAGATCATCAGGTATCCGTGTTTCTCGTGCAGGAGGATCTGCAAGAAGGTTTAGAAGAATCCCCATAATTAATCTAAACTACAAAGGGATTAGAAATAAAGTAGAACAAGTAGAACTTGAATTTAAAAACCATGTGTTCAATTATATTAGCTTTTTTCATATCTGTGGATACTGTGAATAACTTAATTTTCTTACACTCATTTATTCAAATTAGTTTGCATTTTTGCAACTATGTGTTAACTCCTTGGATCTACTTAAAGTATTTTGGGAAAGCATGTATACTGGTCTATGCTGTGTGACTGATCAGATGGAAGAGGCACGATGTTGCACATCCAAATAAAAGGTGGCAACAAACTAGCCTTTCTGCCACTCATATTTCACTCACATACATAAAAGCTGGTCTAGGTGCTTCTCAGCCAGTCACTCGCACAAAATATTTACATGTTGGTAGTGAACATCAAAACAAACAAACTAAACTGAAGTTAATACTCCTAGAAATCTTACTGCTTCTTTTTAGTATGTACCATTTCATTTTTGTTCTTTGAATGTAAGTCACCTCTAGGGATCAGAGCTAGATCTAAATTACTGTTTTGGCTTTGAAATTACTTCCAATTATGTGGGCTGGAACACCTCCTTAAAATTCTCCAAACAGTGTAGTAATCACTATTTTATATTTTAATGTAATTTGAACTAACTTGAATTTTAAAATGGAGTTCTTAAGGGCATTTCTGATCATCTTTAGTCACAACGCTGAAGATGTTTCTGTGCATCTGAAAAGATCTGCTTGCTATGGACATACTTCTGTTGGCATTTCCACGTATTTGTGAGCGGAAGCACTAGAAAAAGTATTTTTCTACTTTGGCTTTGCATATTCTGATCCATGTTTTACTTTTTTGGGAGGGGAGGTTCTTGGTTGCTTCTTTTTAATTGATAGTTTTCCTGCTTTATGATAGTCTTGCATTTTTATTACTATTTCCTCCTATTTTGAGGTCGTGTGCCTTCTTTCCTGTAGACCCACATTTTTTTATTTCATTCTGGAGTCTTTCAGTCTTACTGAAGTTATTTCTGCAAACTGTTGGCTAGTTTTAGGCATAAACAGAAATTTCCTCTGTTTTGATTTGTGCTTTATGAAGCAAACTAATGAGATTAGTAATGTGGCAGGACTATTAAAGAATGCTTCCTACTTATATATTAATTTGAAAACTTGTATGAAATTTGACATTTTTAATACAACTATTCACAGTAGATGTTTCCAAGGAGAAAAATATCTGATATTGTTTATCATAACTTTTTTTTTTACTTTTTGATTCTTTTTTTTAAGTGTGTCTACTACTTGTTCACTCACAGTTTCAATTAAAAAAGCCAATGGATATTAGCCATCCTAAATCAAAACACTTCACTCTGCACAGTGAAAGAGCCTGCAATGTGTTGTTTGGAGATCAGCCTATGTGGTGGATGTTAGTTTTTCAGGGGAGGAATGCTTTTGAAGAAACATGGAGAGTAATATAGGCTCGCTTGTGGAAGAGAGCTCATGTTATTTCTTGAATAGATGCTGCTGATGGCTCAGCAAAGGCTGGGGAAGAAGAACAAACCTTCAGCTTCACCAGAGCTGAACCAACACTGCCTGGGGCTCCTAGAAAGGAGAGGGGGACAGACTTGTCCTCACATCTTCCCAAGGTGGCAGTGACCACTTTCCTGACAGTCCTTGGGTGATATGAATAGCAGAGGAGACCATGGACAGGATGTCTGGAGAAGCTCCTCGGCCAGGTTGTGCCTCTCTGTGATGGCTGAGGGGTGGCTCTATTCTTCATCTGTTGGTCATGCATGTGCAGTTAGTGGAACCAGCCTACAACAGAATTTTTTTGAAACTGAGAAGGGAAGGGGAATCCTGCAGAGATTTGTGGTTTTAAACATAAGAAGGGGGCAAAGACACAGACTTGAGCAGTGTCTGAAAAATGTTGGTGGTGAAATCTCAGTTCAGTGCTTTACTTAATTTATTTGTGAAGTAGGAGTTGCATTGGGCATATTTTTGCATCCAGAAAAAGTAGTATTGGATTTTAGCATGTCTCCTAGGTCATTCTTGGTCTGTAAGTTTCCACTGAGGTTTCCTACTTGTTATTTTATTGATGTACCTACTGAGGGTGCCAGAAGATGCTTCAGATGGTGATGTCTTGTAACATTTTACCTGTAGGTAAAAAAGCAGCAATTTCTCCTCAGGCATTTAAAGCTGAATTTTGATATTGCTTTCTTGATGAACATCACCCAGAAAATACGGGGTTTGTACAGGTTTTTGAAAAAAAATTTTTAATCCTGATTCTTTTTTTTGCTCTGAGGAGTCTGTTGGTTGTTTCCTGTTTGTGGCTTTTGAGGTGTAACTGCACCAGTTACAGTTGGTGAGAGGATGTAAATGCATTTAACCACACAGAGCCCATATATTTCTGCAGCACTGCAGCGGAAGCTAAGAGCGGAAAATGGAGAATTACTATAAAATAAGGCTCCAGTCTGACTTGTCTCTTTGGATAGTGGTAGTATTCCTTCATACCTCTCCTCCTTTGCTGCAATTTCTTCTTTTTCTGACACAGAAGTTAGTACATATTTCAAACAGATGTTACCTCCCCAACTGATGAAGATTTGCCAGATCAATTCAGCTGTTCATTTTGTGATATGTCGAAAAGTGTCTGACTTTCTCTGGATGTATGTTAACTTCCAGGTTATTGGGTTATAATCCCTCCCTGTCTCATGGTGTGTTATACCTTGTGTGAAATAAATTGTCCATATTTATTTGAATATCAGCAGGCAAGTGCCTCTTCTGAAGATGCTGGTTTTTGTGTCTGGAAAGGAAGACCAAAACCACATCCTAAGTTCATGGAAGCATAGTATCCTTCCAGGTCCATCTGGTTTCAGACACAGCCTAACGATGCCTATGTTGTTTGTGAGTAATGTATAACTAGGGGACTTAATTTCTCAGACCTGATAACAGCCACTCAGTTCATATTAATGTGATTTTCTGGAGGTTTGTTCCCAAGTTTTCGGTTTGTTAATTTTCTCACAAAATTAATGTACTTTGTCATCAGTCAACAAGCACAATCTTTAAGATTTTATATTTTTATTTATTTTGAAATCAGCATGAAATTACAATACACGTATGGTCTTCCTATTTTTTATTTCCTCTCCATTTTATTTTGTTCTCTCCAACTCTCACAACCTTTTGCAAAGTGGACAAATGTCTGAGGAAAGCAGGTACAGAAGAAAAACCCTTCTACTTTCTCTCACAGCTTTAATTTATAAGGGCTAATTCAGCACATTGTGGATGCTACTGTTGTAGTTGCCGGTGAGGAATTAGCAAGTAATTATGGCAAAGGTTTGCCTTATTTCAGAGACTGAAAAAGATAATCATAGCTCTCAGAAGACGAAGGTAGTTCTGCGAAAACAGGCATCTTCCTTCAGAGGTTGCCCAATTTAACTGCTTTGTGTTGGAGTAAGAAGGTGATTAAAAGGTACCTTGAAGGAAGCAAGAAGTAGAAGTAACTGTCATTGTAGTAAATTGGTATCATCCTTATGTCTTTAGAAGCTCTAGACTTGGGTCTATGTGAAAGAAAACCATCTTTAATATACAAAGAAACAGAACAAGAACTTAGATGCTAGACAAAAAAAAATTACATTATTTTTGAATGCTTTGTTTCTTGTGATCCAGGCCCCCAGGAAATGCTTCCCTTAAAGAGAAAATCAAGTGTACTGTAAGGATTGTCTCTGTATGCCGCACAGGTTTACTTCTAGGTGGGTATCTAAATTCTGCTTCTGTCCTTCTGTGGTTTATAACCATTTTGGGAGAGAAGAATGTAAGGTCTCTTGAAAAAAAAATCCGTGTTTGAGAAAATCCAAAGCAAACACATTTACTGTTGCTATTAAGCCAATAAGCCACGAAATACTACATATTATGGGAACTAGCATATACCATACAATAGCATTTAACATCTGTGTAGTCATTCTTTTTTGCTTCTCAAACTTGTTATCTCTGTGTACTGACATGAAAGATAGAGATCCGGAAGGAATCAGTCCCGGCAAATTTGCAGCCAGTTCTAATTCTGTTTGTCTGCAATCGCTGCTTTTCCTAGCTGCACATACAATTACTCAGTGTAATCCCTGGCATCTCACTCCTCGTTAAAAATCAACTTTGCAACTAGACAACTATAAAAATTTCAGAGCAATGGAAACAGGATTAGTTTCAACCATACATTACCAATCCTGTCCATCCCTACTAGAATGATTATATCTGCAAGCAACATGAGGATTTTAACTGTAAATCTGCAGATTTTAAAGCTCAAGTGGTTTTGCTTCATTTAGGTGTAGATCTAAAAAGTCCTGCTAACTTAAATAATTTTATATCTTCAAGAAATTTATGTAATTTCCTACAGAAAAGACTAATGCAGTTGCTAACCTCATTTTTTTTCAGTGTATGCTAAGTTTTTCAGTTTGTTTCTGATTTCCAAATTTTCCTATTTTTCCTGACATTTACCGCTTCTACTTAGTTTCTGACCTCCTAGTTTCTCCAAAATAGTCAATATTGTAACTGAAATGTCATTAATGTTTTAACTTCCTTACTCCACCTTTGAAGAAGATGAAGCTAAAAGCATTCTAGGGAGCTTGAACGTTATTATTTGAACTGCTCACCCATTATATTTTAGGTAGCTTATTTGTTCTAGTAGGCATTCTTCATGTTTTCTGTATTCTGTACATTTTTCATTAGGATTGCTTTTTCTTAATCTTTATAAGCAGCTCCACCCCATAGCAGCATTAAATATTACTCCGTAGACATAACATATTTTCCTGAAGTTATGTTAGATGTTAGATGTATCTGTGCTGTTAATATTTGGATACAGGGGTGGACCTTCCATTTTCTAGTACATCTTGTACCCAGACTTGCCCCACATAATCCTCGTAAGAAGGACTAAGTTCCTCAAACGGAAAGAGACGGAATGTCTCAGGTCACTTCAACCTGTTAAATTGTCTCCAATAATCTGCTTTCTAGTGTGCAGAGAAGCACTTGAAGGTAAGAGGTAAAAAGCTGTAACAGAAGAAGTCGCCAAAGACCCACACAATAATGGCACCCATAAACTTGTCAGCTTGACTGCTCATCACTGATGAGATAAAGGCCAACAGCTCTGTACAAATACAAAGACTCTGACACAGAAGCAGTAGAACTGTAGTCAACTACAAAGGGCATCCAAATCCAGAAAGATAAATCTCTTCAGATAAAGCAACAAAAGGAATCCCAAGCTCCTGGGGGTCAAACAGAATCATTAATTTTCCAATTACACTGTAAAATATCACAGCCCTTTCAGTTCTCTCTTTTCAATTCACATTGTGTGTTCATGATAACCCATATGATTTTGCCATAGTTACCAATGTACTTTTAGCATTATTGATAAATAACCACTGCTGCTTCTTCATGCTGTGGCTTCAGACTTTGGTCTCATGAAGCCTTAGCATCTTTTTTGTATGAAATAATGTTTAGAGGTTGTCAAAGTTGTCTTTGAAGTTACCAAAATAATACATATTCTACTACCTCTTTGCTTGTACAAAATCTATACAAGTGCAAAGTGTTTTGAGGTGTTTATTCTTTATTCTATCCCCATAGCCCTCTTCTCCACTTTTATGTAATAGAAGATTTCCATGGACAGTTTATTTACAGACATCCAGAAGTTTTGTAATGCCTGTGTGTGAGAATGCTCTTTATCTGACACTGAGTTCTTCTATTAGATATTAAAAGATTCCTTCAGTATGGAACCAAACTAAATGGTTGTTTGTGTTGCTTGCTTACAGCATGAATTACTGGATTTGAGAGGCAAAGGGAAAGTTAGGAAACTGCAATAGAAATAAATGGGTGAGTATACACTAAAATAGAATAGTAGGTTCATAAAAGAAATGGGGAAAACCCATGTCTGAGATTTGTCAAGTAATCCCTGCTTCTTAATAGAGGACATAGGTTGATACATCTGAAGTTTTCCATGCAAAAGCCTTCATTTTTGTTACAAAGAAACCAAACAAATTTTAAATTTTACATCAGAGTTTTACATATTTTATGGATCTTGGACAATGTCTCTAAGGATTCCTTCACCTCCCCAATGATTTTTAGGTATCATGGGAGGAGAAGTAAGAGGACTTGGGTTCTTATTTTGTATTCTTGCTAATTCTATTCTTATCTATTAATATATTCCCATATAGAATAGCGAAATCCACTGCAGTAGTATTTGTTATGCTATAGTGTTTACTTCTCTGTCTTTTTTATACAGAGACTCAAAGCTGATGTATCCATTCTAGCAGATTAAATTTTGCCCTATGTTAAGAACCATCTGATATAAACTGATGTTTAGGTACCATATTGCTCAGATGGAATATCTGAGAAATACTCCAAAGTGCATATTTTAAATTTTCTCCATTCTTTTCATAATCAGATCTGACAGTCATGTGTCCAGGAAATACTCTGTCAAATGTGTGACAGGGCAAGATTTATGAATGAAATTTTGGCCCATTCTGAAAAAATTCATTTTAAGGGGGCATTTCTGTTAGGTAGGGACATGTGAAAGAAGCCTTTATACTAATTTATGGAGACTTAGGAAAATTTACTTCTTTGTTTAGTTGTAGTAATTGACTTGTTGAATGATAATTTAGCATTCCATGTTTTAAAAAGAACATGGTTGTCACTGTTACTTGATGGGTCATATAAAAGTGTTATTGGTGCCATGTTTGTTGTACTTTGCTTCCTATATTCTGATTTTCTCCAATTAAAAAGGAGGTGAATCACATAGCACTTCCCGCTTTTTTCTTTTCTTTTCCTTACATGTATTGATGGGTATGTTGTAGTTCATCTTTTACTGCTGAGATAGGTCACCATATTAGCTTTGAACATTTGCGCTTCCTGAAGGATTTTATTTTTTATATACAGAAAGAAAAACTAGCAGACCAGTTAAAATCTCAAAGGAGTACTCACAGTTTGACAAGCAAAGATTGAAGAGAGCAGGAAACACAACATCTAATTAAATAGTGGTCATGCTATTTTGGTGCTTCAGCAAATTAAATATGAGATGTATGGCTTAAAGACTGGAGCTTATCCTTGAGGTATTCTGTCAGAAATCACTCTTTATGCTATTGATGAAACCAGATCTCATTGTAAATAGGAATAATTTTTATTAACATCGTGTATAATGCACTTTCTATCATGAATTCGTAGATTCATGCATTTAGTAATGTGCTTTAGTGTTACCAGCTTTTAAGTAGTTTTGCTATACCTAAAGCTATCTATTTTGCTAGTTGCTATAACACCAAAAATTCCTCTATATTGAAGCCTTACTTAGTCTATTTATCTAATTACATATACATAAAAGGATGGAGCCATTAACCTCCTGAAGATATCAGAAACAAATTTGAAAAAAAAGTCCTTTACAAGCCTCCTGTACCAACTAATTACAGTTTTTTTAACTTTTTAACTCATTTGACGGAAAAAGCAAAATGCTAAGAAGGTAGAGGAAAAGAGGGACCACTGTCCTTTGCAGTGTCTGTGAAAAGTCTAGGTCGACAGTTAATTTGTGTGGACTGTAGAATGTCAGTGGCAACTGCTGTTTGAATGCTACATGGCAACGTGTTGAACAGCTCAGAAGTGTATTTTGGAAAAAGCTAGAATTAAATATAGAATATTTTCAAGTCAATGCATATCTGCAAAAAATGCAAGAAGGATTCTTGTGCTTGGAGGGTAAAATAAGTAATGCCGTGTTAGGTCCAAGGATGTGTGAGAAAGAAAATCTTGAAAGGCAGAATGATTTCTTTTCATCTTGCTGGAAGTTGTTCCATTAGGATTATAAAACAGTAAGTAAAGTGTTCAAATTCTATTGTATTGCAGGTTTTTGTACATATTCATTATTCTTTATATAAGCATGTACAAAGAGGTTGTAATAAAGCAGACTTTCTTGCATTCTAGTTGCTGTATTTCACCAGCTGCACACTCATTTAGGACTGTTACCCTGGTAATGATTATTTTAATGAAATCACAGTCTAAATGAGTGGTATCAGGGAGCAATCCAAGAACAGCCAAGTGATTTAGTACCAAATTAGCAGAGAAGGAAGAATTTGCATGGTTCTTCAGATTTGTATGTTCTGCACAAATAATCAGACTGAAGTGCAAACAATACATAATCTCTCTCATCTGTTGTCTCTGGTACTTTCTTCAGCAGGAGAATACTGAGTCCTAAAACATTTGAAGTGTGGGGGAAAATGGAACTTCAGGCTGCCAGCATCAAATTGGCTTGAAAACTAGCTAGACGGAGCAGGCAACCTTTTCAAACTGTTGCAAATGAGCAAGAAGGAGGATATATAGTACCACTTTCAGCTGAAACATTTTCACTAGCTCAGTTGCTTTAGAATGCCTCTTCTAAAATAATTATGCTGAGACTTTGAATGAGTTCAGTCAACATTCGCATTTTCTGTCATCAAATTTGCTTTGGGAGTTTTCAGCATATAGTAAGAAGTAAAGAATTAAAATTGTTCACATATATTATTGTCCATACACAATTATCTATTGTATGTTAATAAATAATCAGCCAGGCTGTTCATATGTCACATGGCAATGATATTCAGCTAGATCTCACCTAATTTTACGTAACTCAGAGGGCTAATTTAGGATTATGGACCATCTGCCAATACTCTGTACATAATTTACCAAGAAATATAGGAAGCTCCAGCAGACAATTCAAATCTTAGGAAACGTGAATTTCTTTGGGAAGTTTCTTTTTGACTCTAAAAATTGTAGTGGAACATGCAGGGCAAGCATGCCCCCTAACTCAGGTACCTGAAATTAGTTTAGATTAATTTAGATTGGTCTGGACTGGAATTTGTTCTTATATGGACAAAGTCAAACTAGGCTTATTTAATGTGTCACTGTACACTTGCCACAGAGTTCATTACTTGTGATAAGACTATTATGTCTTTATCTGAGGGAATTATTAAATCTTTGCCTTTTGCAAGAAATAATTCAAAGAAGATGCACTATAATAGAGAAAGACTAATTCTGATCCAGTTTGAATCTTGTTTTTCCAATATTTCATGTGTTGGACAACAGACTTAGATGACTGGTCTCTATTGTTGAACTTGGAGCCAAGAGTGATAGAAATGATAGAAGGCTGTTTAGCTAGAAGGGTGTTTAGTCATATTTCTACTGCTTATTCAACAAGAGATAGCCTTGAGTAGGATTATGCTGCAGCATTTACTTGAGGCTACATCTACACTAATCTAAAACCAAGAGCTGCCCAACTTCCATTCCATGATGGGAATGGCAGAAAATTTCCTTACTGTGTTATGGCATCAATGGGCCAATCAGCACAATGCCAAAGCAGAACTTCAGAACTAGTCAAAATTACTACTGTGTTAAATATGTATTGATTTTTGCCTTGTGTTTACTGCTGCTGGAGTGAACTTACAAAACCAATAGGAAATTTTAGTAACGTGTTCAATCACTGTATTGTTCTGATAGTTGATCAACAATAACAGAGAGCAGATTCTTCACTTCTTTCACCATCTGAAGTTGACAATGATTTCAGCAGGATGGATACACTGCTTTTTGGTTCTGAGTAGTTTGATGCTTGTTTAGCACGGTTGTTTAGGTATATGTGGGGCAGAGGAATGTGTGTTTATACCTACATATTAGATTAGGTGTTCTTTTTTACTGTCTATACAATGGTGGAAGAACTCTGAATAGCATTTGAATCCACTTCTGCTGTCTGCTTGCACTGCTTTATGTGCCTTTTGTATTTCTTTCCCCAACAGTTTATCCATAAACAGTAAAGGAGCTGTTTTGTTATCCTAATGTTAGTTCTCTGATCTCTAGAGTTCCATACATCTGTATTTAGGATTTTGAGGTGCTCAGTGCCCAAAGCATGTGTGCCTATCAGTATGTGACTGTTAGAACACTTGAGTCAAAAAAAACCCCACAAACATTTTGGTGTTAGGGCTAGATAGAGCTAGATGTTATAAGGATGATCTTAAACAATTCACAGATGTTACCTTGGAGCCTGGCTAAACTTAGGGTGGATATTTTTTTCTGGTTTCATGATCAGGATATTGTGATAACTGCCAACCAAGGTCAGGGAGGAGGCAAAAAGTTTCTGGCGTTTCTTTACTTGAGCTTCATTAATAATTATTATTTTAAAAGTTCTGAGAAGGAAAATTGGAAACCTGGACTAGAGTTCATCTGCGTGGAGTCTTTAAATATAAATACAGATAAAGACATAGCTCTTGAGAATTATTAAGTAGTTACAGTACTTTTTGCAAATGCAGGTTCTGCCATTCAATCAATGTATCATAGAACTGTTTGAATTTAATCAGTGCAATACAAACATTGCAATGTGCCAGCTATTTTATTTCTGCCTAACTGATTAGTGTTCGAGTGCTTGGCTGTTTGTAGGAAACAAAGAATTCCTCCAACCATAAATTCTTGTGATTATGGATAATGCCTTTCTTATATTTGGTGATTGATGAGTTCATGCACAGTTTGAAATAATGAGCTTCAGAATATTGAGAAATGAGCTTCTGATAAGGTGCAGAAGCAGTCTGGGGCTGGGTAAAAGCCTTGCTGTGAAAACGAAACCACCACCTTCTCCCTTACTACAAAGGGTTCTGAGTGTGATATTCCAGTTGTTAAATTAATTTTAACTAGACTCAGTGCTGAATATTTTAGAGTGGTCCTAAAGGTACCAAAAGGTACAAAAGGACTGAGAGGTGATCTCATAATCTGAAATGTTTTTAAATGGTGTTTGGATAAGATGCCAGTTTGGTTGGTAAAGGTGGCACTAGTTGAAAGAGCTGTTATCTTTCAGATTGCAGGGGGTTATAAGCAAGGGGCTGCAAATTTCATGCAGTTTTGGTCACCAAAAAAGCACACATTGTAATTTTTTTTCCCCAGGACTGGAAGTGAGTGAGTTGGCATTCATTTCACAGTTTCAAAGATGCTAAAGCTGGACAGTGGGTCATGAAAATCTTCTGTAATTCAGGCAATAGACACATGACCTCACATCATTACTAAGTCTCATAATTCAGGATAGAAATAGAACCTTCCTCTGTCCATTTATTCTGTGCCATCTTAATTCAACCTTCTGGAGAAAAGAACTTTCACATAATTTCCAGTTTTCATCCTTTCTTTAGCTTTCAGTCTTACAATCTTATTATGCCTTTATCTCGGAAGAACTGACTGGTGTCAGAGGTTAAAGGTTAATTCTGTAACAGATGTCTAAACCTGCTTTTGATAGGCTATTTAGTGTGAACTTAGAATGAAGATAGATGATGTAACCTGTGTTTTCCAGTCTTTGAGTTACTAGTGAGATGTTAGCCTTCTTTGAGGCCATCTATCTTAAATGAATAAAAAGTAAAAAGTTGAGTTCAGCCTTTCAGCACTAAACATAAAGATGGATTCAGAAGAACTGTCATTGGTGGCCCCAAACAATGGGTCACCTGAGCACGCTGCCTCAGAAATAAGGTGCATATCCATTTATGATGGCATATTTGTGTACATCATTTGATGAACAACACAGGGCAGAAACCAGGTCCTGCAGGATCAGACTGATTAGACTGTAATTTGTTACTGACAGTTAATTCCTTATTATGGTTGTGGTGGTTGTATGACAACTTTTTTAGCAGTTACGATGTTGTGAGTTACTTGAGCAGCATATAGGCTAATATAGCTAATCCTAATGTATCAATATAGCTCCTTCTGTCAACTGAGCCTCGAAATTTTTTAGGGTAATATGTAGTGTAGTTGTCCGGGTGTAATTTCAGTGAAATGATTCTAAGTAATAGTTCCTTATTTCCATACTAGTTTTATTGATGTCTGTATCAGTCATCCACTCAGGTTTGGGGGGAGAGGTATGTGACCTTAGGAGCCCTTCAAGCCTGCAATTACCTTTGTCAGCTTTTCTCTCCTCTCTGGTTCACCTCCAGTTCCCTGGAACTTGCCCAATTTTTCAGGGTTTATTAAAAATAAATATGAACAGCCCAGAGATACTTTTTTCAGGCTACAAATTTACTTGAATATTTCAGTTGCTTAATTCAAGCATCTGAGAGGATGGGCCCTCTGCTAAGAGTATGGAAAATATATGTTTTTGAGAATGGTTTGGTTACCCATTTAAACTCTCTGCCCTGGATGTAGGTAAGGACAAAGGCAAGAGCTGCTCCACAGGGAGTGGGAGCTCACTCTGTCATTGCAGCTCCAGAAGCCAGAGTGTCTGGGAGGCACCTGCATCACATCCTTCCTTGTAATGCTGTACCTTGGGCCAACTTAAGAAAATTTTCTTAATTATTGTAAGAAATAATAATATAAATAATATATAAATCATTAATATAGCTGACTATGCTGCTGAAATAGCAAGAAAATACAGGGTTTAGAAAGTCTAAGAATAGTCAGAAGGAGAGAAAGGGCTAAAAAGGAAGCAAATAATTTTTGTTAATGAATGACATACAGTCTTTCTTAGGTCTTAAAATAACATCTATCTTTTAAAAAGGAACAAAAAAGAAATACCATTTATCCCAAATCAGAATGGACTTGTTTCCCCATCCCCAGCACTTCAGCTGGCCCTTCAGAGCTGCAGTAGGGCAAACAGAGATTTCTACACAGCACTAAGGAACCAAGCCACCTTCAGAGCAGCTTAATTTTCTTTAAGGCCTTCGAAAACTCAAGTACTGCACTGCAAAGCATTTTATACTGATTAATGCAAACCCAGAAACAACTGAACTGTACTTGTATGCTGAGGTTGGTTGTATGCTGACCCCGAGGAAGACGACTGAGTCAGACAATCATAGCACAGCAACAACAGAGCGGAGAAATGGGGCTCAGGCCACTTGGATCAAGGAGGCAGTGAAACTATATATGGTTCAGGGATAACAAGATAATGTTTAGGATGTCTGAGACTCAGACCCTTAAAAAGTTATCTGGTAAATGTGTCTATTTACACAAAGTCCAAATTATGTTCTCAAAACCAAATTAAGAACACACAAACTTGTGTGGACTCAAGTTGCTCTCTTCAAGGAATGACAGGAAAGCTTCACGGTGTATTAGGTTTTCACAGCCTAGTTTTTGGTAGCAGGGGGCCACAGGGGTGCCTTCTGTGAGAAGCTGCTAGAAGCTTCCACTATGTGTGGCAGAGCCAATCCCTGATGGCTCCAAAGATGGACATGCCACTGGCCAAGGTCTGGCCAATCATAAATGGTGGTAACGTCTTTGTGAGAACAGATTTTAGAAGAAATCAAAACAAAGGTTGTGGTGTAGTTTTAATTCCAGCCAGAGAAGAGCGGGCTGAGAACATGTGAGAGGAAAAACTCTGCAGACATCAAGGTCAGTGGAGAAGGAAGGGCAGGAGGTGCTTCAGGCACCGAAGCCAAGGTTCCTCTGGAGGCCATGATGAGGACCATGGTGAGGCAGCTGTGCCCCTGCAGCCCATGGAGAGCCATGGCAATGCAGAGATCCACCCACAGCCCGTGGGGGAGGAGCCCATGCCAGAGTAGGTGGATGCCTGGGAGGAGGCTGTGACCATGTGGGAGAGGAGAGAAGGGCCCTGCTCCCAGGCTGGAGCAGCCTGTCCTTGGAGGACTGCACCCCATGGAAGAGTGACCCACGCTGCAGCAGGGTGAGGGCGACTGTTGCCCGTGGGGTGGATCCACATTGCAGCAGTTCACGAGCTGTTGCTCATGAGATGGACTCACATCGGAGAAATTTATGGAGAACTATCTCCCACAGGAGGGACCCCATGGTGCAGCAGGGGAAGGACTCCTCTCCTTCAGTGGGAGAACCTAGCAGTGGGACAAACCTATGGGTGACCATAACCCCATTCCATGTCTCTTTGTGTGGCTGGGGTAGGAGATAGAGCTGGGAAGGAGGAGTAGAAAGTGTTTTTAAGGGCTTATTTTACTTCTCATTATGCTGCTCTGATTTTGTTAGCTATAAATTCACTTCATATCTCTAAGCTGAGCCTGTTTTGCCTGTGATGCTATTTGATGAGCAATCTCTCCCGGTCCTTATCTCAAACCATGAATCCTTCGTTAAATTTTCTCTCCTCTGTCCAGCTGCAGAGGAGTGAGTGAGCAGCTTTTGTGGGTGCCTGGCATCCAGCCAGAGTCAACCCATGACACACGGTCATTTACAAAGTAACTGTGCTAGCAGGTGGAAGTGACCAAAAATTTCCGGCTTGTTTCACTAACCCTTAGATCTCCACACCTTTCAGGAAAACTGCATTTCCCTAATGCTTCAAAATTGCCTCTTAAGTCCTGCATCAAATGGCATCAAATTCTATCCACTGGAGTGGATAGCCCATAATGTTGCCAATGATGTAACTTATGTTAGAGGAAGATGTGGTGAAGCTTGAAAGTCATCAAGAAGTGGAGAGTGCTTTTTACCTTTTATTTTCTTGCTGTGATTCCTCATCCTTTTTAATGAGTAATGTTCCTTCTGGTTTGTGTGGATGCAGTTTCTAGATGTTCCTACTGTGCTGCTATCCACAATATGGAGCTTCACAAGAGTCTGTTTCACTGCACCCAAACTATAAATCTCAAAATGAGAACTATGTGCTTGACCTCTGCTCCTCTAGCAATGATGGGGCTGAAAGCCCCATCCAGCCTGGCCTTGAACACTTCCAGGGATGGGGCATCCACAGCTTCTCTGAGCAACCTGTTCCAGTGCCTCACCACCCTCACAGTAAAGAATTTCTTCTCATTATGTGGTCTAAACCTACTCTCTTGCAGTTTACTTCTCCTGCTTTATTTATCCTCCACTTCTTTATCAGGTGAAATATTTTTATTCAGTCTTCTGAAATTGTCATTTTATTACAGATGTTATTGAAACAGAACATCTGCATGTTACAATTACTGCATTTTTTGAATTCTTGTCCAGACTAGAAGATGCATATCCAGTGTAAATATTTTCTAACATTTATCCTAAAATATAAATCTGAACAGAGTTGAATGTAAAGCTCTGGTTTTTGAGTGTACTCTAAAATAACCAGTACAGAAACTAAATCATATGTATTGTCTTTTGAGTAAGCATTATGTATTTATGGACAACTCAGCAGAAACTGGCATCTGTATTACTGTGAGGAAGGAACGTAGGCAAATAAATTAATGTAAAATCAGGTAATTATTTTTTTTAGGAATACAGAGATGTCTTTCTTTTGAAAACAGACTATTTGTTAATGCATCAACTTTACTTTGGATATCAAAAGGAATAATCCACAAGAACAGTGATTGAAAAACCTATTTATTTTTTTTTGGGGGGGGGCCCTCCACTCTTCAGAGATGGAGAATTTTGTGTATTACTGACTGTTCTTAGTTCATTGAAACTAAATGAAAAATAAATTACTAGAAAAATCCTTGCATTTTTCATTTAACTTCTTTTTTCAGTTAGGTTTCTTCCAAAACTCAAATTTTAGTTCTGGAATAAATTCGCAGAAGGTACATTTTGAAATATAATCAACTGGGGAGAAGAAAAAAAAAATCCAAAACAAACGCACATTTGTTTTAAATACACTTTGGATTGAAGAGGTCATTCAGCTGGAGCTATTAAATGAAATCTGTGTCTGTGTTTAATTTAGTTTCACTGGCATTTATCAAGTACTTGATATAGTTGAACAGCATCTAACTTTTTGTACTTGGGAAACACCAAGTCTACTTGAAATAATTAAAGTCTGTTTAAGAATGGGATTTTGTGGTACAATTTGATAGGGAGGAATATATTATGGTACATTCAGCCCCTGTTACCAAATAAACAGAAATGCTTTTATCTAGTGCTCTTCTTCACTGAGTTCTCATATAATCACTGTGTTCAAAAGGAGGAAGAAAGGTAGTAAACGTCTCTAAGTATAGTCCTGATTTCTCTGTGTGATATTTTCAAGAGCTTTATTGAATTCCCTACTACACTGAATTCTTGAGAGTCCACAGCTCATCACACACATGTACTCATAATCCTGCAGCTACTTCTGTGGGCATAGAAGAAGAGTTATTAGTGTTCAATTGTGTATAGCATCAGTTTTAGAAGATTGGTTAAGTTGTAGTGGTAAATGAACCATACATGATATGAGTGGATGTTGCATATGAATGTATAAAGTAGATGGCTATTCTGCAGCCAGATGAATCAAATATATCCCTCAACAGCTGGTGATGAGACATTAAGATCCATTAAGAACTAATTCTTTTATATATCACAGACAGGTTTTTTTAATATTAAAATCCCCTATTTAATGTTGATAAAGTTACTCTTCAATTCACTATCCTTGTCAAGATAAAAATAAAAATTCAATGTGAGAATTAAAATGAGGCACCTTTTGGGATATTTAAATCCTCAAAAAACAGTCGAAGCTTCTGACCACAAGTATATTCTTACTTATTGTCCTTGAAGACTGGATTTGTGTAAATTATTTTTAACTTCTTTTGTTGTGGTGATTGTGCCCCCATGGAAACAGTTTATGAATTTGTGTTGAATCCTCAAATAGATTTGGCTGAAATACTCTTTTCAAAGAGTAGACACCTTAGAAAAGATGAATCATGCTATTTCAGTTGTTCAATAAATGTTTCAGCTTTTCATTTTGAAAGAATGCTTTGAAACCAAACAAAGTTTTAAATTCTTTTAGAAATTAATATATAACCGAAGAATAAAGTGAATACCTTTATTGACTGAAAGTCGGATAAAAAATGTTGGTATTTTCCCATTTCATTTCATTGACTATAGGAATTTCCATTTGGAGTCAACTAAAGTTGCTTTTTCCTCATCTTGCTTTGGTTTGGCTGTCTGTATAAGCCCATTATTTACATACTGCTGGATTGTTGGGTCTTATCACCAGCTCCTGACATAAGACCGTTGGAAGCTTTCTTGTCTGTAAACTCCATCTTGAAAACAGCTTAGGTTTTTTTCACTTCTTACTCTCACTGAGTGTTTTCAACTTCGATTAGAAATCTCATTTTCAGCCTTAATTTTCATAGGTAGTTTGTGATCACACAGTTTGTATAACACGGTAGGATTGAATAGTGGTTAAATATCTCTTCTGCATGATTATCTCACTCATGTTTAAAAAAAAAAACCCCAAACCTAAAAAGCTTCCAGCTGTTGCTTTGGTGGGCCAAACAAGCAAACCTCTTTCAGGTTCATCTTATGTTGAATCCACTTCCACAACTTGTTCATTCAGTTGGGGTTTTTTGCTTCACATTAATTTCTCTTTCTTGAACAGTGGCCGAAGTAGTACATGGTATACAGGATGTAGTTTCCAGACAGTGCTGCTTGTAATGCCTTGTCTATATTGGAAATATTTCATCTATTAAAACTCAAGGTCATATTTGACATTTTTTCCACAGCAACCTGACACTGATGGTTTTTAGCCATTCTTGATCCACCCATATGCCTCTTTTTTCTCCTCTTCTATTTCAGTTGAATAGCCTCAGCTTAAAGCCAAAATTATTAATAGGATGTAGTCTTCTGGAACTTGTAGCTAGCTCCTGCTCAGTGGCTGGATATTTCTGAATTGGTACTGCCATGTATCTTCTCTTTGGGAAATTGCTACTTTCAAAACTCTGAAAGAAAGCTCTGGATTTACAGCTTTCATCTGTCTAATTCCAGACAGCTTTCATATATTTCCCATCTCCATTATTTTTTTCATATATATTCCTCCCAGGTCTGTTCTGGATACTTGCAAAATACTGAAATGCTTTGCTCCAACTCACACTAATCCTCCTCCCTTTCCAACGAGATATAACTTCACTATCCTCTCAACATGACTGGTATTATTAAATGTCTGTATGCAACCATATATTCATTTCAGGTGCCACCTCTCAGTTTTTTTATAAAGGTTGCCAAAAGGTCCTAGCTCTACCACCAGGGTGTCAATATTTGCAATGCCTTCCAGTTCAGATGTCATAGTTTATGGGTATATTTATAATTTACTACTAGTCATTCTATCTTTTACCTTCTGTTCTTAAAAAAAAAAAATTGAAAACATGTCAAATAAGCTTTTGGCTCATTTTAAATTGTTCAATATTGAGCTCCTTATGTCATCTCTTGTAAATGCTCATTGTCTTCCCAGTTTTGTTTGAGCCTGATCAAGTGTTTCTGCACTGGTGCCACAAGATCCCTCATCATGCAAGATACAAATTCCAGAAGTTTTAAACCTTTAGCCTAAACAAATTCCACATCCCTACTCCATGTTCTCACCCCTTTCAAGTCTCTTCTCAGATCAGAACAGATTTTCTCACTCATCTCTTTTTTATGTTTTCAATTTCTGTCAGAAAACACTTTAAAGACTTCCAAATTACACATTTCAGTTACAGTGTCTTGATGTACTCCTTCACAAGCTGTGTGACATGGAACAAAAATCTTGAGCCCAGTACCTTAGTGAATATACTGCTCCTTTTCCTGGTTATTTTTAACGTCTGTGTATCACATAAGTGTAATTATTCTTTATTATGAACTGTTGATGATAAAGTTGGATACATTTTAGGGTTAATTTGCAAAGGAGTGAGTGCCACCAGTAAGTGGTACTCCAGATGTGTGCAGCTTAAACTCAGTCATGCTGCTGCTCTGACAGGAAGAGGGAAAAGCCAGAAAGCAGTTTTTTGGCTCCATATCTTACTATCAACATCTGCTGTGAAAGCTCATCCATTCCTCACCAAAGATTTCAGTCCCAAGCCCAGTATCAGATTTCTTTCTCTTTTACATCATGTAGGTAGTTGACTAAAGCCAACTTGCATTTAAATTTTTAATGTGAATACCTTCATTTAAAATTTAAGGCAGTAAAGTGAGTAAAATGAGTAAAATTCAAGACAGTAGATAGATGCAATATTCATCGGTAGCTCAAGTTCTGAATTCTGTGCCATGCTTCCAAAAGTAGTGCCTGTCAGAAGTATCCCTAATACGTACAGTATCCCCAAAAGTGTTTAATTCTGGGCACACAACCTCTGCCATGGAAGAGGGTAAACAATCCCTATACTTGTATGTTTATATTTGTTGCATACTAATATTTCAGTGTATTTTGTGGACATAGCAAAATCACTCTAGGCTCAGTAATTGGTTTCCATAGAAGTTTGATTAGTGCACAACAGAAGATGGATAAAAATAGGTACTTTAAAATTACAGAGGTAATACACCAGCTGTGTCCTCCTTCTGTTTAGAATCTGTTTAGTTTTGGTTATGTCTTACAGACCAATGTAGTGAGGATAGGGAATACTGCTGCAATGTGTTATATTCACACTCCACCAAGGAGAATGTATTCCCTCAGACTTCCTGAGGAAAGCTTTGATTTGGGAACCAGGGAAGAGTGAATCATTGCTGACCTCTTCTGAGCTACAGAGAGATGGTCAAAAGGTTTTATGAAATGCAAGTGTGAGTATAGACAGCTGAAAATCAGATTTCTTCTTTCTCATTACTGGTTTCCCTGTCTATAGAGATACAGCTTGAGGGTTTCATTTTGCTTAACATGCTTCTTTTAGGAGGGCTGTTCCCCTCAGCAGGGAGGATGCTTCTGCTAGGGGTCAGGAAAGAAACTGTGAGCTGTGTAGACCCATAGAAATACTTTCTTGTATCTGCCTGTACATTCTCCCATGCCATAGAGATTATTCTGCTGCATGCCCCTGAGCTAGACCTCCCTCTTGATCTATCTGTGCTGAGTAGCCTGTTCTTGTTTGGGACAACCCATCTTATCTGCTTTTGCTGTAGCCCTTCTGTTACACCTGAAGCATAGTTTCACAGAGCATGTCTCTGTTAACATTTTATTTCAGTTGTTTTGACCATTTTCCCCACTGGCTGTTGTTTGGTTTGTACCATGAACTGCAGCTGCTTAAATGGTTTTCTCTGGAGTGGAACTGGAAAGATGTGTCCCAGGTGTTTCATCTAGTGTACTCCAGCCACTAAGACCTGGCATTCAGGCTCCAGGACCAAGCTTGATTTGGGCTTAAACTGTCAAATTCCTGTGTTGTCCTCAATGCCAGGTGATTTGTTATTCTAGCACAATGTTTGCCTGTTGTGCATGTCAACGCGGCTGTGGCTTAGCAGGTGTATCTGGTAAGGAAGTCGAGGAAAGGTGCATCAAAGTGTGTCAGAGAGAAACAGTGCCTTTGTGCATGAGTAATGGCACAGAACAGAAGTCCTCATTGCACATATATGGGAGCTATATAATAATAGTTCTGTGTATGGCATGGTCTGTTGCTGAGCAGTGGAGGGGCAAGATAATGAAATTGTGACTTAAACCATACTCTGTCCTACACTCATCCTATTTTTATTCTCATCTTTGACAGGATTTATTTCTTTTTTTTTTAATATCATGTCAGATTTGTTTCTCCAGAAAGGAGATGATTTGTTTTCCTGAAGGGATAATAAAATATCTGTGTATTAAGTTAGTTAATAAAGATATGAGTTTAGCCCAAAGCAGCTCTGAAGGGTAGTTTAAAATTAAAGTGAAGGAATGTATGTAGCATGCAATAATATGTGGCTCTCTCAAGTCAGATACAATATTGAAACTAATACAATTTTCATTTCTTAGGACAGAGAAAGTAGTTTAAGAAATGAATACTAAATTAGTCAAAAATATGTGCTACAGCTGGGTATTCGCCTCTATTTTGTCAAGTATTGCACTATTTTTGGAGATTGTATTGGTTTGATATCTTAAATTACTATTCTTGCATTGCTAGTTTTTTAATTGGTAGTTACTTTACACATAATGAGACAATAATAATTATCTTGGTTTGTTGCTAAAAGATTGTTGAGTGGTTATGTACATTCTGTCTGGATTTTTAATTTGGTGGATCCAAAAATTGGAGTGTGGGTCTCATCCTGCATTGTAGGGAACTTGAATCATTCCAGGAATATTTTCATGGAAGTCAGTGGGAGATGAGTATCCACTGCATGATACTAGTGGTTAATCACCTGGATGAAAGCTAGAAGAAATATCCTCAAAGCCTGCTTCAGTTAATAAATAAGTACAAATTTCTATTGTGTTCTGTTAGTGAGCAACGTGAATTGTGCCATTTTGCAGGCATGTCTGGTTTTTCTATGGGTGCGCTGGCAGTTAGGCTATCAATAGTAGCATGACGGCAAATGGGCACACACCTTATTGTAGAACTGTAGGGCACTGTGTTAGCATAAATGAACTTTATATTGATTTTGCAACCAAACTGCCCCCTGAATACGCTGCTTGCTTTCTGAATCCACAAACACAGCCAGATTCTCTAAAGCGTGTACTATTTTGTGGCAGTAAAAAATAAGCTTAATACTTAACCACACTGAAGAGGTGTCGGCCTTGAAGGGGTGAGGTATTATAAATGCTATCCCCACAGACAGTTGCAACAAACAGTGTGGGAGTCACAATTATGGGTTCAAGAACCTGTTTTTCTCCCACACATGCTCATCTCGTCATACTCTCTTTCAACAGTTTGAAAATTTCTAGTGTTTCTCAGACTACCCTTCTGCTAAGGAGATTAATACAAATATTAGCAGCAACCCATATCTGTTATCCACATTTGTTCACAGCCCAATTTAAGGTATAGATTTATATGCTGATCAACATATGGGAGTTAAGGCTATGAAGGAGACATTACTTCAAAGAATGCAATAGACTGCCTGTGAACACAGAGCACCCTTTTGAATCAAAGGACCTTAATTTAAACACTTTACATTTAGATTGGTTTCTTTCAGGAGAATTGGAGAAGTGCTGAAGAGATTGTCTCTGTAATAACTGAACACAGAATTTGCCCCTTTATGGATTCCCGGTTTCATTCATGTGTTACTGCCTTCTTCAGGAAGTGCTGTAATTTATGTTACTGGCCTTTAGGATCTTAAGAACATTCAGTATTTCTCCTCTGCTCTTAAACTGTATGTGTTTTCAGTAGTTCAAATAAGAGATCTTCAGAATTTTTTACACGAATAATGTTATTTTTCCTGGGCTATGTGGTTTCAGTTTACATGGCTAAAGTCTTATGTAATTGTAATTAAAACAGAAATACCTTCTTGTGGCCCTGTCAAAATGAAAACAAGACACCTTCTTATGGAAAATGGTTGATATCCTTAGTCACAATCAGCAATTGTTGCTGCAATTAGTAATTAAAAGACAATTTTCCTGCATTCCAGTGCCTCAGGCACCTAACCTCTTTTGAGCATTAACTTGAAGAGGCAATGCAGGCTTGCATTTTCTCATGCCTTAGCTGCAAATGAGGCATTAGGAATAAGCAGCAGATAATTTGGCCCTGTGAGTTGTGGTTTTCTTAAAGAGCATGTGCCAGTTAGGCAAGATGAACCTCCGAGTTGTCAGCAGTGCAGTGATGATGTTTTTAGTCATCAGCTCTTCTAGGAAATAATAGATGTCTTGAAGAACGTAGTCTGACAAATCTGTACTTTGTGGGATTAAGCACAAAGGACTAAGTCAGAAATTGAAAGTCAGTGGACGAACCAGAAGTAAACCTTGTTAGCTTTATATGAAATCATCTCATCATAAGCTTCAGTCAGCCTAATGCTTGCAATCAACACAAGCCTGCAATGTGTGCCTAAGAGAATGAGAGCCAGTACTTGCTCAGACTTGTGGTCTCATCACTACTCTGTGTCAGTACTGCTCTAGAATCAAGAGTACAAGAGGCATCACAGTCAAGAGTAGTTGTCATCCCTTAGAAGCCATACAAAACCAGTGACCATGTCTGTACTGCCAGTTAAATGTTTTATCCTTTTTATGTACTCAGACTGTATCTGTAAGAGGAGATCCCTTCATTTTTTTGTGTTTGTCTCTCCCCCTTTCTGTCTCTCTCTGGTTCTACTGACATAAGGATCTGGAAGCAAGACAATTTAGCAGCTCTTGTAGAGGTAGAAGAATGAAGAGGAGCAGCTGCTTATTTGATTGAAATGGGATTGTGGCCAAAGATCTGAGGAAATAATTGCAGCAGTTCTTCTGAGAGGCCTTATGCACATCTTTACACCACAGAAGAAAACATGCATGGGGCAGTTGAAACCATGTTGAGCTTGAGTTAATGTAACCAGCTGAGGAGGTATGTCTGAAATGTTCCACTTAAAACACCAGCATTATTTTTAAAAAAAGAGGAAACTCGAGGATATATCTAGCTTGGTGATTTTTTAAAATTTTTTTTTAGGGCTATGACATTATACTGGAATACATAGTAATCAGAAATTAATGAAGAGTTGTCAGGTGATTGTACTATTTTAAAGATCTTAAAGATCTTTGTTCAGCTTCAGAAGAAAACAGAAGAGACAGAAATATGGAAATTTATTTACAGTTCTGAATCTTGTAACATTTCAGATAAAGTGAATTTTGCTTAACTTCACCTCTGACTTGAGCTCCCTCACTGTGTCTGTGACAAAAGTTGACAGTTCATCCAGTAACTCACAGACTGATTTGATGTTACAGAAACGTGCTGCCCTCTTTGGCTCCAAACAGTAGGAGAATTGATAAATCTTCATTGTAAGAACCCCTGAGACACTTTTCATCCAGACCATTCATTTCCTCAGTCAGTGTCACAGCCTGGTAGCAGAAAACACTGCAATACCTGGTAAGCTGATGCACGGAGGGAGGGAAAAAAGGCTGATGAGGGGAGAGCTTATATCTATCTTATCCAGCCACAACTCACTTCCTGACAGAAGTATTTTAACATGTTTTTGGAGGAATCAACACAAGGAGATATCTGTGTCCTGGCATTTCCATCATTAGACAATATAACTAAAGTTAGGATAGATGAAAACAATGTGAATACTACCCTTTCTGCTAAATCTTTTTTTTCTTTCTTTTTCTTTTTTTCTTTTTTTTTTTTTTTTGACAGAAAAATGTATTTTTGATTAAAGGTTTTGGAGTTGGTAGCTTGGTTTTGGTTTTGGTTTCAGAAAATGCTGACCTGTGAAAAGTTTTGAGTTTCCATCAAAAACAAAAGTTTCTGAAACCTTTTCACTTGAGTGCTCTACCATATCATCTCCTGGAATTTATAGAGCAGTTTCTTTGTGGTCTCATTCTCTAGTCAATACGTGTTCCTTTTATCTCCTGTTCTAAGTTTTCAAAAACATGGTCCATGAGACTGTATTGTCTCGTGTCATTGGGGAATCTGGCTTAAAAAGGGGAATGGAAATGGGAGGTATAGGAGTGACACTAAATGAGCCTTGGGGGAAAGTGGTGACCAACTTCTGATTAACCATAGTCATGCCATACGGCACTTAGTTCTACCCTGGGCAGTGAGTTTATGAAAAAAATGATTAAAGGTCAGAGATCTCCTCCATCATAAAACATGGATGACAAGTGAAAGCTTTAGATCCATGTCCCCAATGCAATGACTAGAGAAATAGAGTAAGATAGCATCAAACTACTATTCCTGGGAAAAAAAGGCTGACAGGACACCATTCCTTTTAGAGCCCTATCTGAATACTTTCAAGATACTGTCATTGCAATTGAAATGGAATTAAATTTAAAACTTTTATTCTGAACCATGTTCTGGGTTTGTTTGACCAATGTGAGAGACTCCATTATAATCTTTAAATGCTCTTTCCTTTGGGGAAAATCAAGCCCATCTCTGTGTGTTCCAATGGACTGCCTTGAGGAAATGTCCCACATTGTTTTTAAGTACTAATAGCAGTATAATTAGAAAATCTTTAGTCTTTCCACCATGAATGCCTCCATTTACAAAGAGAAATATGTTTACATTCGGATAGATATGGCACCAGTGTGGAAAGACTGGAAAAAGAAAAAGAACTCTCTGAAACTTAATTTAAGTAAAATTAAACCTGATATAAAAAGCCGTAAGCCCTTTAAAAATATTTTCTTTTTAATCCTTAGTATTTTGTATTTTTACAGGCATTTCAGAAGAAACTGTGTTTCTTTTTGCCACCCTTTGATATCCATTTCTTTATCCTTTTGGAATGGAAAGAAAATGGAATATATTACTGTGATCTCTATGGCTATTGCAGTCTTGCAAAATCAGAATTTCAAGGATTCCAAACAGAACTAGATCAAGACAATTTGCTCACTATTCAAATGTAACAAAAGGAAAATATGTAGCTAAATTAAAAAGTATTGACAGACAAAGCCTGTGTGGCATCAAACTATTTGGGGGACTCAGATAAGGAGCAGCACACTGCTACAGACATGGTACTTAGATGTTTTGGCAGTTACCTGAGAAACTGCTGAAGTAAAATCTGTCTTTGTAAGTTCTGCTCGTACAACTGACAATTTGTTGTGAATACAACACCTAACTATTCCAATCAAAAGTTAGTATATACGTGCAAAGGTCCCATTTAAGATTGGTGTCCAGTCTCATTCTTTGATTATAGAGAATACCAATAGTTAAATCAAGTGTGGAAATACTGCTAAATGGAGGCATAAGTCTATAAACTTTTCTATCGTATCTTTTTAGGGTTCATTTTAATGCTTAGCCACAGGCATCTGGTGCTGTTTGAGATTCTCCAGGTCTTCTCCAGACCAACAGCTGTGGCGTCTGGAGAATGCAGGTCGCCTGCTGATTGTCTGTCATCTGCCAGCCCTGTGCAGATGTCTCAGTACATCTCCAGTGGCGATGGGTGTCAGTGTTTAGGCAACTGAGCTGAGTTTCCATGCATTTGGCCTGATTTTCCTACTGTTCATGTTTTCTGTGCTTTTTATATGCCTAGCAATAAATATGCTTCAGTAATTAAGTTAATGGCACGTCTGATAGGAAAACAATGTACACACAGGTTTAGAGTGCTTCAAGTCGGTCAGTAGCTCTAGGTCACACATATCATCTTATGAAACTGAAACTGCACAAGCAGAGTCATACTGTTGTTTGTTCCTACAGTATTTGGCCAGCATGATGACCACAAAGATTTGCTGCCAATCTCCTGGACCTTAGTTGTAGGTTATTGCTGATGCGATCAGGTGCAAGTTATTTTTATCATCTGCATTCATTTACCCCTATTTCAAGAGTGGCATGCAAATAAACGCACACACTTTTCTTAATGTGATTGAATGTGACTTAATTATGTCATTTTTTAGAAAGTACAGAAAGAAAAGTGGAGGACAAAGATAGCAGGCTGTTCTGGTAGCGTATGTTGTTGGGGAGAAAGAATTTTGAAATAAAAGCATCTAAAATGGAGACTAATAACCCCTCTGAGTACAAACTCTTGGTTGCAGGAGCTGGCAGTGTAAAGTGGTGGAGTTGGTCCTGACTGCCCCAGCTGGGTGTCTAATGGTCTTTAGATGTGTCTGAGTCTCTCCCAGGGGTGAAGGTGATCCCTGGGAAACCAAGACACTGCCTGTTGCTGGCAGGGACGTTTGTGATGAGCCCTTGCCTGTATCTCACTGACACCTAGAGGTTTCCAACTATACAATTTACTCTTTTAACAGGGAAGAGCATTGTAAATTGAGGAGCTTTGATAAAAGAGAAAGCAACTTGTTACACTTGTTTCATATCTCTAAAACCACTTTCTGATTATACAAGTCACTCTACTGCAGCCCAGCAAGCCAGGAAAACTAAAGCAAAGTTTCTTGAAACGTGTAGAGGGAAAACAAGAAATGTCATCATTATGGACTTATCTTTGTTTTGTTCCTTTTTGGAAATCTGTTGGGGGAAAAAGATCACCAGGACTTCTGTGCCAGTACCTTGACATACAGAGCCCTGAGTTCTCTTGCAGGGTTTTATTTTCTTCCTGTGCATGTATGGTTGCCATCCGCAGTAATCAAACTCAATCAGCAGAAGGAGTCAACTGCTTTGTATTAACTACTGTTCTCCTGACTGCAGTATTTTATAATAGATTTTTAAGATCAGCACTGACTCATACGATGCATATCTAATCAAAAGTAAATTAAACTGCATACACTGACTTGATAGTAATGACAGAATAGCATTTACAACAGCAGAATAGTGACACTATTTTTTAATTAAGATTAAAAAAAAAAGTCAAGTGTTTTGTTGGCATATATTATTGTCTGTCCTTAGATTGGACTTTTAATTTTTAATTTGTGTTTTTATTCAAGGTAATTTGGGTCCTTAAAATTTTCATATACTTAAAAATTTCATACACTTAAGTGGAATTGGAGTTCATACATATTCATAGTTTGAGGAATTATGCTAACAACAGTTCTTTGTAATTTTAGGGAGTCTTTATCAATTTTCACCAGCATTTTAAACCTATTATGTAGCACGTATGCTTCTAAAATTGCTGTAAATCTGGTCATCACTAATACAGCTATCTTTGCTCTTTTGACACTTTAATTTGAATTGTGTGTCAGCATTTTTTTTAAAGAATTATAGTTAAGCTATAAATTTTATCAGTGAATTAGTGTCTACAGAAATGGCACCAGTGTAGTAAATAAAGAGTTGTAGCTGGCTTTTTAGTGTGGATATCCACATAAGCTGCAAAACCTGGTCAAGAAGCCAATTAGTTCCCCTTAACACAGCACAGCAGCTTCATAGACTGAGTTACTGAGCTTTGAGGTGGCTTCAGTGGCTGTGGTTTCAGACCAAGGAGTTGGGCAAACAGGGTTGTATTATGTATTGAACATGTGCTTTCTGTATGTAACAGACCCAGAATGTCCCCATCCCACAGAAGTATGTCCTACAGCATTCCAGGAAGCTTCAGCTCCTGACTCATGAGAGATTCTTTTCAGTTCCGAAGGGGTTGAAGCACATTTTGTTTTTTTGAAAAAGAAGTAACTGTTGAATCCCTAGTTGTGATCACTGTGAGGGTTTGCACACATATTCAAATACTGCCCCCCCCAGGTACACTGTTCCCTAATCCCAGCACTTTTGGGGAGACATATCTTCCAGTCTTTACTCAAGAAGTGATAATTTTTATTCTAGATGGCTCTTGCCAAATATAAACCAATAGTATTTTCACTGAATCCATAGGCAGCCCTGAGGGTGTAACTCTAAGCTTTTCAGTCTTCCAAAATATTATCTTTATCTGTTAATATGTGATGCTTGTACAGCATTTTTTAAGTGTTCCCTGAGCACTAGTCCCCACATTAGCCCCAGAAAGTCTGGAACATTATCCCCATTATTTATATTTGAGATCGGCCTCTGAACTCGTCACAGCATCATACTAGATTCCCAATCCCACCTGCTCTCTTCCAGAAGTCCTGCAGTCTGCTGTGTCGTACCAAAGCTTTCTGCTTAGGATATGCATATTTGATGCAATCAAAACAGTGAAAGGTAGGAGGGCTGCAGATAATGTTTCCTGTATTTCCTGTGGTTTTCTTGTGGTCTTTTTATTTCATGGTTGTAAGACAAGATTGTTATCCCTTTCATCATAATTTAGTAGTCTGGAGATCGTGGAGATTTCCCTTCAGTCAACATTTATGCTAAGCTAGCTGGCTTGTTTCTGGATTTTTGCTTCTTTTGGATTCTCATTTTCCTTTGAAACTACTCAGAAAAAGAAACCTGTCATAATGTCAGGACAATTAAGTGGTACAAAATTAATCTAGATTGTAATAAAAAAACCCGTGCTCTTATTATTAAATTATATAGGAATTTAAATGAGAAAGAAAACAACTAATATATGCAACAGCCACTAAAGAAAGCAAATCATTAGTAGATTTTAGTACCCTCTTTATATTAATAAATCTAAAGCAAATCATTATCTGAAGGAAATAGAAATATATTATTTTAACTAAATTTCCACAGGAATTTGACTCATTTTCCTTCTGTGGGTAGTAATCTATATTATTTATCTTCAGGTCAGCTACTCTAATGGAAGCAGTGGAATTTTTCCATTAAATACCATCTGAAAACTAACAGAAATTACAGAACTCTCTTACTAAATTGCTTATATTGTGGCACAGTGACTCTAGAAAAAATATAAAGCGTGATGTAGTTTTAAAATCCCTGTTGTGTTGTAGCATGATCTTCCTAAAGCAAGCAGTAATTCTTGAGACTGAATTATGTGAGTGTGTATCATGACATAGCATCACTCATCTAGCAAATTGTTTCTCAAGATTATAAAAACAACCCCCAAAATATTAATTGAAATGTTCTACTAACTGACTAGTTTATTTTCTACATGTGGGAATTACCACTAGCTTTTCAGCACCCTCTCATTGTGCCAGTGGTTGGTTATCCTGTTGGACCCAAACATGAATTCCTTAGAAGCTCCTAGATGTTCAAAACTGATAAAGCATTTGCATACATTACAGCATGATTGGACCAAAATGTATATTTGAGCATGCAGATACGGCTTTGTTTTCCTGTGATTTGGTTCCCAGATGCCACTGCAATGAATTCACAATTCTACACTGATCAATAATAGCAATACGAAAATGTTTTCAATACGCTTTGATGTTGCAGTGCATACACCATTGAACAGGAACTACTTAGACCAATGTAGTGGAAAGGACTTAATTTATATTGCTATTTTAAAAAAATTATCTGAATGTTGCTATTTTGGAACAGCAGGAACATTATATCACCATTAGTTGAGAGACTTTAAAGTAAATTCAGCTAAAATGTGTCTCATCTTTAAAGAAACAGTGGTTTCTTTACAAAAATCTAAAAGAAAAGTGGTTTCTTTACTTTTACAAAAATCCAGTTTAAAGAAAAAAAATCATCTCATGCTTCTTTGATTTTGATGCTTTGTGTTGTGGTAGACTTCAGAATAAACAACAGCACTTTCTCCTTGCTTGCTAAAAGCTGATTTAAGGAGATTATTCTGAATGCCCTACACGTTTAAATTAAAAGCTTCTTCCTTCCACCTTGAGGGAGACATTAAATTGCTGTAGCGTGTCTCCTGTGTTTTTGTAAGTGGTGCTTAATGATTATTTATTATTACATTTACTCACATAAGCATGCATATTTATTGCACTTTTTTAGGCCTTATTAGCTCTGTTTAAGCAATTAAAAAACCAGAGAGTAATTTTAAACAGCAACAACAAAAAAAAACCCAAGACCAACAAACAAACAAAACAAAACAAAAAACCAACCCAAAGCTAAAAAAGAGCCTATTCATGCTGATATAATTGAGATTTGATAATGAAGAAGCTTTTGCACCTCTGTCAAGAAATTTAAATTTATAGTTTTACATGCCTGTCAGGTATTATAGACTAACACTCAGAGCAGGTAAAACGAAGGTATTTCTTTGAGAAAAGTATCTAGTCTGTACTATCACTTTTTTAAATGCACAGTCTCCAAAACACCAGAATTTTAGAAATGTGATAATCCCTAATTGTGAAGTAAACATGATTGAGGTTCAGATATGCAGCATAGAGAAGTCTGAAAGTTCTCATTCCGGAGCACAGAAATCCCTACTGTATAAAGGTACTTTTTTGCTATATTGCCACTTATAAAATTCTGCCCTTAAGTCACAAATTCATCTTCTGCCAGTAAGCTAGAAATAGCAGCACAGTTGCCTGGGAGTGAATAAATTTTATTTGGATGCAGTTTTATTTCTCTAGTACATTTTTAAGCTAACTTTTTATTTTTATAGACGGAGGGAGTGAGGAGAAGACTAAGACTAGAATTTCTCAAAACAGTGTTTCGTTCAGAAGTGCGTTGGCTGTGAGGGCCTTGCATAAAGAAATCATTCACACATACCCTCATAAGCTGGAGTTCATTGAAGTGACGCTGTGCTGCCCATAGCAGTTCTAGCCCACAGGCAAAACATTCTACTGGCAAAATGCTATCAAATTCCCACTGACTCTGTTCACTTAAAGAGCAATTCATAAGTGCCTTGGTTTTTTTAAAAAGGAGAGTAGCTCTATGTTCCTGACACTCTGAGATGCCCAGCCCTGAACAGCAAAATATATTTCCTCTCACAACAGGAAATCAATGGCAGGTTATTTTCATTTAGAATTTGTGAAATTCTTTTTTTATAATGAAATACGTTGATGAAAAAAACTCTGCATGAAAAGGTTTCACTGCATCAAAAATAAGCTATCCTTCATGGGTGTGGCATCTGAGGGGCAGAAAACAGCATTGCAACACAAGGTATTCTCCTACTCTACATGTTTTATTGGTATTCACCTGGCTGAGTGCTTTAAAGTGGGAGATGAAGAATTAAATGTTCCCTCTGTTTGTTTTTATCTCTTTTGTATTTGCAGTTGTAATGTGTGGAGCTCAAAACCTCATTTTGCATGGTGAGAACATGGAAATAAAACATTTGAGAACATAATTTGAATTTAAATCTGGCAAAAAGATGGGATTTATTGAAAAACCTATGATATGTAAAGAGCTACAAGTTCTGTCTCTCATGTTCACATGCGTAAGCAAAGGTTAATCTTATTTCTCTTTAAGTAGTCTTTTTAAACAATGGTTTCCAGTGATTTGTGCACAACAGTCCTCACTGAATAAGTAATTATTACATTCCTTGCATTAATTGCACCAACATCAAACTATAGGGATCTGTATTGTTTTAAATGGAAGAGAAAGTTGGTACAAGTTTGGGTTCGGTTGGGGGTTTTTTGTTAGTTTGCAGTAATTTATTGTCGTAATTCTTTCTTGGTTTGTTCCTGAACAATGATGAAATAATTTGCGTCACACTTCTGTAACTAGTTCTGGAAACTAAATTACTTTCTCAGATGGTACCAATATTAGGGTCCAGCTTAACTCTGCAAATCGTGAGAGGGTATTTGAAGTCACTGAAGTTTTCATTTCACTTATAATTCACTAGAAAATTTGGTGAGGGATTGTGCTAAGGCCACAAGATAAATAGCAGGTGAATTAAAAGCTGGTATTTACACAGGTGATTTTCCCATCCTGTCGATGCCGCATTACATTAGGTGTGAATTTCCCATCATTCTGCTAGTCTGTAGACTGGCATCTTCCCCACACCTGTTTCACAGATGACTAAATTCTCACCTATCATCCTCCAGCTTTCTCCTTATCTCTTCATTGATGTTGTCCTGGGCCATTTTATTGTCCTTACTTTTCCTCTGTGCTTCATTAACTCTTCTCCTCAGCACACCCTCCTCCAAATTCCCAACACAGCCTCAGCTCCACTGCTACTTTCTCTATTCCTTGTGTTCTACCTGTTGATTTAGAAATCTCATGTATGATATTTTCAGGATTTTGTTTCATAAAAATTAAACTAAATGTTTTAAAAAAGTAAAGAAATGTAAAACACTTACTCTAAATTATATGCTTGGTAGCAGTCAGGAGCACCATTGTATGTGTAAATCATGCTGCTTGCTGCAGCCTGGCACTGACGTGACATATTGCCATCCTGGTACTCATGGATCCCGCTGACACTCTGTGTGGAACTCTGGCCTATCCCATTTCCACAGTCAGATCTACTTCCCATCCATGTTCCCTGTCTATGAGGATGACTTCATGTAGAGAGCTGGGCTGGTGTCTGAAACTCCTGTGAGGGTCACTGCCCAGGCATGCTCAGCATCTTTATCCCAGGCCACAAGCTCTCACTCCTTCTGGCCACAGGAGTGGGCACTGCCAGGATCAAGTGTTGTACAGCTGTCCAGCAGCGGATATCCGAAGTGCCACTGCCCCATAGCGCAGCATAAACCCTCTCTGAGCAGCGGGATTGCCTCCTGGCAGTAGCAATGGGAAGGGATTCAGGTTGCAGGACTGGCACTGAACACTTTCAACTTGGCAGCGTTGCCACCAAGGGGACAGTTGGTCCCTGGGGAAGAAGGCACAAATGCCATGCTGCACTCCTCACAGTTCACAGGCAATGTTCTTCATAGCTCTTGGGGCCAGAGGTGGGCTGAGGATAAAAGCTGTGGTGCCAAATTCTCTTTTCCTACTCCATTTGCTTGCTGCATCTGCTCATTTGATTTCACTTTGTTGAAATCAAATTTCATTTGATGCCATCTAATATTGCATATTTCGAAAGAGGAAAACCAGATACTGTTTTCTGTGGTGTAACTCCCTTTGTAGAAGGGTCCACGATGAAGTCAGGCTGTTTGAGTTCTGAACATTGTGTAACTGCCATTGAAAGTTCCTATACTTGCCAGAGCTATTAGCTCTTAATAAGTTTTACACCATCCAAGCTCCTGAGAGTCACTGATAGGCTTTTACAAATCACAAAAAGAGGTGATTTTGTGGATTCAGTGCAAACTTTTGCTTTTTCAGTAAGTTTATCTTCATTACTCTTAAGAGGCTTACAAACACACTATTACTTTGCAGTACCCATTTTCTTGTGAGGTACTGATTTTAGTGTGCTTAGCCATACACTGAAATTTTCCATATAGATCTATGAGAAATATAGAAAGTTATATTTGTTACAGTTTATTTGCCTAGTCATTTCTCCTTGAAACAGAAAAACCTTTATGAGCAATACAAGCAATCTTAAGGAGACATCTGATACTCTAATAGCTATGCCCGTTGCTCTTTTACCAACCCATATCTCTGATAATGGGGATTTCATAAGGGGATTCCATGGGGACTGTAGCTGGAAATTATTCATAAAAGCGTGTTGAGTGCCACCTAGCTTGGACCAACATCACAGGTTGCCCTCTTCCATTGTCTAAGTGGTAATTCATCATTATTCATTTCACAAGAAATGGTGTCCTGTCTTACAACTTAGAAAAAATAAAATCAGTAAGTAATGCCAAAGTATTCCATAAAGTGATGTGATTAATGTTCTTCTCACTGGATCTGCTGATGGAAGTAAAGCCTTACTCAATTTCCTTGTGGAGACACAGCAAGCCAATGTCTTCAGCAATAATTTTTAAGCAGGGAGCTTTCTGCTTATCTCAGCTGTCTCGTATAGTCATTCAGAATGCACATTAAATAGTTGGAAAGAGGTTATAATGTGGGTGGATTTTCCCTAAGTCACTGAGTCTTCTTTCACTGAAAACAAGTTGTGGTGGAGCTCTTTCCCTTTCTGTAATCTGAGATAATTTAAGCTTCTTCAACTTTATTTTTGTTTTATACAACTAATGCCAGATAATGTGACACTTCCTTAATTGAGTGCAAGTAGTTCTGTGTTCCTCATGCCTTTTATTGTTTTCAGCCAACCACCTGCCACAGACAGTTGCTATTTCTATGGCAAATATCAGCTCAGATAGATTACAAGACCTACAACATTTCATTAAGATGTTATTGCAAGTTAACTTCTTGGTTCCTTTAACTTGGACTTTTTTTTTTCTGTGAGAAATCATTAAGAAACATTGAACAGCTCTTCTTTTTTACATGTCTTTATTTTAAACATCTACCCTGTGAGAAGGCAGTAAGGCAGAAAACATTTTTCAATGTAGGAAATTTATCTACAGAAGGCAATAGAAGCTCCTTTTCACTGAATAAGGCTTGAAGTTTGTGTTGCCTCCTGTCGGGGCAGTTAATATGCTGAAGATGGTTGGTGACGAAACTGAGCAGTGGCACAGGGCAGCCTTTCAGCCCACTCCTGCATGCTAGGCTCCCACAGAGTCTTGGCTCAACATCCTGCTCAATGGCTTCTGCCTCTTCGTCTTGCTAGTTGTGATTTCTTCAGACAGTTGAATAAACTTATAAGCCCGAATGACTTGTTCCTCTTCCTCAGCTTTTTATTTGCTTCATTGGATGTCAAAAATGTAGGTGAAGCTTTTGCATATGGAATTCTGAAAAAAAAAAGCTGAAATTTTCTTGCAAGCAGAAATAAGTAGTCATTTCCAGTCTGCTATATACTGAGAAGAAAATGAGCAGACACTCTCCGGGTGAAAACACAGTATATGTCTGGGAAACTTTTGGAAATAATAGAACCAGTTTTTGGATAAACTTTCACCATTTTGTAAAAACATGGCTATTTGCAAGCAGGCTTCTATGCACTGTAAAGCAGTGTAGAGTGTACTAGCATGTAGTGATACCTTTTTTATTTGTACCTTTTGTAGACCTTCCCTTCTCTATAACACAAGGTCTGTCACTGAGTCTTTTAAGGCTCAGTCCCATATATTATAATCAGCTGGAAAATTTCGCACACCTGCTGAAGGTTCCAATGAACACAAAATACCACATAACAGATGCCAATAAGAGGTATTTTTAGCAGCTCATGTCACAGTTGCTGTTTTCCTCCGCCATGACAGCTAATGAGCTTTGAAAGAGTGGGAGAAATAGTGCATCCTGCAGTAAAAGCCTGAGAATGCCTCTCCCTTCTTTACCACAGGCAGTAAATGTTTGCTTGGGGTCCATCTGAAGCCTTATAACAAACCATTACAGCAGACTCTATATATGGATTGCATTGCAGACCTCTATTTCATGCATTAATTTCCATGCATGACAGTTTATTGTTTGTTTGCTCTGTAATACTGGCTGCTAGAGGTAGTATTATTGTAAGCAGACCTTGACTGAGTGAACAGTTTTTACTAGTAGTTAATGTAATTTTCTTACATTTTCTTGGCTTTGGACAAGGAGTATTTAAAATGTAAGGAAATCCATTCCATACATTTTCAACTAAAGTTGAAGTTGTTTATAATTACATAAGAGAAAAAATTCTAAAACTGTTGCTGACTGAATGGAAGAAAATCATCCTTATGTTGGGATGTCTTATCCTTTCTCCCTTACCTTGCACTATTATATTGCACATAATGTAGCATGTTCCATTCCCAGGAGAAAGCCAGACTGGTATCTAATGTGTAACCAGCTGGGTGTTTACCCTTCATTATTCATACTGACAAGGCATGAAAGGAAGAAATAGAAAAAGAAGAAAATCTAAAGTTGTCGGAGTAGTTGTTCCTTTTTGTCTTAAAAATTGCCAGTTCACAAATTCAAGTGACTTAGGAAAAAAGCTCCTGCATATTCTCTCATCTTATTTGCTGTTTTTATAGTATATGTGCATAGAAATTAATGACTGACTGTCGCTGTTGAGCGCTAGCCGAGTACGAGAACCAGACTGGATCGGGTGAGGCGGAATTCTGATTTATTATTTAATTCTAAAACTTATATAGACTTTTAAAAGTTTCTCCGGATTGGGTCAATTCAAAACCTCCCCCTAGGCCCATAGGCCAGGTAGAACTGTTCATCTTTCCAGAGACAGTTTCAATAACATCCAAACCTTATCTTTATTTATAGAACACAGGGAGAAGAAGAGAAAAATTCCCATGGGAAAGAATCTGTGCTACCACAACTGACACATTGTCTTGTCTTTCTTTGCAATCTTCATAAATATGTTTTCTGTCAATTTCAGGGGTCATTGAATGCATTGCATTTTGAATTGATTCAGCTGTGAATGGTTCTCTTAAAGTTAGCTTTTCTGAGTGCTAGCAAACCAAGAGCCTTGGGTGGTCCTGAATACCTGTATCCAGCTTCATCTACAGAAGTATACTGAACTGGCCAGGGTGGAGGACATCCGTATCATTCAATGTTTGAATGCCCTTAGAGATGTTTCTGCCAAGACCAACTGGATCTCTCACAGACATGTAAACACAAATCCCACATAATGCTGGCTTTGGCTAAAGATGTGGGGTGGTCAGAGGAGATTGGGGTCAGGTTGTGGGTCCTTCTAGTTGAGTGGTAGGAGAGTGTGAGACATCAGGGATAGAGAGTTGAGGTCCAGCTTTTGGTCCAGCATTTGCAGGTCCATTCATAGGGTACATTTTTGCACTCACCAGGATGGCCTCCCATGGTAGGGACCTGGTTTCAGATGTGGCACTCCATTACTGTCTGGCCCTGGCTCATCATGCCTAGGCACATGAACGCTTCTTGAGACATGCTTGTAGGAGAAGTGGAAACTTCTTGTAGGAGAAGGAACTTGCAGGCGATGGAAACTTTAGTTCCTTACCTGTGGCTGGTAAATGTGTCACTAGAAGCACCATTATCAGCCGCCTGCTCAGGTTTTGAATATGTAGCCAAAACTGAGATTTTGCTTTCTTTAGTGCCTGTAAAGATTTTATTTTGTTGTTGACTGTTACACCACATTGTCATTTGGCCATTGCTGTGGAACAGCGGCATGTGATGTGTTCAGTTATTTCTCTCTTTGTCCAGGACCATGCCATCAGTACCAATCAGCTCTTATTTTGCTCTTTTTTTCTGTCTGTTGCTTAATATCTTTACTGTTTCTTCATTTTTTCAATCTTCTTTGTTGTTCTGTTGCCTTTTAAAATGTTTTCTGTTGTTTACCACATGTGATATTCAGCAGTTGGGCTCTTTTTTCCATATCATTTATAGTGTTCTAAGAGGAGGCCTGAATTCTTACTGCAAATTACCAGGGAAATATGCCAAACCATAGGCAGCCTTGCTAGAGATGATGATAAAATTTCAGAAATATTTTCTTTAAAAAATTTCTCTATGTTCATTATCACTGCAAATAAATATCTTCTTGTTCAGTGTCAGGAATATTAACTATTATGGTTAACTATTATGAATGGCTAACTACTGCATTACCTGGCATACCTTGAGATTTTTAGTAAACCCTGGAAATTACTTTTGTGTCTACATCAGCCTATTCCATTGACCTTCTGTCAAGATCTTGAATTTTTTACAGTCCTTCAGCTGCCAAATGTTGGCTATGAAGTGATTAGTTTTCTGAGAAATCCACTATTGGCTTCTGTAATGAAGATAAATTCACTGGATTTCCATCTCTAAAGAGTAGCATTTAAATAAGGATACAGATTCTGGTGAATTTTGTTTGGATCCAATGGCTAATTTAATCATTCAGTGCAATTGCTATTTATTAAAAGCAAAGGTAAAGTTTATAAAGAGAGACACCAATCACAATGGAAAAAGGTGAAAAAATACTAATTACTGTTCCTTCCTTCAAAACTACTTTCCTTTGAATAAATGCAGTTACATCAAGTTGCAGAAAGAGAACACATTGACGGTTTCTTATCATAGGTAGTTAACTCTTCGTTTTAAAGGATAAAATTGTTAATTTTCTGAAACTGTTGGCAAATGTGCCTGTTTGATGAAAATAATTTTGGCACTGTTGATTCCCTCAATACACATCCATATGTCAGCAAGTGTGATACTAGATGACTGCATACCTCCAGCATCACATTTTAACCAACATTTTACAAAAGCTGAACCAAACCAGCAGGAATAGCCTAGACTTGTTTCCATGACTGAACTGTGTGAAGAGAATATCACCACTTTTTATTTATGTAAGCTTATTTAAGATTTCCCATCTAAATAAGGTTTTTGAAATGCAGAGTATGCATTTAAATATAGCAGGGCTTCAGAATTTTAGCACTTTTCTTTCTTCAGCAGCAGCTGGGTATCTTCTCTTTGTATTCCTGGGCAAATGTGGGGTGAAACTGTTACATGTAAAGATTTTTAGGTTTTTTAAGGTGTTTTTTAAGGCCTGCACAACCAAGGCTACTTATGCTTCTATGAACTAAGCCTGAGCCTTGTCTTCCATACTAGCAGGGGACTTAAATTTTGTCAGGAAGAGGATTAACAATTTTATATTGTAAAGGTAGTGCCTTAGAGCCATTGTCCTTTAAAAATAAGGAACAGTGGTGGCTCTGTTTAAAGTAAACATGGAAAAAAATTACTTCCATGAGTTAGCTTTCAAAGTAACTTTATGAAGTGTAAGGAGATGCAAAAAATGTCAGGATATTAGAAATCTACAGGAAAATAAAAGTACACTCATAAATATTTTAATAGGACTAGCAGGTTGAAAAAATGTAAGAATATAAAAGTCTTTTTTATATTCAGTGGAAATGCAGCAGCATATGTTTGCAAAGAAGACTCCAGTACCTTCTGTCTGTTTCCTAGTGTGGTTGTATTTTATGTTCTTTCATTAGGAGCTGAAAACTGTTCTCTGTCATTAGCAACTTGTAAAATAAGTAACAGATGCTTTCGCTGTGTGTGGCTGAAAGAGTTGGGGTTGTTCCACTTTGTATCCCTCTAGCCAAAATAGCTGTTTTACCAAGCACTGACTGATCTGGATAGAATCAAGGTAGGTTCTATAGTAAAAATATCTGAATAGTGTTTCAAAGATAAAGAGAAAATGTGCATTTCTTTAGATTTGTTGCAGTTTGGAGAAACTGTTTGAAGAAGTCATAGGATTTGAAATAGAAAATAGTGAGGTGAGGTTGGTCACTTGGCAGTGGGGTTTGGAATAATTTTTTTTCTTAAAGAAAACAAGAACATTTGAAATGAAAATATGAAATCATATTCACAATCCACAGATACTGTATAAATGAGTAATTCAGTCTAGAAAGAAGGATTTTTAATGCAATAAAGGCTTCCAAAATTTTTCACACAAATTTTCTTTTTAGTTGGAGAGATATCTTTTATGTGATTTAATATAAGCAAACTTTTTTTTATTGCAACCCATTGAATTTGAAATATACCTGTGGCAAGAATGTATGCCCTTTCTCTAAATTCTGGTTTTATTTCTGATTTCATCATCTGGAAGCTAAAATTTAGGCAAGTGAAAAAGATCTTACTGTTTAAAAGCCAGAATATTCATGGAGTATTTATTGCTTTTGTTCTTTTTTCTTTTTACCTGACAATATTGATTAGTTGGACTGGCTGTTTCGCATAGCTTTCTACAGTTGCTTAACATTTGATAAAATTAAAGTAGCTGCAGAAAAGATCAGAAATAAAACTGTAATAAAATTGAGAATTTAGTGATGAACAGGGAAGGAGATTTTGATTCTCTTTCAGCATATGATGAGCTCTAATTTTTTAAGATTTCTGTATTTCCACTTTGCCAGCAGACTCTATGTAATGTTTTAATATACAGTAGAAATGATTAATGAAGCATCTAAAAATGATGTTCAGTGTTGGCACAAAGTAGTCAAGTATCAAACTAATTGTCAATACTGGTATGATGCAGGTCTGTGTATCAAAATAACCATTAGGACGAATAGTTCTGGTTTTATTGCTGGTCCATCTCCAGTGGCATTGTGAGGTGTCAGCAATGCCACAGCAGCGCTGCCTTGGAATAACACTTGGCCCATTACTACAGTGTAATCATGAGGGGGTTGCTCTTCCGTCAGGGAAGCTGATCACTGGTGAAACACGTCAAGAGAATAAGCTGAAGAAAATGCCATCTTTCAAATGCCTATTCTTGGGGTAACAAGCTTAAGGTATAGGTTATTGTCTCAAGTGTTCTGTATTTACAAAGAGGTTCTTGATGTTTATAGTGAGTTTCTCTATTTGCAATGAAAAATACTTTTTTGTATAAGAAGTATTGTTAACAGGGACCACAGCACAGTGTTTGCAGTGAATGGAACAAAGGAAAAAAAAGATATAAAAAGGCAGTGTGAGCAGACTTCTTTCCAGAGCCTTAGCAATATCAACGGATTAATTGTGACAAGATCCATGCTAAATAAGCATGGTTCCTTTTCTTGCAATTGGTAAATGAATGCAGGAAGGCAAAATGTCCACTCTTTCAAAAGCAGTCACTGATAGCCCCTGCTTGATTTACGGCAGGTTAGACTTGATTCTGAGAAACCAGGGCAGCCAGAATTCCCACTGAAGTGCTGCCAAGCCGAGGACTGATTATTACAGCAATAAATCAAGGTAGGCTGTTTGCAACTGTTGGAACACATCTCAGTAGGATTGTAGCATCCAGTGTAAGTAATAACAGGAGAGGTATTGACACAACAGGAAAGAGTATTTGAGGTAAGTTACTGAACCCCTGGGTGGTGACCTGCCCTGGTTTACGTTTTGAATCCCTCTGCTAAGGTGTTAGTGTTACCTGAGTCACAGGATAAAGTATTCAAAGATACCTGTAGGTTTTTTCTTTTCTTGCAACTGTGCTGTATCATTTCGGCCACTCTGTTGCACTTCAGTTGCACAGAGCGGATAAGCACTTTTTCTTTAAAGACAAGAATTAGTAGGGACACTATCTGTCAGCTTCTTCTTAACCCCCCTCTTCTTTATGGGATGCCAGCCTGTCACAAGCATGGCTGTGATCCAAGAGCTGCTCTCATGTGGCTGATGGAGCTTTGGAAGTTTGTTTGCTGTTAAAAGGCAGAGAAGTGGATTGGTTAGGTGAGCTACCCTTGCCATTGTTTTCTGACTCTCAGACTGAAGTAGTGAGAAGCAATGCCAGTCAGAACAGCTGGAAGGCAGTTTCCTTCTGCTCCTGATAGTGTGGGATGCTTTGGAAGGTGATTCCTACTGCCCCTGAACAGGCACATCTGGGAGGATTTGGCCAGACACTGGAAGGGACACAGTCTTTTCCAACAGGCTGATGGAATTGTTTAAATTCCATTAGGCCCCAAACTGAAAATTAGATATTGTTCAGCACTGCTATTAGAGTTAAGATTTAGAAAGAAAGGGTAAAGACCTGCATGTAAACTGCCCAAAACCTTGTATGTTTTTTGTGGATTGGAGTTAATGAGGTGAGTAGGTCCAAGCCAGGAACAGAGTTGAAGAGCTGAGCACATGACTCGTGCTGGCAGAATTTGTCCCATAGGCACTGGGAGGAGAGGTGGGTGAGGAAGAGAAGTGGCCAAAGTGGGGGACTTCCCCCACTAAGAATATCTGTGTTATCCAGGTAGTGAAGGGCTGAAGGAAGGACCCAGGAAGAAAAGATTAATTTGAGAAATGCTTAGAATAAAATAAGGAAACAGTTTCCTACATGTCATACTTCCTCCCTGCATATTGAAGTGCTGCTATACATGTGCACATACTTCAAAAATTCAGGTCATCTATAGTCAGTGGCTAAAATCCAGTCTAAATCAACAATTGAAAACTCTCTAAATAGAAACTTAATGGCAGGTCAGATATAAGTATATAATCTTTCAAATCTTGCAAATGGTTTCTATTTCTTATCAGTCATATTCCTTCTAATGGGTAGCTAACTAAAATAAATGGAGAAGACTGACAGGAAAAAAAATCAAAGTTAAAGTTGACTTAAATTGTAGATTTTATTAGTCAACTTTACAGACTATAAAAATGTTGCCATCTTTAAAGTGAATATTTTAGCATTAACAGTGCTCAAAATTGAATAGATTGTAAACTGATTGCAAATAATGAGAATTAACCATGCTATTTTAAATTATCAGGGCCAGAACCCAAAACAAAACTAATAACCTAAGTAAAATATAAATTTCCTAGGCTTTTTTAACTTTTCCTAATGAAACATGAACAAAAGCATATTTCATCTTAAGTTATGGTTCTTAAAATTGTGTTGATTACGTTAGTTATATCCATGCTAAATTTACTTGGTAAGGCTGTAATATTTTATAACATGTTTGTAACCAAAGCATAATACAAGACATCTTACTTTTAAAAACAACAAGTAAGCTATGTCTATGTCCTTCATGTTTTTTCAATAAACTAGTCAGAAGTCATTCAAATCAGCAATTTCATGTCTGCTTTGGTCTTTCACATGTAACACTTGTAGCTTTTGAGTTAAAGTCTGAACCTAAAAAAGAAATTTCCATCTGCAGAACCAGTAATTGTTCATTAAAATTCTTTTTCTCATTTGCAGGAGTTGAACTAAGAAGCATTATAATTTGGCTGGTATTTCAGGAATAAATAGCAGCATTATTACATTAGATGTGCAAGATTTCTGGCTTGTGTGAGTCATTAGCTTGTTAGAGAGATTCTAAGTGAATTGGTTAAATGAATAAATTCTTAAAGAGTCAATGGCCATGCATGGCATGAATTAAAAACTGGATAAATGGTAGGCCTCAAATTTTAACTAATTTTCACTGGACAGTGATCATCAAGGTGTTGTAAGAGAGTTCATTAGAATTCCCCATTCTTCCCTCTGCACTGTTTAGTAAAACGGATACTGCAGGTGGAAATGAAAATTGAAACTAAAAAAAATTATGTGAAAAATTGTTTTCTCGTATTGCTATACGTTATGACATGAAGGTTATGTGATTTTATGGCTCTGCAAAGATTATTTTAATATCTCAAAATCGTGTCATTTTGGTAAATCTGTGGAATCTGTAATTTGTTACCTCCCACTGCAGCTACATACATCTCTTTCAGTCAGTGTTATTTCCTTCTCCAAAGGGTATCTACACTCGTCCTAGGGCAGCAGCACCAGTACTCAGAAAATACATCATAAATACTTGTCGTAATTTTTGACAACAAATTAAAATCAGCGAGAATAAAAAAGTCTTCACAGAATTTGCACTGACCACACTGTCCCAAAATTAATCCCTTTTCTAATTCTGAAAGTCAGAAAAAAAAGGACAGGATGCACACAATTTCCCTCCAAACTGGGTTTGTACACTTCCTTAACTGAATCCCATTACTTCCTGTTTGTGGATGGATAAGCCATTTTAGCCAAAGGCATGTACCCTTCCAGTGATTAGCTGATTTATGGAATTGTCACTTGGTAGTTGCTTTCAAAAATACAGTAATTTTCTGAATATTTGTTCAGACTGCTTTATCAGGTAGTTTGGCACATATGTGTGTGCTGGCCAACAGATGAGATTAATAATGGCAAATCCTGAGGCTCATGGAGGTGTGGAAAAAAGCTAGGGCATGCATGTGTATGCTCATGTAAGAGGTGGGAAGGAGACCCTCACGGGCAATAGCCAAGTGGGCCACAGAGTCTGTGGCTACCTTCATTTCTTCTCCTCCCACTTTTCTCAGTAAATCAACAGATCCTGAATGTTTTGAAAAACTCATTTTGCTTTGTTTTTATCTGGCAAAAGAATGTTTTATTGAAAAACCTGCATTCAGTTCCCAGTGTCCACATACTGGATTCCAGCACAGATACTCTAGGTTTACTACCTCACCTTACTTTTTAGTAATCCCTGTGGGTGCTGATGGTTAATCCATATTTTTTAAGTTGTCTTCATAACTACCTTTCTCTTCCTCTCTTAAAGAAAGGAGATACACATCTGAAATGAACTCTGACCAAGCAATTTTCTGGAAATCCTATCACAGTGTAATCTTACTATATTTGATAGACAGGCAGGAAAATCAAGAGAACTTGTTTTCTGCATTTGCTGCTTACTTTGAAAACTGTAATTAAATATGCTAACATTATCCATATTTTCCATTTCAATGTATTACATTTTACTATGTATGTCATGTTAAACATCCTAATATAAGTACTTCATTGAGCTGGTCTTATTTTTTCCAGAAATGTTTTACTAACAAATAAATGTAATGGTAAGCATTTTCCCTTTGCATCTGTCCTGTGTTTAGGACAGGTCTACTATTTCAAAGGTTTTCAGTGAGTAATGAAATGGGAAACAGAAGGCTGTTGCTCACACCAATTTTCAAGGAAAAATTCTTTCATGATTTCTTCGTAATTCAGTCTTCTTGAAGTTTATGATTCATAGTATTTCTCTGCTTTTGTGATGATTTTGTAACAGAATATCAGCTTTCTATTCAACAGTTAGTGGCAGACTGCTTCACTTAGGAGTCTTTCTTAGACATCAAGAGTGGAGAGAGGGAGAAATTTTTCATGAGTATGTAAGAAATCTTAAAGTGTATTATCAAATTATTTTTGGCTTTCAAAACCATTTCTTGTATTTTTCCCCAGCTTTCACTATATTAGTTCAAAGTGAGAAACTCATCTGAACGAGTCAGGCTGTGCACCCCTCTGAAGAAACCTGTCTGTCTCCAGTGATGACAGAAACTGAGATAGGGATGTTAGCACCACTGGGCTGATGTTTTTTGGAAATCCCGTACTTTGACACTCTGCTAACATCTACATATTTAAATCAGATAACTGTGCATTGAATCAGATGGTTTACCATTAACTCAACTTACACATCTGATTATATATATACTAATGAGAAGACTTCATATTCTGTCATTTGCTTGATTTGTTGATTACATATTTTTAGATGTCCTCTTGTTTTAAAATTGATACTGAGTCACCATTTACAGCAGAATTAAACTGTCTGGGTAAGGAAGTAAGTGAGTATGTGGTAAGCAGAAGAGAAAACTTGGAGCAAAGCGCAGCCAAAGACTTAGATGGGAAATGAAGATGATAGAAATAGGACAGAAAGAAAAGGAAGTAATTTCTGTTAAAACAGAAACTGTGAACTGGAATGATGAAGGGAGACATTCAGACACCACATAAAAAGCTGTTGGTACCTAGCATGAGAAGCCATGTGTACAAAATTAGTTAGTGTTGATCTTTGCAGGAAAACCACATCAAGCCGTAGGAAAAATATGTGACTTCCATTGCTCGTTACTTTTCCCAGTGTTGTTTCAGGCTGGAGCTTTATAGCAGAGGCTCCAACATGGAGTTGCAGATGAAGATCTGAAGATTTTCTTGCAGGAGAATCTGAAATGGAACTTTGAGTTTGACTGGATGGTTCTCTGGTAGGCTTTTATTCATTTGATAAAATAATCGTTCCGTTGCTCTATAGCTGAGTGGTGGTGTAGACTGTTTTCATGTTCTGGAGGATAGGAGGATTCTGAATTCTGAATCACAAACTGTGGCCTCTGGCCACTTGCTTAAAAACATGCCAGTACCACAGGATGGAAAACGGACTTACAGGACACTTAACCTTCAAAGGACTGCAGAAAAGATCCTTGATATCACAGCTGAATAAACCTGTTATCTGCAATTAGTACAAACTCATTCAAAGAAATTATAATTAGAATTAGTACATACATGAATTATGTGGTATTGTGGCAAAGTCAGGGTGACTTTGCAAAGGACAATGAAGCTCTATAACCCACTGGCACACTCTGAGGGTTTCCGTGATCACTTGAATGAGAAATATTTGATGTGATCTCCTTGGGTCATACCGAAGGCTCGACAGGATTCTTCACCAAAGTCTCCTAAACAAAGTTACCCTGAGATAAAAGGGAGATTCCCCACAGGGGAAAACTGACTAAAGGATAGTAAACAAAATTCAGGAATGTATTTTCAGTTTTTATGGAGTATGTGTATTGCCAGTGTAATCCCATAAAGTGTATGTGATCAGAACACTTACAAGTGATTTGTAAAGGGATGAGTAAAGAAATGTTAAATGTAATGTTACTTAGAAGAACTGTTGTCGAGAACTGCAGAGGGATCATATGATACTGAGTGACCACACAGTCAAATGAGATTCAGATGTGGAGTGATACACAGGGGAAGAAGAAGCAATCCTCCCTTCAGACACTGAGCAATGGGCTATTAGCTAACAAATACCACAAGGGATGAGATACAGGAGTTATAACAGACTGTTCTGTGATAAGGTGAGCCAAAAGTTCAGCATCACCTAAAAATGCAATGCTTGGAATTTTTAGAAAGAAGAAAAGAACAAAGCATAAAACTTTATGCAGCCGGACACGTGTGTTAGTTTTGTGAATGCTGTGTAGAGTTATGGTTTCCTGAGCCTCCAAAAGGGTGTTCTGAAACTGGAGAGGAATCAGAGATGGTCAAGAAGTATGGTAAAAGCTTTGTGGACAACTTTTACACTAAGGAATGTTAACATGTACTAGATAGAACTCTTTAAACTGAACAAGGCATGAGCTTGGGGTGTGACATAACAAAGACGGATAAGACACTCAGAACCTTCCACTGAAAGCAATAGGGGACATGAAATAAAACCAGAGACTACCTGGTTGACCAGAGCAGAGGTGGCGGTTCTTCACTCAGAGTGGAGTTGAGCCAGGGAACTTCATTGTGGATGCTAACAGTTTAGATGGATTTAGATGGAAAAGTAACTGGACCAATTCATGGAATTAAAAACAGTGTCTGTCAGCTGCAAAGATGCTGTGCCTGGCTAGGCCCAGGCCAGCACTCTCAGGAAATAACATTATGCATTTTGTTATTATACAATTACCTAGGCTTCTTCCACTGAGCAGTGACAGATGCTGTGCTTGAACCTTTGGTATGTCTCAGTATTGTCACCATCATGTTCTTTCATCTCTTTGGTACTATTTGATGTCTGCTATGCATCTGTATTTAGCCTTTGAACTCAGAAGGCTTAATGAATTTGTCTGGTGTGCATCATCTAGAAGAACAAATATAGTCCCTTTCAGAGTCTGCAGAAATGGTGTATAACACACAAAATACTGTAAAGTGAGTTAGAAATCCAAATAAGGTACAGACCTTTCCTTCTTTTGGTATCCAAGACACCTTGATCTATTATGCATTTTTTATTGGCAATGATTTGTTTATATATGGTATTCTATTAAAAAACTGGTAGACCTTTTATCCCATTACATCACCACATACTAAAATCTAAATTTTATAACATACACATGCAGGAACAAGACTTTAGATTCACCAGCACGTACAAATAAGGAGTGTGACTGACATAGTATGTGGAAATATGTGTTTATTAAATACGTGTAGATATTTTAATTACGAAGACTAAATTATTCTGTAGTTTTATGTAGTATAGAATTGTAAGCAGTACTGTTAACAGAATTAAGTTATTTTAAGTACATTTTAGAAAATCAATATATAAATATGAAAGGTTATGATGAAATTGAATTTGTTGCTTCCAGATTGCAGTTGAGTTTCAAGGGAAGAATTTTATTAACCCACTGATATTTTCATCTTCTGAAATGTTAAGAAAGCAAAAATAGAATTATGTAATTAAACTGTTGATAGACATAATAAAGCCCTAGGAGATTGTATAAATATAATTCAGTTTTTCCTCTCAGACTGCATCTCCTGATGTGATTAGCCTCTTCAGTGTCATAGAAAGCAGAAGATTATCATATACCAAGTTTAGGCATTGGTCATTGTTAATGGATTAGAACCAGTGAAAGTCAATGCATTTGTTTGAGTTTTTAAAAGGTTACTAGCTAAGGAGTCAAAAGAAGCCCCATGTAGAAAACATCTAAATAGATGAATCATACAAAATTAAGGTCCTATTAAAAATCTGTTTGTGGAAGGAGTGACTAAATTCACCTTGAAGTTGTATGAACAAGCTTAATCCATGCATGCTTCATTGCTTTCAGTGGCATTGGCCTTGGGATGAGCTGAGATTTGTGTGCGAGGGTGTGCGTGATATTTTCATCCAGCTGAGATTTTGAAAAGACCAGATGGGTGCTGTGTTAACACATACCTGTCATCCTTGCTGTAAAGAGGATAGAAGTAAACTGCAGGAACACTGTACATTGAAAACTTGTACGTCACTGTTCTGTTAAACAGCAGACTCATCCAGAAGATGCATGGTCTCTACAACTTTCTCTGTGCTGTCTGGGCAAAGGTTTAACTCTTCATGCACCTGTGGTGAGCACCCATGGGCATCCAGCCTGGGAGGTTGCTCCCCAGGCATATAATACAAGATGAATATGAATTTAGGAGGTTTTAGATTTGGGTTTGTGAGAGTTTTTTGGTCCTGCTAATCCAGCATATTCTATATATCTAGCCATTCTGGTGAAAAGTATTTCTCCATTTTTGTTTTAAAATATTCCTTAATAGAGGGCTTATGAACATTGCTGTATTAAGACCATAAGGTAGCCTGAATTAAGTGTTACCTCTGTCTTCTACAAAAGATACTTGCTTTCATAAGGTGTTTATAGGCTTTTCGTTACTTGAAGAATACTAAAGGTCTTAATTTAAGTGAAAGACAAGCTGAATCTTTTTATATAAATTAATAAGTAAAAAATAATGAGGAACACGTATGTGTGCATATATGTACAACATACTTTGTATCACTACCAGCCGGGCAAAAGCAAAGGTTTTGCTGCAGTAGCTTTTAACATTTGGGAACAGCTGTGCCTCCCCTATGCTGTTTAAGTCTGAGCCTCTGCCAATCAACAGTTGTGCTGGGATAAGAGAAAATTTGCACGCAGTCATAGTTGGCAACTCAAATCTTGTTGCCAAAGAAGCTCACAGCAACCCCAGTGCGTTTGCTTGTGATTTAAATAAAATGTCACTCTCAGGCTGGCACTATCTGTTATTCTCAACTGCTGCCTGTCTGTAGCTCTGCCAGTGCAAAGGAAGTGTGAGTGCCATTCCCAGCGCTGTTGGATGGCAGCAGGGGCGGAGCGTGCAGGACAGACAGTGGCCATGCAGGCTGTGCATCGTTGTCCATATGCTGGGGGGACTGATGTGACACAGTGATGAGAACACGCAGCAGAGGGGTGGTGGGAGCACGGTGATGGCACCGAGCAGGTGGGCAGCGTGACGGGAAGCGGGGCACTCTTCCAGCACTGCAGCTCCTGTCTCCCTTAGCACTGTGAAACAAGGTGGCTACCGTGCAGCAATCCACTTCTAACAAATGCAGATCCCAGTACAAGCCAAGGTACAATTCTGTCTGCCTGTTTTTAGGTTTTTGCTATTTTCCTTTCACCTCCTGTCCATAGTCTAAGTCATCCCAGACCCCTCCAACAGCATTTTCTGCCCCACATAGTCTGTCCTGCAGTGGTTTATATGATTTCTGTGCTTCCCTTCATGTGTAACATCTGTTGAAGATGATGAAAGCTCTGTATGCATAAAATTTGTCATAGATTGTCACAAACCCAAATTCTCTAGTTACATATGGACGTACGTTTTCGCTACCATCTTTGACCCACATATTTTTTCCTCTTTTAGACGAGCTTCATTCTTAAAGTAATCAGTTAATTTTCTTGAAGGCAATGAAGGCAGGTCACTGAGTTGCTACAAAACTGTCCTGTGTCCATGAATACACCTTTATGTTACTACAGATTACCCACCACATGTGAGAAGCACCTTAGCATTATAAATGAAAAGTATTAAACTAGGGAGAACTCTGCACTAGCATGCAGAAATCACAGAGAATTATGTGCTAACTATTGGCAAAGTTTAATGACAAAGCAATAATGTTTTGTTGCAATTACTGTGAATAGACACTGATATCTTTTCCGTAGAGATGTTTTCAACACATCTTCTAGAAATCCACACAACTCAGTTATGTTCCGTGAGCTTTTTGTGGTGTTGATTTCAAAGTAGATGCTTCACAGGTTTCAGTAGAAATTTTGCTTTTGAACCCAAGGGAAAAAACAACAGTAAAGAGATCTGAAATGAAAAGCGTTTTTTTTTTTTCTATTACTACGGATATCTCTTAGAGAAAATTACAGTGTGTGAGAGGATAAAGGGCAGCATTTCCAAAATTATCTAAGCATCACTGCAGCCTTAGTGCCATTTTCAAAGTGATGTAAGCACTTTGGAGCCTAAGGGCTCCAACAGGTTCAGATAATATCCTTACTGTAGTCAAAATTTGATAAATTACTCTAGGTGCTTAATTCACACTGAAGTCTAAGTTCTTTGATGCTCTCATAAGCCCTGCTGGATACCTTTCTGAATCAATACAAAGTCTCCTGAAAATTGGACACTCAATTTCACAAAAAGGCAGTGGGGTTCAAGTGCTAATGTCACTTCTTAAAATATGCTTTAAAATCCTAAGCTACACAGAGCCTGATTTCTAAAAGCAGGAAGACACTCACAGATGCAGAAATGTGTCAAAAAGAATTTTCCTAAACCCCTGAGGACGTTATAAGGACACAAAAAAGGAAAAAGGAAAACAGTCAATTTGCATATCAAATATCTCTCAGCTAATAGAAAAAGCAGATAACATGCATTCAGGCGAACACCACTCCATCAAAGCACTAATATTTTTAGTTGCTATGAAGCTTTGACTCTTAAAGCTGCATAAATGGCTGGACATGCAAGCAGATGTTAGTTGTTGAAGTGTATGTGGAGTAATCAGTTCCATTCAGGTCTCATAAATACACCTCCTAGTCTCACACCAAATTCCTCTATTATGGTCTTCATGAGAGAGACAAAGGATCTAAACTTGGGCTCACCCAGTGGTAGTGAGTAGGTCCTCATCAGCACATCCCGTTACCAGACAAGGACACATAGCAAGCTTGTGGGAGAGCAGGAGAACTGGGGTTATTGCACTTGGGAAGTACAGAGGTTACATCTACCCTAAAAAAGTGTCGGGCTGTGATTCTGGGTGCTGGTATGAGATTGTCTTTGCTCTGTGACTGCAGGAATGACTCCTGGAATAGCTGAGAGCCATGATAAGGAACCATCTCCCAGACAATGCCTGTGCCCTGTTGGGGCAGGGAGGTGCAAGCCAGAGACCACTGCCAGTGGGCAGCTTGGATCTGGCCACCTTGCTTGGTCAGGCTTGTGCTACTGACATCATCCAAGCCATGCCACCTGGTTTGAAAGCTGGGGAACTTCTCTGGACCATTGATTTACTACTATAGGCATGGCATGGGTACAGCAAAGGATACTATGTTAGTAGAAGATGTGAGAGGGAGCTTCAGCTATGAGGTGCAGCTGTGAGGTGATCACTAGTTTTGCTGCTTACTTCTTCTGTTAACATTTAACCTTTAAACATTTTGACAGCCTATTTTTTTCCAGGATCAAGAGGGTGACAGTCCGCGACAACATGAAGTCAACAAACACTGTCAGAAGTGTTTCTGCTTCGCTTGTGCCTATTTTTAGTCCATTCCTCTTGCTAGCCATGTGATGCTTCACTACTGCATTACTCTGAGTGCTGTTAGAGGCATAAACAAGCAATGTCACCAAGCCTGTTTTCATAGCCAAAGACTTAGCACCCAGCATGTATTGCAGAATTTCCCTAGAAGAAAGGTGAAATAGTGAGTATGGAGAAACATGGATTCAGAAAACTCATTCTATTGTGACAACGTTAGAAAATTCTCTGTTTTCAGTAAGGTAAGATCAGAAAGGCACCAGTTCTGGCAATGTTTGTTTTGCCTTCTCTTTGAAAATTCAGTAAAAAACACTTAGAAATTTGTTAACATATATAGATCTCCTCTAATAGTTTTTGCCTTGGATGTTTTTCTGCTGCTCACAAGCAAACTGATTTGCTACTTAGATGTGGCAATAGTCGATATAATCTATGTGGAAAACAGTGCAAGAAGGCCTCAGGTTTACAACCAGTGAAACCCTAGTTCAGTGTGATTATCACCATGGGAAAACCAATAGAGTCATGTTAATGCCAGTGGCATTTTCATGAAAGTGCTCAGTGCATGTGCTCTGCATAGATACCTTTTTCTGCCTTAGAGAAAATGCAAGCTGTTTTTGGTGGACTCTATGTAATAGTTTGGCACACCTGACTCCCACTTGGCACAGCACTAATTTCCAGTCACTGCTTGGTGCTCTGATAAGTGGATCTGAAAGCAGAGGAATGATCTTTCCAGGGAAGAGGAGGATGAGCAAGTGGAGCTTTGGATGAGGTGTGCAGTACCACCACACATTGCTCTCCTCAACTTTGTGTGAACAGCTGAGGAGGGGTTCCTACGAGTGGCTAAGATGTCTTCATAAACTCAAAGACTTTGGCACTATCAGCTTTGTTTTAGTAGGTAAAGTTAGATTAATGGAAGGAACAAAGTTTCTCTAGCTCCTATAGTGGTAAAAGACAAATCCTCTGAATTATTTAATCGGGGCAAAAGTTCACTGGCCTGGGAATATCTTTGTTATTCAAAGCTGATTTAAGTTTATAGCATTTGTGGTTGGACACAATTTAGCAGAGTGTATGATTCTACTTATTCTGTACAGACTACAGAAAACTGACTAATAAAAACCTCATGTTGGGTATAGTCCAAACTATAATTTAAAGTTTTTTCCAGTGTGAGATTAAACCTGCTTTTTCCTACTGATTAATATGGTGCCAGAATAATTTATGTCAGATTCACAATAAAACTAAAGGGAGCTCCACTGGTAATATGTTACTATCACAGTGTCATTGCTTGATTCAGTGGACTCACATCGTTGGCTTGAAGATTTTCTTCTGTAGCCTTTATCTGTAATGCTCAGATGTAAATTCCTGTAAAAGAGAAGGCTGCATGAAGAGACTCCTTTCTGTCCAGAAATGTGCTGCAGAGAATTAGGAAGTTGCCAAATCCTCTTCTATATAGTAACAACACATTTTATAAACAATACCCCAGGGTGATATTATTAGATATACAAATGGGGAATTTGGGCGGGGAGAAACCAGGATAAAACAAGCTGGGTTGTCCCAGTAATCTGACCTGTGGAAAAAAAAGCAGTTATTGATCCCAAATTTTCCGAGTGACTTGGCCATGAACAAGTAAGCTGAACACACCAACCACATGTCTGAGAGCTGAAGAAGGCAGAAGAACAAGGGTTTGTCTTTAATGGCTGATCTCCAGCTTCCAAGTGAACATCCCCCTTCTCCTGGTCTTCTCTCTCTCTCTAATTTTTCCAAGACAGAAAAATGTTTTCTTAAATTCCATAAGGAGCTATGGTTGGCTCTCTCTATGAGATTCATACAATAAATATTAAAGTGAAGAACGTTATGGTCCAGTCTTCTTTTAATTTGATGACACAAATTAGATACGCAAGACTTCCATTGCCCCTTTTTTGTTTCCTAGGAGAGTTTCTCCTGGGTTTTTTTTTGTATAATCTCTTTCATAATCTTATGGTGCTCATATTAAAACAATTTAGGTTTCCTGCCCTGTACAACCATTTCAGAACTCTGATCCTCAGATGTTCAAATATCTTCCTGTAATTTTAAGTCTAATTTTTTTCATGCCCTTTTATAACCAATTTGCTCTTTTGTATTATATTATGTAAAACTTATAAACCGTTTACATTAACTCAGTAGTTATATATTTGTTGTATTTATTACAGATATACACTTCAGTTCAGCAAGGTTACTGAGGAGAATAACTTGTAACTCTCCATAGCGCCTTTGACTGATGTGTACTTGCTGCCATTCAGGATAACAGTATCTCCACCTGTCTGCTTGTAACTTCCATCAATTGTTTATAAGCATTTATATCATCAGCATACAGCTTATTTGTGAAATAATTAGTGTCATTTCACTGTAACATCCTGTCATATTACAGCTTCTGTAAGTAATGTAAATCAACAGGGAAGTCTCTTATCTTTTAATCAGAATAAATGTGCACTTAGTTTGTAATACAGTAAATTCCCTACTGTATTAATAAAACGTTTGTGTAATATTTGAATTCCTGAATATTTGGAGGCTAAAATAAAGCAAAAATGCTTATCCAGAGTAGAGTACTTTTAGCTCTTATATGATGGATTTAAAATATTGGAAAAAACCCTGCCCAACATTTTTCTTTTTATGCACAAAAGTAGAAAACTAATTAGTACCTTGAAAACAGTGTAAAATTAACTTCTGTTAAATAAATACTAATATTCTGAATTTTGGACATTTTAATTTTGACATCTATGGGTCTTTTTACTCTGCATGATTTTATTGTTTTCATTTTTAAGATATTTTTTCAGTTACTTCCTTATTCTAAGTAGTGAAACAATAAGGCATCTAGGCCCAAATCTCCATTCACAAAATAATGAGATATGTAATAGAAGCATTTGTAATTTTCACAGCAAAAGGAAATACATCATGTTATAAAAATACCTGCTTCAGTAGAGTAATAGAAAAACTTTAGACAAATGAGTCATTTGGCACTACAAATGAGATCACATAAATTCTGCAAACTTAGAAATTTGAGGATTCAGGTAGAAGAAAGTATCAAATAAAGGATGCAACTGTGAAAAGTAAGAAGGGAGGCAAGTAAATACTGCTACTAAAATAAAAAAAAATATTAAATGGCATTTGAGATACCTTGATTAACATTTTATATGTTTTTCTTTTCTCACAAGAGGACAAGTACCTAGGAACAAGGGTGGGAAGCAGTCACTGTATTTTTAAAGTAATATACTTGCTTAAAAATTATTTGCAGTTTTCATACCCTTTGGCCACACATTTGGTTGTGTATAAAAAATGTTATTTTCCAGAAGACTTAACTGTATTCTATGTTGCATTAAAAGATTCCTTCCCCTTAGCCCATCAGTTTGATGATGTGATAAATTCAGCTGTAATACAAATGGCAAACACTGTATGCGATTCTTTTTAATTTTTTTTTAAGAAAGATAGAAATGAATAAATCTATATTTTGTGCCTCGGACTTTTCTTCTGCTCAGTGTAGTGATCCATTCTGCATTTTTACATTGGTAATTGTTATTATCCAGAACATAAAATGTGTTAGAATGACAAGCTGTACAAATACAGATGATACCTACTATTATTACCATGAAATGCTGTACAATGGATATTTCAATTCTGTAGTGTTTCATTGTGATAGATTTGAGTAAGGAAAACACTAGCAAAAAGTATAGGCAAATTTATCTGGTTTCTATATAGCAAGATACCTTCTGCAGTGCTTTTGAGAAGAGGAAGAAAAATACAAGAAGGTGATTTTGGCAATGAGACCTGTACTCGTATGCCTGCAAGCATTCCTGAGGAGCGGGCAAAAATGCCTGTGCTAGCACACTTACAGCCTTCCCTGGCCTGGGCTGGCATGGCCCAGCCAGCCCCTTCCCAACAGCATGCCAGCATGGTTTGCCTTTTAACTGGTCCAGAGACCATTCCCTGAAGGCAATTCGCACACAGCCAGGCCTGTGCTGGAGGTGAGAGGGCTTTGCTGATGGGGGTGCAAACTTTCTGTTTGCATCAGCTGCCCTTAGTGCCAGAAACTTTCCAGGACTTGCTTTACTAGCGTAGATATAAGAGCCAGATGTGCCTGTGTTGCTGTGGTAGCACCAAGACCTTTAATGAAATTGTGGATTCATTTTATGCCCATTGTTCCGAAACGGTAACTGACAGGCCAGTGAAAGAAGGCTCAGTTAATACAAATTTGCTACCTTACTCCCTGTGGTTCAGTTATATCCATAAAATGGGAATTAATGTACCTTATCACCATGATATAAAATAGATTTATTAATATTTGCGGCATCACCATGATAAGCAGCCCAGGAAAGAGACAGTTGATAATACTGCTAAACTACAATGAGAGCTGTGTTTTCTTGAGACACAGACATGAGCCACGTCATGAGAGCAGCACAAAATACTGAATAGATGTTCATTCTCTGACCATTGTCTCTACTGTGGGCTGAAAAGCTGTGGATCTTGTCAGAAATCAAGGAGCAGAAATCAATTGTAAATTATGCAATTGATGCCAGTAACTTGATGCATAAACACGAGGGGTCCAAATGAAGGTTGGCTGAGGAGTCTTACTGCCACCCTTTCCTAAGAGGGAATATTTGACTTTGAAACCTCAGTTTGGTGTGTGCATGTGCAGGTGTGCTTGAGAAGAAAGAAGGTTTCCAATTTTAACAAACACAATTCTTGCCACAGAAGATGAGAGTTTCTGTAATGATCACATGCCAGTCAATGGTAATTAAGAAAAGTCAATGCTGTGGTAAAGTTCGTTACTTGTCTAGTGCCTTCATTAGAATTGCACAGGGAGTGGGAGTACCAAGCTCTCTGTAGGCTCACAGCTCTGTGAGTACTGGTCTTAATAAGCTGTGCAAATATGTTTCTTGATCATTTATTGTTAAGAAATGGCATTTATTATTAACAAATGAGTGTCGTTCACCAGGTTAAGCACTTGGTTGCAGCACGATGTGTGTTCTGTTCTGAAGAGGTCCAAGGGGAATGAGCAGCCTTTTCCCCAAACAGATTTGACAAGGATGCTTTGTTTGTAACAGCTGAAAATATATTACCTTTCTATGAGGATTTTTGAGAAATGTTCTTAGGCGGAAGGAAAAATCATGAGGTGAAATACAGATTTATGGAAGGAAAGCATTTCTCTACATGGTGGATATTATGCAGTGATCAATGGACAAAGAAAGCAGAAAAACTGTAGCTATTACCATACAGTAATGAGATAAGTAGTTGGAACTATTCTTCCTGGAGTTCTAAATATAGCTTCACTATAGCTATCATAACAAAAACCAAGCTTCAGCTTAGATGATATCACAATGACACAAACACATCTTTTTGTGTGTCAGTGCTATTGTTGCAAATATTTTGCTCTGCTATGTCTCATGTCATGAAAAAGATGATTTATTGGGTGGGAAACTTCACCATTTCTCTTGTATTGATTTGGTTCTACTGAATCTCACATCACTAGATCATTCAATTGGAAATATGAGTGTCTTCTTTAATGTATAATTCAGCAAACACTGCAAACATATATACCTTTTATCAGAATGTAGATATTCAGAGTCATGCTTTCATACTTCTATCATTTCCCCTGCTTTCACACCTCACAAAATGAGAAAAAAACCCGTTATAGGTCATATAAAAATAAATTCTAAGAGTATTAACTTTTAGTTCTCATAAGAAAAGGATGTTTCCTTTGTGAAGCAGCAACACAGTAAGGTGACTTCACCTCTCCATGACTTGGAAAAAAATTTATCCTATGCGTGGTTTTACCATTACATACATACAAGGATCATTATCTTCTTTGCACCACAAATACCAGATAAAATAGGGAAAAGGTGTCATCCAGGGCAGTCTGTATGTGTCAATGCGTGTTTTCTGTTCGGCCCCTCACTGCAAGAAGGACATTGAGGTGCCTGGAATGTGTCCAGAGATGGACAACAGAGCTGGTCAAGGGTCTGGAACGCAAGTGCTCTAAGGAATGGCTGAGACAGCTGGGGGTGTTCATCCTGAAGAAAAGGAGGCTCAGGGGAGACCTTACCCCTCTCTATGTGAAAGGAGGTTGTAGCCAGTTGGGGGTTAGCCTCTTCCATGTGACAAGTGACAAGGAGTAATGGCCTCAAGTTGTGCCAGGGAAGGTTTAGATTGGATATTGGGGATATTTTATTGACTAAAAATGTTTTCAATCATTGGAACAGGCTGCTCAGGGAGGTGATTGCATCACCATCCCTGGAAGTTAAAAACCAAGTAGATGTAGCACTTGGGGACATAGTTTATTGGTGGAGCAGGTAGTGCTGGGTTAGTGATTGGACTTAATGATATTAAGGGTCTTTTCCAGCCTAAATGATTCCATGATTCTGTGCTAATTTTGTGGGTGCTGGCTCAGCACCAGCAAGTACAGCAACAGGAGTGCTTCCTACAGGCTGTGTATTTTTCCGTGCTCAGTTCCTCTGGCAGTTAGCAGTGAGAAGCCTGTGATTTGAGAAGTCAAGGCTGAGTGCAGGGCTGGGATCAAATGATTGAGGCACAGGATGGAATAATACCATTGGAGCAGACTGTCTTCATGGGCACGTAATCTCCTCATTAAGGACTGATCTGAAACACATTGAAAGCATAGAAAAACGTACGATAAGCTCGTAAATCCCCTAATATCTAGTATGAATGCTAAAACACATTAGTCTCTAGGCAACCATGCTGAGATGTTCCTAGGAAGGATCTCTCTCAATCCATGGCTTGTCCATTTCACTAACTGGGCTGACAAAAGTAGTGCTTGCAGACCCACAAGATACAATGGGCCTCATAACAGTTCTCAGTGCAGTCAGGCACAATCTATAAGCAAATACTAAATTATAGCAGTACGGCCTAAACTTTTAGTATTTTTACATCATATTGTCAGCAGGACTGCCACCTTTGAAATTTGTATCAAGGCAAAATGAAAAGTGTGATTATCAGTTTTGTCTTAGCTATACTTTGGGCTTTGTACTGCTCCAGAAAGAACAAAGACAATGTTAGGGAAATAGGTGAGAAGACAGAAATCTCAGGACTCATCTTTTTTGTATATTGTCCATCCTAACTCATAGAAGCATTTTTGTTCATCGTCTCAAAATCAAATTTCTCTTTTCTGTGTTGCAAGTATATGTTTCAGTAACATCTCAGCTGGAGCCTGCTGTTCCAGCTTGATAGCTGCTAATGGGGATGGGGAATGGCAGCCAGGAATGTGGCTTCTTCAGGGGATTCCAACTTCACTGTGTATAATTTTCCAGCTACAGTAAACCCAGCAAATTGTACCCTAAGAAGCAATGCTCAGTGAGGAGTGCTTATACATTTAGAAAATGGTTTATTCTTTCACACTTTCTCAGCCATAATGCTTAATGTTAAGTAATATGTTTTCTAGTAAAGTTCAAAGCTTTGATTTTACCTTCATTTAATGCCACCTGCCTGTGAGATAAAGAACTGATTTTAAATTCTGAGCAAATACTCAAGGCAACTTGTTTTAGAATATAGACTTTTTTAGTGGTCCATACCTACATTGATAACATCCTTCACTTTTTTTCTCACTGAATCTTAATTTCTATCCTTCAAAATCTAGATAGACAGCCTTCAACAAGCTGTCCTTTAGTATATACTCATGTACAATCTTATGTTGTCCTGGAGGTGAATTTTATTTTGCCTTTTGAATCTCAGCTTAAAATAAAAACCATGTCTTTTCAGCAGTGGTTCATTAAATAACTTATAATGTTTCATTAATTGACAGCTTAAAAGAGGAAATTTTATAGAGTATGTGATTTAATATTTTCAGAATACTCTGAGTACAGCTGATGCTCTGCAAAGAAAATTGTCAGAATTATTATTTGTTAAAATTTTTGTTAGAATTTTCATTATGGTAGCAAACAAGATTAAAGCTGATTATTACTACAGTAAAAACAGCTTTGCAGTTCATATATACACATACTTTGTAGTGTGTAGAGCTTTTATGAAAAAAAAAGAACAGGCAAAAGTATTTTAGCCAATTTATTTCCTAATATGAAATGGAAAAAAAAAAAAACCAAGCCAAACAAAAAATCCAAACCAAAACAAAACAAAGAAGGTCCAGACACTTGAGAATAATTGGAATATTGAGTTTATTTCTGGGCATCCCATCATAGACATTAGTTATCTTTTTAATACTTACACATATTTCTTATGAGAGGACAGCTTAGACAGTGATTTAGAGCAGGACTTTATTTTCATTAAACGGTCACATCTGTGCTTTGGCTGCAAGAGAATATGCAATCACTGAAAAATTATGCAAACAAACATTACTCTTGTGTTTAAATTCCAGTGAGAGTGTTTAGCTGACCTCTGTTCCAATTTGACTCTCTCCCATTTTTATTCTGTAGTCATGTTTTACACCAAAAAAAAAATCCACTTGATTGTAAACTAATGCTTTCCAGTTGTAGGTTTCACATAACCAATGATATTTTTCTTCAAAAATACAAATTTATCAACTTGTCATTAATTTCCAGAAAACAGACAGCAATACTCATAGTATAATCCCTCTTGCATGAGTTTTATTTTGATGCTTGAAAATGCAACCAGTGTACAGTGTCGCTTGTCAAAAATATTAACAAGATAACCTTGCCACTTAACATAGGTCCAAGTGAACTTAATGATTACCATAGCAAGTAAATTTTAAATAAATATATGTATAGTAGCACTATTGTCACAGTAATATACCACGACAGTAATATTTACTATTTTAAGTAAATAATAAGTGGAAGAATCATATAAATTTAATTTTATTGAGCTGTCTGTGGCTAATGTGTTCTACTATACTTTTAGCAGTAGCAATGTGAAAATACTGAATTTGGGAAAAAAATCTCATTCTCACTTGAGGAAGACATAAGATTTGCATAATAGATTGTGTCTGTTACTAATATAATGCCCATTGCATATTCAACTGTTACAACAATAAGCATGGACCCAGTCGGGATAAGCCCACTGATGTCATAGCACATGTCACATATGTCATATACAGCCCTTTTCCCACTGTAGTTTACTCAGTAGTCCAGCTATATTTAGCTATGTACTAATTAAATAAAATGAAAATTAACTGTTTTGCTAGTGTCTTATTTTCTGAAGATTGGTGGTGATATGGTGGTGCTTTCTCAAAAGGTCACCGAGGTGCCAGGTGGTGCCAGGGAGTTACAGATAGAGCCACCCCATATCAAGCGCATCAGCTGTAACCTGTATTTCTTACATGAAATATGGTTGATGACTGTTTTCACCCCAGGGGTGTTGAGGAATATGTAAATTAAATAACTATTTTCTCTCCAGCTGTGGATCTACTTCCTCATAACCCAACTGTAGCAAATTTACTCTAGACAAATGGCAGAATAGTCACCATAAACTGAAGTAGTGAAATATGTTGTTCTGTCCTTCCATCAGTTTTTAGTGGAGAAGTCTTCAACTTTTCATTTTTACACCATGTGATAACATGAGAACTAAATTCAGGGTTTTTTAATCAGATTGGAACACAATCATTTTTTACTTTCTCATATAGCATGATATGTTCATTATTCCTATTAAAAAGGAAAAAAAAAAAAGGCTCAGGTAACATTTTCACTGCATTTGCCATTAATCTAGAGGAGAAAATGACTTATAGTACTGTTCCACCACACTTTAAAGGTTGTTGGCACGGAAAGCTGAGCTTATCAGTGTAAGAGTTCGATTTGAAAGCTGGGTAGTTCAATCCCAGAAACCCTTTTTAGTGTAATGGGAGTGGCCAGAGAGACAAATCAGGCAGGGCACGCTATCAGGAATTGAAGATATCCTGGACTAATATGGTGGAAGTACTAGACTTGCCTGATTATATGCTTTCCCCCATCCTTCCAAAAATAACAGTGTGTGCAGCCATAGAAGAAAAACCAAAGACATAGTAAAAGGATGAACATTTTAAACTTTCTGTGGTTTTGATATTACCCACTCATGTAAGCACAAAATTTAATAAATATTGATATAATTATTAAAACACTAATATTAAATAATCAGCTACAAATTTATGCTTAATGATGTCCTTAATGATGCATTTAAGCCTGCATTATTCTTGTGTTCAAATATAATATAAATATCATTGAGTGATAAAATTTCTGTTGTGGCAAATTTTCTAACCTGAAGATAACTCAGAGGCTGGGGTGATGGTCTGCTGATTTTTTAATTTTTTTCTTGTTGACACAATGATTGAAGAAGCCTCTCCTTTGCAACATTACAAATCTGTTCAGAATAAAGGGAAAAGACATGCTTTAGAAATGTTTTAGCTCCGTGAAGCCTCTAAGGACTTGTTAAACTCTTAAATGCAGCTTGTAAAGCTCCTGTTCCAACTCCCACTGAAGTTAGTGACAAGTTTTCTACTGACTTCAGTGACAGCCCATACTACAACTGCAGCTGTCAAAACAACTAGAAATCAGTCACAAGATCAGCCAGCACACAAGTATATATTAATTTTAGCAGAAATTATACTTTGGGCAGCTCAGAAAAGAAACAAAATTGACCTCATTGTTTGTGAAGAAATACATCTCCCACCATACTGTGCTGCAGAGGAAATGAGAGCTGTCAGGACTCTGTTTTGAGCATTTAAGCATGTGAATTGGACCTAAAAATGTGAAACTGCGAAACTAAAAATAATAATAAAGAACCTTACAGAGCCAGTAGTTTAAACTCTATTTTAGTCTTCAAAACCAAATAAGTGCCCATTACATTTTCAAATGGTCTCATAGGAGGTAACAATTCCAGTTAGAGTTGGTCAAGAACACTGAATTACTAAAAATTGCCCACACAATTAAGGATAGGTCAAATACTAAGTATAGTTACTTAAGTGTAACTGCTGCTTATTCTGTGTATTGTTGTAAGAGCGATTAACCTCTTTGTTCTGTAAAGAATATTAACCTCTTTATTCTGGGCTTTTTTCAATGTGTTCTTTGCAATGCAAGTATACTTGTGCCCAAACTTAACATATATTTCACTGATTTCAGCTAGGTTCTAATGCACGTTTTGAAGTGAACCAGAAAAGCAACTGAATTTTGCTTTTACAGTTAGATCTCTGTACTCATACAACTCAGTTTTTTGTTAATGAGGTAAGAGTAAAAAATAATTTATAACACTCTATAAACTTGAGAGCAGTATTGCTTTTAAAGAAATTTTCCTGGAAAGGCAGGGTGGCAATAAAAGACAATGTGCAAACATTAAAAAAGAAAAAAATTCCCTACTCTTGTTTCCTTTCACTCCCAGTGGCTTCCTGAAACCAAATTCCTACTGCCACTGTTTAGTGAGCTACTTAAACCTGTGTGTTACTTAAGACACATCTGTAGAGTCAGAGGGTTTTCAAAGCAGATGAAGCTGAGGACACATGATTCTGAAAAAAAAAATCATTCTAGGACAGTCCTGCACCATCTCTACACTCCCAACCCCTCCCTTTCCCATGTGCAAACCCATAGCATGCTGCATCTTTTGTTCCACTGCCATGTGTGGGACAAAGGGATGAAAAGAGCAAGAAGAAACTTCTTAAGCCAACTTTGTGGCCAAAACCAGTGTATCAGGGGACTACAGTCTTTCAGATGTTTTATATATATATATGTTTAGTGTTCGTACCAAGATGCTCACTATCAATCCAGAGAATTCAAAAGCGAGTCCTAAAAAGAGTGAAGAAATTAAATCTGCAGTCTAGGAAATCAGAACCAGTGCACAATCACTACTGTGCCAAAGCAGAAGGCACAGTTTGAGTAAAGTAATATTTGCAGTGGAGTTTCTCAGGTGTTACAAAGGTGACAAAGTTTTTAAACAAATGTGAGCATGATATTCAGCAGTTGAACTTTGGCAAATACCACAGAAATCATAACTGGTTTTAACTGGATTTTAACAGAATATTTTTGTTTATGGTTTGGGTTTTTTAATTTGCTGTAGTACTGTGGAAAACCAGAGAATCATAGAATTATAAAAAGGCTTAGATTGGAAGGGACTTAAAATACTCTAGTTCTAACCCCCCTGCCATGGAGAGGGAGGCCACCCACTAGAGCAGGTTACTCAGTGAAGTATCATGTTGCAAAGGTCTCATTCCTCAAAAGGGTGGGAAGGTGGGTGGTTGAACATTCCCAAAATGTAAGAGCAGACTTTTCCTTGCTAGTTCACAGCAGTAGGGTAGGGAGCTCTGCTTCTGTGACCACCTGTGGGAGCAGAGCTGAGTCTTGCTGCCCGTGGCCAAGTCAGACTAGTGACCTGTACCCCCTTGAGTGGCTTAAGCAAAGAGGCAGATCACTTGAGGATCTCCATGAGGTTACGGCAGGAGGCCAGCGGCAGTTTGTTCAAACAGGGCAGCAACAGTTGTGGAAGTAAAGAAAGCATTTAAAGTAGGGAAATATATGGATTACAAACTAAATAGAAGTTTTTCATGTTGTCCTTTGGACCTAAAATCTCATATTCCACTCTATTTTTTTAATCCAAAGCCTTTGATACTGTCTTCCATGGCATTCTCCTGGAGAAGCTGTGAGCCCATGGCTTGGACAGGTGCACTCTTTGATGGCTACCAACTGGCTGGGTGGCTAAGCCCAGAGAGTGGTGGTGAATTGAGTCACATCCAGCTGACAGAAAGTTACTAGTGGGGTTCCCCAGGGCTCAGCATTGGGGCCACTCCTGTTTAATGTCTTCGCTGATGATCTGGGTACGGGGATTGAGTGCACCCTCAGTAAATTTATGGATGACACAAAGTTGGGTGGGAGTGCTGATTTGCTGGAGGGCAGGAAGGTTCTGCAGACAGATCTGGACAGGCTGCATCGATGGGTCAAGGCCAATGGTGTGAGGTTCAACAAGGGCAAGTTCTGGGTCCTGCACTTGGGTCACAACAATGCCCTGCAGTGCTGCAGGTTGGGGCAGAGTGGTTGGAAAGCTGCCCAGGGAAAAGGACCAGCTGTTTGACAGCAGCTGAACATGAGCCAGCGTGTGCCCAGGTGGCCGAGAAGGCCAATGGCATCCTGGCCTGTATCAGCAACAGTGTGGCCAGCAGGACCAGGGCAGTGATTGTCCCTCTGTGCTTGGCACTGGTGAGGCCAACCTCGAATACTGTGTCTGGTTTTGGCCTCTCACTACAAGAAAGACATTGAGGTGCTGGAGCGAGTCCAGAAAAGGGCAATGGAGCTGGGGAAGGGTCTGGAACACAAGTCCCGTGAGGAGCAGCTGACGGAGTTGGAGATGTTTATCCTGGAGTAAAGGAGGCTCAGGGGAGACCTTATCACTCTTTATGACTCCCTGAAAGGAGGTTGTTGCGGTCGGTCTCTGGACTGCCCAGAGATGTGGTGCAGTCACCATTCCTGGAGGTGGTCAAGATATGCCTGGAAGTGGCACTTAGTGCCATGGTCTGGATGACAAGGTGGTGATGAGTCAAAGGTTGGACTTCATGATCTCAGAGGTCTTTTCCTCTGAGATTCTGGGATTCGGTGATTCTATTTCACTCAGCTGTCTAAATCCTACAGCAAAACTGCCTGGAGTTCTTAGCAATAAGGTAACATAGAAATGTTAATCCTTAGCTGAATTTGAAACACTGAAAGCAAATAGCTCTTTTTTGCTTTTTGCTCTTTTTTTTTTTTTTTTGCTTTTCAAGCACAAATTGCTGCAGAGGACTGAACTATTAGTATTATTAGCATGAATACTTAAATCATGAGCATAAAATAGAAAACTGAATGGAATGTAAAATTCCCATGAGTACCATTATGGAGAATAAAGTATGCTGTAGATTATCTGCTAAAATGCGTCTTTTAAACCATCATTCCAGGGACTGTAGTACACAAATTAGCCATATATCATAAGATAATGGATCTTAATGTGTTTACATTTTAAATAAACCACATTTCTGTATCAAGATTGTTATGAATTTAACCTTGGTGTTACTGGTTAGCCATCAAGAGTTTGAAACAGATCAAGTCTGAAAGGGTTTTTTTGGATGGAGCAAGAATAAGGAAACTGGCATTTATTGTCAAGAAGCAAACAATCCTGTGGAGTGAATGGCTGAGCAAGTGAGTGATAGACTGTGCACACTAGGTGGGATCTGCAGCAGGAGAAATTTACATGAGGCAGGTTTTTGCTAATTTAATTATCAAGAACGCATTACCACAACTCGTAATATTCAGTATTTCACAAATCTACCTATTGCAAATGAAGATGGAGTGGATTTTCTCTGCAAGAACTGTAGGAACACTTTACTAGCAGTTAACCTATTTTAGCCAGCTTTTCTGGAAGAGAAGATAAAGCCTTTAAATTCAGTCCCAGTGTGTCACTTCCTTCAGATGTGCCCATTGTGGAATTTGCTGTGAACTTGGTACCTCTTCCTCTTTTAGAATATCTGCTTCCATGTGTTGTCTTGAAATGGGTAGTCTGCAATCCCTGACCCACGGCTATCTGATGACCTAGCCATGCAAGGATCAAGCAATTTTAAACAGGGAATATACATTTCATTTGAAACAGGCAATTTAGCTCTAGTCACATAGTGAATTAATTTGGATTATTTTTTTTTCCAATGTCCATACTGGCAGCAGTTTTCCTGGAACCCTTAAAGATCCTGTGACAACTACTGTAATCTGCAAGGTGCTCTGGATTTTCTCACTGGACAGAAATTGGTACCTGCGAGTAAATGTTATATCCACTTCTGCTTATTTTTTTCGTATATTTATTTTGGTAGTGTCTGTCTCTTAGCAGCAACAGTTGCAACCTGAATTCATGCCTTATTTCAGGAGTGCTGGCCTTGCTTTCTCCAGTTGCCTGGTGCAGCAGATTTCCTTGGTGAGCCGATGTATGCTTATGTGGCTGCATTAATTGGATGAAGTTACAAAATCTTCCTTCAGTTGCAAGCTGTGAACTGTGGTCTTCCGATGAGACAGAAAGCTTCTATAATGAGAATTTATTTTTAATTTTACCTGAATCAATTTGTTTTCTTATTGTTGTTTTGTTTTACTTTGAGGCAAGGTAAGGCTTTAATAAGGCTGACTTGGTCAAAATAGGACATTAGCTGATGCTGAAAATACCCTTTATGACTCTGCGGTATAAGACAAAATAATTATTTGACAACTGGCACTGTGTGTGTGTTCCTAAGGTCCATTAAAAATAAAATTTTAACTTTGGAACAAAGCCAAAAAATTTGTCTTGGAGAGAAAATACTTGAAATCATGGGAACATCATTAATTTCTGATAATTCTAAATGAAAGCATATTATTTGTCAATTTACTTTTTAAACTGTTTTGTATAATGTCATATCTCTTTAATATCTGTTACCAGTTACAAGCATGATATAATGTTCTCTGTTAATATCCAGCCTTTTTGCCCAATTATAGTGTAATTTATTCAAACCCTGGCATGTACCACTTGGCAAGGCAGCCTGTGTTGCAGCTGTTGCTGTTTTCTCCATATTACAGTCTGTACAAATACTTTTTTTTTCCTGTTACCATGCATTGGCTTTCACAACTTTGAAACAGTAGTGCTGTGAAGTGCATGAGAAATTCAGAGTATAGCTTTGAGCTTCATGTAAATATGTAACTCTGCATTTAGGGACTAGAATTGAAAACAGCAGCCAAACCAGCTGAAGAGTCTGCTTGGCCTGTAAAATGTGTCTTGAACAGGATTCTCCAGGTTGGCTTCTATTTTATATAAAAACTGTATTCACTTGGGGATTTAGCAAGGAGAGATAAGCAAGATACTGCTAGTAGAAACTTTCATTTAATTCATCAGTGTAAGCAACATGGTAAAACACTGTTCTGCATTTTAAGTGGAGCACTCATGAAAGACATTTGGAGAACAGTCCATTTTTCCTTTGTTATATTTTTATAAAAATGGTTCAAAGCAATAGTTTTTAAAATAAGCAGTAATTTTTCTTTTTACCTAGAAATCAAATGTCTCATATAAATAAATACCTTTTGAAAATTAAATATACACTTTTTTTTTGTTTTAATGTGGGCATGGACATGTCTATTTGTAAATGTTAAGATAGTATCTGGAAGCCTGTTGGAAGGAGCTCTTCCCAGTTTTCATGTGAGTAAGAAATCAAAATACAGGATATGACTTTTCATGTTCAGACCTTTGAGCAGAAGTTCATCTGTGAAGAAATTTCCGTGCAAGAACAGGGAGATTCTAAAGCTGTTGCCAAGAGGCGGGTCAGACCCCAGGCCGTTCAGTCAGAAAAAGAACCTTCAAAAGCTAAATAATTTTCTGAATTGATGAAGGCAAAACTGATGTAAATTGTCTGGTAAGATGGTGAAATACAGTATCAGCTGTGTATGATAGTAACAGCAAAGTAGATGACATAATTCCCCACTGAACTGCAGAGCCCAAATCAATTTGTTTAAGAGCGTGAAGCATCTTAGACTGTAGAAACAAGCAAAGCCATGGCAAAGGGTAACAAATCAGCCACTCTCGTTGTCTGGCTACATCACCCTTTATGCAGGAGAGGTTACACAGAAATTCTTTCTCTTTTTCAAAATAGAGTTTTAAAGAAATAAATTTTAAAAAGCATTATTAGACTGCTAGATACTTATTTTGTAACTTAACCCTTCAAAAAGTGCTTCTGAAATCTGCTGTGTATTTTTCAGGGAGTTTCTGTCTTATGTTATGGATATAGATCATTTACAGCTCCATTTCTGTCACCCAGACACATTAGACTTCCAGACTGAACTACTGTTCAGCTCTATCCCTTCAGAAGGGGAAAGATGAACATCACTTTTTCTTAGATTGTAGCTACTGGTTATACCTTAAAGAACCAAACAAACCAACCAAAAATAAGCACTAAAAATAAATTGAAATGAAAATACCAAAATTTAAATATCTATCTAACTTTGGGTGAACTAACTGAACTTGTATTAGGTCATTATCCAATTTTTTTATTAAAGAGAAAACATTCTAATGGATTTATTTATTACCAAAGGAATATAAACTTCCATAAATATTTACTTTGCAACCAGTATAACACCCACAACATGGTACTGTTCCATGAGTACTTTTACAAAGCTTAAATTATTAGGAACCCTGAATCATCTAGTGCCAAGCCCTCTATCATGGGCAGGCACACCTTCCACTAGATCAGGTTGCTCAGTGCCCCATCCAACTGGACCCTGAACACTTCAGGCCTGGGGCATCCACAGCTTCCCTGGGCAACCTGTTCCAGTGCCTTGTTATCCTCACAGTCACGAATTTCTTCCTAATATCTAATCTAAGTCTATCCTCCTTCAATTTATAGGCCCCTATTAGGTGCTGGAAGGCTGCAGTAAGGTCTCACTGGACCCTTCTGTTCTCCATGCTGAACAACCCCAACTCTCTCAGCCTGTGTCCAAGGGAGAAGTGCTCCCACCCTCTGATCATCTTTGATCATCCCACCCTCCTCTGGACCCACTCTCAGAGGTGCACGCCCTTCTTATGTGGAGAGTCATTAAGACGGTGGTGCTGCAGGCATGCACGCACCTCTAACTCCTTTTTATTCCCCATGCTGCATGTGTTTGCAAAGAAGCATTTTGGCTGGGGCCCTGATAAATTTGACTTACTGGCTGGAGTGTCTGGGATTCGTTTGTACAGCTCTTCAGGTGCTCCTGCTGACCTGCTATCCCTCTCCAGGTTCTGGGCATCTATGCCCGGTGTGGCATCAAACTGGTTGGAGCGGGATGGACTGAAGTTTCCCTCCCTTGGCAAATTTAGTTAAAAGCCCACTTCACCAACTTGGCAAGAAGAAATAGAAGTTTAAGTTAGCAATGACAGGTCTGGTTCAGCAGATGTGCTGCAATACAGAGAGAAATACAAATCTTGGTCCTGACAAGATGGGAATTTCATGGTCAGTGAATCAGAAGAGTTTACGCTCTACGCAAAACAAATTTGCTCTCAGGATTTATTCTGTTTGAAAGTTAAGTGATAGAAAGCCAGGTTGGAAGTTTCTTATATTCTCATTATTTCTGTAAACTGCAAATAAAACTGCGTGATCAGATCCCTGGAGAGACGAAAGAGCTTGGCTGGGGAATAAAGAAAAAGTGAAGCCATGCAACGGAGATGGCAGGCTCGAGGGAAGGACAGACACCTGTTAAAGTTCTTTCTGTAAACTGTTAATAATACTCTAACCTTTTACAAGTATTTTTAAATTGTGATGGTACCTAACCAGCTATTTGTCACTACACCAAAGATTCAGAAATCACAGACCCAGTTTCAGACAAAAGTCATACTTTTCTAACTCTGGCCTATTATGTCTTGTTTGTTTGTTTGTTAAACTTGACATTACCTGTCACTGCTGAAGTGGCCCTATTTTTTTTCATCCCAAAGACCATTCTTGGCTCTGGTTTCTTTGTTTGCTTTGAAATCTGCAGGTGTTTAACATCAGCGTCTACCAAATGCAAAATCAGGTGAAACTGAAAACCACATATGGGAAGCATTTATTTGTGAGAGTCCTTGCTCTGAAGTGTTGTAGAGCACTATGAAACAAGCACTATTTTTTAGCATCAGGAGAAGCTCTTCACAGAGATAATTTTAATGTCATGTAAAGCTATAAAGTTTTATTCTACTTTTATGGATCAAAGTCATACTATCAATGGTCATGGCTGATAAGCCAAATTTAAAAGCCTTTATTTAATCTTTGCTACTTAGTACTTAGCTGGCTTGTTTTGTAAGCCAATGCAAAACCCCCAAAATGTAAAAATTAATTTGGCTTATTCATACTTAATTTCACTTCCTCCCACCCCAAAGCAGAACTACACATTAACTCTAAGAATCCGTCTTTCTCCCATAAGCATGAAATATAAGCACCTTTTTTAAGGATATCTGCTCTTTCTTGAGCTATACCTTCTGCCTGTTCGGGGAGCAGGAATTCTCCTAACAATGATGTGTGTTCTCCTGAGACTACCCTAGCACTTCCTGACCTCAGGCATTCCAGCAGCCCAATCACCATCTAATGAGAATCAGGAAAACACTGCTAATTGATTTAATGAAGGATGTTGATTTAGTTCAGATGAGAATCTGCTTCAATAAATCTAGGGCCACTTGAAAAAGCAAAGATACCAGATCACATATTAGTTTTTTGATCTGAGATATAAATTTTAAGCACTTTTCTCCTCTTCTTTGACATCCTGACTGCATGGGATTACTTTTGTGTTCTATAAATTGCCTTATCTTCAGAAGGTAGATGGGAATGGTTAGTCATCTCTGTGATTTATGTGGTTGGATATTGGTATGTTAATTTTGTCCTCCATAGATGGGTCATGCAGTATCTCAGTGCAAATCCATTATTTTTATAAGTCCAGGCTGTCCCAGTCAGATCTTCAAAATATTCTCGGCAAGTGGGGATATGTGGTGGTTACAAAGCTGTTGCAGTCATGGCCTTCTCATGCCTAGGCATCCTAGGAATGTAGAAGCCCATGACCCAGGGAGGCCAAGTTCTGGTCTTAGATGAGATCCTGGGAAACATTTATATATTCTTTCCATGCATCTGTTGGATTATAGTTTTCAGTATTCTCCAAGAATATTTGAAACTATCATGTTTTATCATGAACAACTTTCCATATGTTGTTTGTGAAGATGTCTCTGGAGCTGGGACATCAGTTGCTACTGCTGAGGGGTGCAGTTGTCAAAGCAGGCAGCAACATTAACCCTGTCTGTGCTTTGTCACTTGCCATAGGATATGTGCATTGATATCACTTTCCCTATACTCTGTGCAGAATCCCACAGCATTGGCTGGCTGGTACTGGCAAATCCTAATTCCTTCTGCCCCGTGTTCCAATCTGGCTGCACAGAAGGCAGCTCTGGTCTAAAAGCCTCGTGACTGCCTTGGTGAGATGTTGTGCCTGGGCAGGTGGGTCTCACCAAGAGGCAGCACATCTTTCTGAAGGTGGGCACTACACCTGTCTGACGTGGGGTGTGTGAACTGGAGCTAAGCTGTGCTGTGCCAGTGGGACTGTTGGCAGAGGTGCCCGAGTCTGGCTGAAGGTGTAGTCAGCTGTAAGGGAAAGAGGTAAGCACACACAAAGGTGAGGCAGAATTTCTCCAAAAGAATGCCTGTAAAATCTAAAATTTGGTGTAATATTTTTAACTTGAGATTTCTCCTTTTGTCATGTTGCTAGCTCTGCCATTGGTCTCATGAAGGGCTTTTTAAAAAGGTCTCCTTTCTCCTGGGTGCTGGTTCTTGCATTAAGTAAAATGATGCTCTGCATTATACTGACAGTCCAATTGGGCTTTCCTAATGGAAAACCCCTAGATAAGATTTTTACCTATTTTGTCTTTTTAAGAGGAAAATCTGTACCAAATATATTGCCGGATTTATTCATTTAACTTTCTGACATGATAATTGAATTCATAGCTTGCATCCTGAATAAATTCTTTATTTCTAGCTTATGTTGTGATTGATGCAGTAAAATTTATGTCAGTTCAACAAATTTCACATTCATGCTGACTTTAAATAAACATGAGCATAAAGTTATGCTGCAAAGAAGAGCTGTGTGATTCGGGATTGTGTGATTTGCCATTTTAACAGGCACCCACCTACCCATGCTGCTCTCACCAGTGGCTCTGAGAGCACTGGATGGTTCCCACATTTTTTGATCTCTTGCTCCTTCCAGCTATGGACTCATGGTCCAGCAGGTATAGGTTGGTTGAGATAACAAGACAATTTTCCCTACTCCTTTCCCTTCCTGCTAGCACCTGGAAGGACATGTTTTCTTAACTTTCATGATAAGATTCTCACATTGTATATCCTTTCCACTTTGATCTTCTCAGACATGTAATTTAAGCTACCACAAAAGAGGGCACAGTATGTATAATTGATGAGAAGTATGTGTAAGCCATTGGCTATGTTAGGAGTCTTATAATGTACTTGAGCATACTGCTTTGTTGGTATCTGCTGTAAATTATGAATATTTGTGCTGAAAAATTACTATAAAAAAAGGTCTATCAAGGAAAATGATATCTATAATATTTCTGTTTATCATAAGGACTTTAGATTTACAAATATACTTTTAATAAAAATTGGCTTTTAAATCTTTAAAATCAGGTGTATTCTGGTAATATTTTAATATTTTATTTTCTTTACAACAATCTGTCCCCTTTCTGAATGTTATTTTGTATTTTCATTGCATAATCATTTGCTGAAATACCAATACTACATGGATGAAAGCTTGTCAAACTACTGATAGATGTTAATAGGATACTGTCAGTTTGCTGAGGATAAAGGTGGTGTAGGAGTGCAATTCACAGTAAGCATATAATTTGGGTTCCACACTTACGTTACTTAGAGTTGGATTTATTTGTTGATTGGGAATTTTGCATTTAAAAGAATGAAGGAATATGGGTTTTTTCCAGTCAGAACTATTCCTTTACAGTCTTCATCATGTGAACTGTTATACTTTTTTAATTATAAATTAAATTAAACTGTTATAGATTTTTTTTTTAATCTACACAAAATCCCCATTCCCATTTCTTTATTTTATCCTCATAGAATCAACATATGTATTTTATAGTCACCACAGTACTAGCAGTTTATATGACAAAATAAATCTGTTGGGATTCATGATTTCAGTTCATTGAACAATTTGCTAACAAAGGACAGTATTCACCCTGAAGGTCAGCACAATGTTCTGTTCCTTGTTAGCTATTTTATCAGAACTGCCCTTCGTGTAAATCTAATTGATAGTCAATTTTGAAATATTGATGTTACCCAAAAAGGCTATGTGCATAAAAAGGTCACATTCTGCCTCAGATATGTTTGTGATACTCCCGCTGAAGGCAGTGGGAGTTCTGCACATAGCATATGGGACAGAGGCTGGCCCTTAATCTTTAAACCATTAATTCTTAAAATTGAAATAAATAAATAAATAAGTAAAGGCAACGTTCCAAATTCTGAGTTTCTTACTGCAAGTTTCACTTAGGCTGAACCTTCACTGTGGATCACCATCATTTTATTTGAGGGACAACTTCACAAAATACTCACCAGCTGATGCAGTGCTGCTTCTGGGTGCTCAACATTCAGCCTGTCTGCTTCTGGGATAATTTTCAGTAGGAATAAGCTTAGAAAGTTTACTTGTTTAAGCAAATTCTACACTCTGCTTTCAAAATTAGACATTGAATCTAAGACTCACTGAAAGGCTGTGTGCTACTAGATGTCGAAGTCATCCTTCAGTACAGCTTAGACTGCTAAGCAATGTAATTTTAAGTAACCCTACTTCTTATTTTAAGCATTTTGGGTATTCTTGCTTACAAACACTCTTCAAAGCATCACTTACTGCTTCTGCTGCAGTACTTCCATTATATTTATTGTGGGTTTAGGTAATATTTGGTGTGACTTCATAGAGAAAAATTAAGATTTTTAGGATGTTTAACACTTTAAAAGATTATTCATTATATTTTTGTTGGAATAAGACTAGCTTTAATTGACTGTTACTGATCTCTGTGGATCCTGAGGAACTGTGCCTCTTCCAAATTTCCAGCCTAACATATAGTGAACATATCAGGTTAGAAAGTCACTAGAAATGAAGCAAAACTAGGTAAGTGATTTTTCATTTTGCAGGCTTAAGCCAGGATGCTGTATTGCAATGCGTTCTGGCATAAGCATTATGAAAACTTTTGGGAGGGGGATTAATAGACTTTAATATGAAGAACAGAGCTGTATTTTCCAGCCACAAACAGATAATAGGGTGGAGTTTTGACTTTAGGACATTACATTGGGGGCTGGACTAGATGACTTTTAAATGTTCCTTCCAACCCAAACTATTCTATGATTCTAGGACATGTTTGGAACTGAGGAGCTGAAAGGAGGGTTTAACAGTCTAGTCTGAAGAAACTGACTGTATTCATGCTTCAGATAAGATGTACAGGAGTTAACTCCAGTTGTTAATGTGCTACATCTCTGTTCCTAAAAGGATGAATTCCACACTCCACTTGGAGATTTGCCATTGACTTGGGTAGAACCAGAAATTCACCAACTGCTTTAAGGCCCATAGCTATTAATTAATCCTAGGCTTTCTGTCTGACCAGAAAAGCGTCTGCTGTCATTAATTTCAGTGGAATGTGCCTTTTGTGAGTAAAGTCCCTTTGAGGAAAACATGGCAGGACTCCATTTTTCTGTACATAAATTCATTTCATAAAACTATAAATGGCAACTTTACCTTCAAATTTGATTGCTGAAATGCAGGGGAGGAGTTACAATTGAGCAGAGATTTATAAAAAATGTTGTGGCAATGCCCTCTGCCCCCTCAAACAAGTTTGGTCTAGACAGTCTATATAAAACTGTGGAAGATGGGATTGTACAGGATCAGGGATAAACATAAAATTTTGAAGGGGACCCAGAGAGCTGACATTGCAGAAAAGATACAAAGGCAGGATCTAATAGCTCGGGGAGCTGTACCAAGTTTAGTTGCACAAATCTACTTGACTGTTCCATCTTTCTTTGCCATCCTCTGTTTAGCCATCTGCTGAATGATACCAGAGTACATCAGACTCTGTTATCAGTGTTCATAAAAGAGTTTGAAGAATCTTGAACAAAAAAAAAAGTCACTCCATGTATTCCAGTAACATGAACACCTACACTGTACATGCAGGTATATTTGTAAAAGAGGAAGAAAAATCAAGAGCTTGGAAACTTTCAAATCTCCTGCAGCACACAAAAGCTTATTTAGCTTATAAAATTGGTTATACTCTCTGGAAACAAGGTAGTAATGAAAAAAAACCATGTTATCTAGAAAAATATTAGAACTTATGCTTATGTTCCATTAATTAAATTTCTATTTATAAGTGTTTCCTGTGAGGATTTTTTTCTGTGGTATAATTTATGTCATACACATATTATGACATATATATATTATGACATACACACTTACTCCTTGCTATTTTTGATATGGGGGGACATTAAATACCAAGAAACAAATGATTCCATCTCTCAATCTCCTTATTAGATAGCAACAATAATGTCAGGAATAGTCTTCATTAACATACTCATGCTGAATTACGTCCTCAGGCTACTTTCTGATTTTAGACATGCAGGGCTTCCCCAGAAGTCCAAGCTTATTTCTGTAGTTAGCATATTTTTTTAAATGAGAAGGAATGGGCAGGAACAAATGCAGTTAGTTCTGAGTCTGACTCCTAAATCTGCCATTTGTCAGAAATCTGTTTTGTGATGATTAATCAACAGTGAAGGACAAGAGTATAGTGCCATTTTATGGTTCCTAGCCTTCTGATTTTGAATTCTAACATGGTAGGAAAACTGTATGTTTATAGTAGAGGTAAGCTTTAGAATTTAATTACTCCTAAAATCTGTAGGCAAGTAACTGGAAGTGCATCTGTAGGTACAGTATGACCTGGCATTTCATGGCTCTTTTAGTGTTCTCAGTACAACTGTGCATCTCATGGGCATTCTTGTTATAATTCTTTCTCGTAAGGTTTTTTCTATTCATTGGTGCTTCTGACACACAAAACTGAATTTCTCTTTCCCTAACAAATACACAGCCCATTTGTGTATAGTAGTACACCAACATGAAGAAATTGTTATACTCAGTTTTGGGCTTTCTAATTGCTGATGAGAGGAGGAAATAGCTTAATGTAGATTTCCAGACTGAAAAATTACTGTAAGTAGCCTTTAGAAATTCTGTGCATATTATCACTCAGTGACTTCCACATCACATTTTTTTTCCTTTTACAATAAGAAATGTTTACTGCTAACTGCCAACACTACGTGCGTGACCTGCAAACCTAAAGTCAAGCTGAATTCTATCACCAAAAGCCATCACATCTCATCTTTGACCCTTTACTTAGTGATATAAGAGAGGGCAGAATTTGTAACCTAGAACTTAGATAAAATAAATATATTCTCCTTATGGTGTGTGTGCATCCTGGTAGAGTCCAGTTCCCTTTTCCATACACAGATACTGAAAAAATTGGCAAGGCCAACAGATGCATATGAATACAGAGAAGGAATCATCCTATTATTAAAGAACTTTGAAATAAAGATGTCTCACAACGACTGTTGCAATGAAGGTGCAGTTTTTCCTTTCCTTCTCTGAACCCACCTGTTGTTTCAAAATGGGGCTTGATATGTCCTTTTGTAGGCAGATATTGCAAGGCATAAATGGAGGTTTGGAGTAATGGTTCACATCTATTTGTGGAACAGGAATACATGGAAACAACAGATTTTGTAACAGGGCTGCCCATCTCCAGGCTGCCAGGGAAACAGAGCAGGACTTGTACGGAGTCATCCACAGCTGCTTTCTGCTCCTGGATGGCCTGGAGAGCCTGTGGCACCACAGACCTTCCAGGAGGGCACAAATTACAGGTTGGAGAATGGGGAAGGAATCACAAGTGGTGTTCAAGTATTACACAGGCCAAATAGCAGCAGGAGCTGCAGTCAGCCAAGGAAATGTCACCTGCTCTCGGGGCACATAGGTGTTGTCCTTCTCCTCTTCTCTGCATTAAGCCTGTATACTTATGTCGTAGCAGAACTGTAGAACTCTGGAGAGGCAAAGCATGGCATTGGAGGAGAGGGTTGGGAAACAGACAAGTGGTAAGGATTAGTTACAGAAAGAAAAATGATGGTGAATGCCTCACCAAAGAAAGCTGAAAAAAGATAAGACAGATGGAAGTGAAATATTTTGGGAATATGATGCAACAGTTTACCAGATTAACTTTCTGATTAAATCTTCCGCATTAATCTAAGAAATTGTCACCATTTTATGTCCAACGTGGAGATAAGCAACAAAACCAGACAATGAAGTATTTCTGAAAAGGTGTTCACAGGGAGAAACCCTATGCTCCAGAAAAGAAACATCTGGAGATATACTTTGTTATTCCACAGTGACAAAGAAATTGGTGAAGTGTCCTGTGTAGTGAGACAGAGCTAGCACACCATCTGCTAAGCCATAGGACACACCCTTTTGGGACCCAAAGTCTAAGGATAAGTCTGTAAGGGTATGAATAATATTCCAGCATGTGAATTAGACTTCACCAGCATTGTGCATTGCAGATAAATACTGAGCTGAACATTTTTTTTCATAGAAGTTTCTTACCATTACAAATTAAATGGTTTCACACTCATGATAACAAGTATGTTTGTGATTTTTTTTGTGCTCAACATCTTTTTCCAGATTGAAATGACAGAAAAGATGATCTGGAAGCAACCTTGACACCAGTCAGAGAGAAATGGCCAAGCTGTGTTCAGAGCTAACCTGATTTTAACTGAGAAATTATCGTTCAGATTCATCAGGGATCATTGATGCTACACAAGAGAAAATTTTCTACCTCTTGAGTGTAAAATTTCCTACATTTGGGGTATAAACTTTAATTCAAGATCATTGAGAAAAGGGATAGACTAGAAGACAGGAGAAAGGGAAGCAGTATCTAAAGGAGACTGTGCATGTTCCTAGGACAGGTGCCGAGAGGAGTGATGCTAATGTATATAAATATACCCATGGTAGCTTTAATTCATTTATTTTAAGTCCTGATGGACTGAAGAGCTTTCAGAATAGACTTCACAAGACCTCACAGGTCATTTGGTACTTGGGCTTTTGATTCTGAGCTGGGATTTGGCAGGAGACATTTACTTTAGTGACTGAGACAAGCTGCATTCACAGACTCTGTGTATATGATATCTTAGAGAGGAGAGGGGAAAAGCAGCCTGTCTGGAGCTGATGAAGTAAAATTAAGATTTATGAACTGAGTAATTTGGGAAGGTCTCATTTTGTATATATATTATGACTAGCAATGCTGAACTCCTACCCGAGGGCTCCAGAGTGTATATAACTTAGTTCTCACTGTGTGTGCTGTTATTCTATCTTGATAGATGAAGACACAGAAACAGAAGAATTGGATATGCCCTAGGGTATTAGGAAACTTGGTAGCAAAACACTGCAGAAAATCTGCCAATGCTTTCTTTTAAATGACAGCTGCAAACTTCACACAGGGGGGTTCGTTATATACCTTGCTCACTAGGTCCATCTGATTTATGTAGTTTATACCTGAGTCTTAACAGATGCATCAGATCAGAGCCATGACAACATTTCTGTCAGGCTTCCACATCTTGGCTTCGTGATTTTTCTCTTCACTCTCATCTCCTGTGTCTTTCAACAGTTCTTTAATGAACACAAAAGGTGGCTTCAACTGGCTGGGACTAACTCAAGCCAGAGAAGAGCTTAGGTGGCCAAGGCCATCCAAACGGGTGTGGTGTGAGGTGTTATGGACAGCAGAAACAGGGAGAAACTGAGGTTATGCAGGGGCTGGTTTTTGTAAAGAAAAGAAAGCAATGCAATAATATCAGCTTTGTGCCAGAGAGGCTAATCAATGATTTTACAGTTCTCTGTGATGAAAAGAGATTGCAGTGTAACACAAGTGACTTGTCTTGAAGTGGAATAGTACAGAGTACTGTGTTTCAAGCAGAAACAGAAGACAATTTAAAAAATTAATTTTAAATTACAAAAAGAAAAGCAAGAAAATTCTTGTGGGATTTTTATCTTGGTATAAATATTTCTTAGGCTATAAATGAAATATGTTTGGTTTTGGGGAAAGACACAAATCCATCAGCAGAAACAATAGGCAGAGGAGGATGTTTTGTCCTTGAATCACTTGTGCTTTTCTTTGACAAGCTATATTTAAAAGAATTTAATGAGAAAAAAAAATCTGTTTATGGATTCATTTGATACCAAGTGTCAGTGATGAATGGTCAGCTGCTGTCCAAGGCCCTGGCTTTCATTATTGAGTTATTTAAATACGTGTGTGTGAGTACTAGAGAGAATTGAGATTTTTCATGTTTATTGAGAGGAAAAAATGTCTCAGATTTGGAACATATGGTTTTTAGTTCTCACTTCCACTTCAAAATCAAGGCTGTATTGTGTTTACAAAGGACATCTGATTGGAAACTGCAGCAGAAGTCCTACCTTAGAGGTAAAATGTATCTTTAGTTCCCAGGGGGACTGAGCAAATAGATCTGCCCTTGCTTTAGTGAAGTGATCAGTGAAAAGTAGTCTGAAGAAGAAATATAACTGCACCCAGCTGATGCTTGAGAGGCAAGAGAGGGGAGCTTCAGATTTTACTTGTGTCTGTGGACAAATCTCTCAGGGCTTGCTTGTTAGTGTGTCTCAAGCAGCACAGTGGCTCTGGCAAGTTTTTATGCTCTGAATCTCAGAAGAGAAGCATAGAAATTTGTGTGCAAAGTATCTGGCTTTGGTATGCAGGAAGGAAGCCCAAAGACCCTATAGCCAGACAAATTCCCCCAAACTGGAGATGCTGAATGCTGGTATGAAGCAATAGTCCTATTGAATGGATCAAAAGCTTGAGCACTACCCTGCTTGTTGATCATTTCATTGATATAAAAAAAATCTATATTTTAGCGCTTAACTCCATACTCCACTCACTACGTCCCAATTCCATTTTTCCACCATTTTTTTTCAACTGTTGTTTCTTATCAAACTATACAATTTTGCTTGTATATATTAAGATTTATCACTGAATTCTGCTAAAATGCAATTCATAAATTATCATAAAGTATATATTCTATAAAGCTGAGGGAGTTTTTTTCTCTTATTTCCTTTTTATTGTATTTTTATTTTTCTTATGACAAGCCAGTCTTGGATTTATTATTTTTCCAGTTCTGAAGGTATCATTAGCCCATGGATATTATTCTAAATTTGAAATATTTTATTCATTAGTGTTCAGGGCAGGAATGGACAGTTGCACTTTCAGAAATAATTGTTTGCCTAGCTAGTACTGCTCATAGGATATATAGGTCACCATCAGCAGAAATATTTTTTGTGTGATTGAGTCAAGCTGGAGTTCCTAAGTGAGTTGTACAATTCTCTGTGTTAAACTGGCTCAGCTGAAGATGGCCAGTTATTTCTGTGGGAGCTATAACATGCTGTAACAGAAGATTTACCCTTTGGAAACTTAATTGAGCAGTACAGACAGGTAGAACTGTCATTCCCCTCTAGCTCAGCTAACGGCTGTTTAGCAGAATTTTCTTTTAAACCCATGTCTTTTTTTCTTTCATACCTGGCGGATCAATAGATACAGGCAAGTTTTCTAGACTTTCTAGTAGGTGACTTCCCAAAAATTTAGTGAAGTTATGAAGGATGCCACTGCAGACAGTCCTTTACTTCTATTATTAATCAAGACACCTACACATCCCCCAGATGTGTTAGCCAGAAAGAAAGCACAGTCTCAGGTGTATTAATGATTTCTTCCAGATATCCTCTCCTCAGTCTGCTGTGGTCTGTCAAGATTACAGTGAGATGAGTGCATGTCAATACCTTCAGACTTACATCCACTCAACATAATGAATTTCATAATGAATGGCAAGTGCAGACAGAACAAGGATTTTTCTGTGGGAGAAAAGAAATATTGTACAGCAAAACTATCACATGAATCAAGTTACCTTTGCACAGTTTTAATATGACATAGGAACACAAAGTAAATTATGGACAATAATTGAGTAATTTGCATAATTAAAAGTCTGTCACAGCTAATTTAGCCTGACTCTAAGGAATAGTCTGAACCTCCTATGTCTGTTACCTCTACTTTTGAAATACCTGCAGCTACCAGCCTTACTGAATGGCTGTTATTTCAATTGATATTCTGCTTTCTTTGAAATCCTAGACGATTCTTTTAAAATTCTATTTTATAACAATCTTTAGTTGTCAAAATAAGCATTTTTAATCAATGTAGTATTGAGGTAGAAGATAACCTTATGTTTCTCTGGAAAGATCCAACCTGCACAGGAATTTTCATTTCCTTTAGTCCAAATCAGACTGCACAGCACCAAGATCAAAACCTAGGAGAATGGCGAAAACTTGAATTTTATTAAAAGAAAAGGTGAGGATATAAAAGCTGAGTATATTCCCTAAAACAAGCATCTAGCTGAAACTTTACATACCATTAGTATAGGCAGTGGGATGCAAGAATTTTAGGGCAAGAAAGCTTGTACATGTTGTGGAAGGCCAAGAGTCACAAGACATCCCTGGCTGTAAACATTTCACTTTCTGGCTTTGAACAGCCATTTAGTGCTGTCTCATTCATGTAAGTACCTGCATGCTTGTATGTGCCACATGACTTACAGACTGTAGTGGAATGACTCTAGATAGCTTAAGGGGGGTAGACAGGATCATTCCATGCAAGTGCACAGAAATGAGCATTATTAAATCTTGGGGTTTGTGTCATCATGATATATATTTAAAAGGCGAGGAAGGAGATGTCTTCAGTGTGCTGTCCTGAAAGTGGAGATAAGCACTGCAAAAGCTCAGACATACCTAAGTAATGATTAGGTCCATCTTACAGCATAGTCAAAACTGCTGAATCTCTCTTCAAAACTGCTGGAAGAAAATCTGATTTATATGGATTGCTACATCTGTTTGTTCATTTAGTAGAGTTGTAAAGCATGGACTGTTGATAAGAGAAGTTAAAGATAAAAGAAAGCTATTCTGATGAAGTGAAAATATTCTAGGCATTTTGGTGGGGTTTTTGTGTTTAAAACATCACTTCTTACTAGACTCTTCAAAAGTTGTTTAGGCCTATTATGGAATGGAAATTTATTGGCCATGTTGCCAAAAAATAACAGATGTCTTTAATAAATATTTGTTAGGTATTTGGAAGGGGGATATGTATCTATTACATAAAATCTGACAAAGGATCAAAAATTTGAAGCAGTATCTATGGGGGATAAATACTCTTCCCTTAACAGACCTTGCTGGCTTGCTCCATGTCCACAAAGGGGAGGCAAGTTTCTACCATTTTGGTGGCAATTCCTCATAATTTTTTAGAATTTGGCATAAATGCAAAGGAACCTGATGTGCCACTGCTTGAAAAGTTCAAGTGGAAAGACCCAGCTGTGACTGGAAACTGTTTGTCTTGATTCCAGTCCTGGACAAAGTAACAACTGTCCATGAGTGCTTCAGTGGAAAGAACAGGGCTCAGGAATAATTTGTCTGATAAACCTCTTATTGAAGTTGTCCAGGACACTCATAGCTGAGTCAAGACGTTTCTAGTGGCGATAGAAGAGACTCCAGAGGTAATGTTTATGCTTTTCCAATATCTGGAAGAAAACAAACAGAAAAAACCCCCAGTCTGCTGGTAGAATTTGTAGATAACACATACTGATGTGCTAAATAGTGATTAAAACATGCAGCACTTTGTGTTCAAAAATGTGCATGTCCTTATCAAAGCAAGTACAAATCCAGATAAGAAATTTGAGCTGTAGTTGTAGAAATTTGTATCCTGAAGAACAGAACTCTGAAAAGGCTATAGAGATCATTGTGGGAAAGTGATGCAATATGAGGCAAAACCACTAAATATTTATACTCATGTAGTCATATAATACATGTTTTGTGTGTCAATTCATATAAGATTCATATCTATGTGAACACATACATGTATGTGTATAGTTTGGATAGAATATATATACATGTGTATAAATCCATGCAGTACATATTATCATGTATCATACACATGTATGTGGATGCTTACCCTATCATATAATTAAATATTTCCATATTAGTAAATGTGTAAACAGAGCAACAGTGAGCAGAAGTGAAGTGATTTCTTTTGCGTGAGGGTAGTGGGGAAGGTAGCCTGGAAGGTAAGTTGCAGGCAATATGGACCATCATGGGGGGAAAAAAAACCCCAAGTTATTGAGGAAAGCATTAATTAAATAAGACCTGTAATAGTGCAATATGTTTTAAATTATGCATAAGTATATTCCTCAAAGCCTCTTTGCTTCTGCGCGTCAGACCAAACTCGAGGAATAAGCACATGTTGTTCAATTAGATTGAAGGCATTTTAAAGAGAGCTCCCTTTACTGCATTTTCTTTAGAGAAATAAAGACGTGATATGAACAAAACAAAGAAACAAACCCCAGAACACAACAAAACTATGACACCGGTATAACTGATGTGCTTTTTAAAAATGGAATTGCATTCCAGCACTAACCTTCTGCTGGACAGGATAATGGTAAAATTGCTTGCCTGCTAATATGCTCTAAAATAAATTCACTGTGATTTATTACTGAGCAGGACAGAATGTGAAATGTCTTTAATAAGCTTAGTGAATAACCCACCTTGTTCTTTGTTTAATCACGTTAGTAGTCATTTGAGCATTTAATTACATTTTCAAAGGTCTTAATGGGAATAGCAGTATTAGCTTATTACATTTAAATGAACCTGAAAAATACAGACCAATACCTTCCTAGTGCAGCCTCATCTTTCCAACAGGACATTGGCTTTAACAATTATATGTCTTCTAATTAATACTATTTTCAATAGGATTAAGTATCTATAAATATATATGTATAAGAGAAGCTTAATTAATATACCCTCTATTAAGAGATTTTTCGTAGGTCCTAAATGTATACGTGTGAAAGAAAACTAACCTAAACCCAAAGAAAGTGAATGTAATACAATGTCTTTTTACATTCATGCAGTAATATTCATTCATCTAGTTGCAAGCTACAAGGGGACAGATTTATCTCTGTAATAACTCCATGAAATTCAGGAATCTGCAGTTATGCCCGTGATAAACTTGGTACTAGATTTTCTAAAATTGTACAAACCTTCAAAGATCCTTGATCTCCAAAAGGCATTTTACTCATCTAACCGGCTTCTTGCCTGAGAGATACCAAACAATTTTGAAGGGTTTTGGCCTCTGGTTTTAGACTTCAAGTCCAAAATGGAAAGTCACTCAGACTTCAGAAGACGTCTTGTGACTACCAAGGAAACAGATATGTGCATGCAGTATGCAAGACTAATGGGAACTTGTTCTTGCATTAAAATCAATTCCCCTTAGCAATTAAATTAAGGCTTTTGTTTTGACTTAAATAGCTAATGATTAGGGATCTCTGTTGAAATATCAGTAGTATAGGAACTAAAATTAATTTAATCCAAAATTTCATTCAGATTTGAAACTGACATTTAGAATGTGCATTTTTTTAGGTTTAGAGACATGAGAGAAGCTATCTTCTCTCATTTGATTTATGCACTGGAATTCTGTGCTTCTACTTAGGGGTCAAAAATAATATCAAAATAAGACAAATATTCTCACACTCTAGAAAGGCAGAATGTGGCTAAGATGGATACCTTGGGATATTTATCCAAGAATAATTTTCTATATTCTGTTAGTGTTGGCATTGCCATAGCCATGCTGGGCAACTCGTACTCATCTGCATGCTAGATTGGGTTTTGACCGCATTCTGTTTCAACTTACAGACCTTAATATTTGTATTGTCAAGAAAAGTATTGGGAAAGTTTCAGGTCACATACATGGCTCTTTTGAATTCATCTACTGCACATTTCGTCCAACGTGCCTAAGAAACAAATATACAACTCATACCCTCTGATTATGAAATACGGCTTTTTTGTTAAACTCCATCTACTGGTAGCCAGTAAGTGGAGAAATGTGGGTAGTATATCATGTGAAAGTTAGCTTCTGGCCAAAAGATACAATAATAAGAGAACTGAACATCTCTTTATGTTGTAATATATATTACAAGAAGGGATTGATTTTTTTTTAATGTAAAATAGAGTTTGAAATCTGAAAGCTGTAGTTGCACAAGAGTCACAACTGAAATATTGTAACTCTCACATATAGACTGATTTCACGCAGATTTGCCCTTTTCATTACCATGCTTCATGCTCTGTGTGTATGTATATTTGATTACAATTCAGACATCATTCGAAATATGTGGGAGAAAATCTTGCACAGCCTTTTGTGCCATACTCCCTTAACTAAGTTTACAGTGACTTGTTTTTGTGAGAGCTGAACATGACCTTGCTTGGGAGCCTTTGGTCAGCTGTTGAGGTGCAAACTGGTGTTAAAGGAATTCCTGCAGAGAGTGGAGGAAATAGGGGAAGAGTTGAAGCTGTTAATAAATGTTTTCAAAAAGCAAACTGCAGTTGTAATGGGGACAAGCTTTTCATGTGAGGGAGCAGACAAATGTCATGAGGTGGCTTAACTTTTCATCTTCAGACACATTCATTACCTACATTGTGAGCACGGGGTCACTCACAACATGTTATGTAATGTCTCTGTATAATATTATTGAGAAAATAGGACAGTGCAAGATTTCAGCACAGCATTGCAGTATTTTCCAGTTTTTCTCAGTTGGTTTGGGAATTTGTGCCCAAAAAAAATGGAAAAGGAATTTTGTTGTGAAAGTATAAAAAAAATAAGGAAAACAAAAGTGAGCATTTTCAACAAAAACAATTTTTCATGAAAGCAAATTCATTGATTGTATAAAGTGTCATGAAAATTAAGTTTTGATTGATTAAGAAAGTCAAAGGGAAGGACAAGGTAAGCAAATCAAGTACTTGGTGCTGCTTATTTCCAGCTGCCTTTTTTGAAAAAATACCCCTTCCCATTCCCAGTGCTGTGAAAACATAAGGATTTTATAGCTAATGGAAAATAAAACAATTTAAAGGGAATAGTGAACTGGAAAAATATCAGTCCCTCCAGACCAGTAAACATTCCAGTATCTCTTTAAGGAACTTGTTAATACATTTGTGCCAAGTAATACTTTAGCTTTATATATAAATAGTAGGAGACAAGCAGCTATAATACTTTTAACTCTTCCATAATTTTGCACAACCCAGTCTTCTCTTGAAGAAACACTTCCACTTTGAAGAAGGCTGATCCTCCCACTTGGACAATATCTGATTCATTCATACAATATGCTTGAACACAAATATAACACAGTGTTCTGTCCTGTTAAAGTAGTTTTCATTAACTGCAATTTTATAGCCTCTGCTCCTACTGCAACCCAGTTAAATGTTTTCAAAGGTCACTGCTGTGTCCACATCGAGCAAGCAACATATGGGAGTTTTGTTCTTTGAATCAGGCATAGCATCGAGAGGGGAATGTAGGTGCCTCAAAAGCTCATTTTCTTACCACATATACAGAGGCAAGCAGTAGGTGTCAGAAGACACTTTTTGCAAGCCTTTGCAAGAAAGTCACAGCTTAACTTAATTTTCAAATAGGCTAAGGTTTCAAGTTCTTTCAAAATAAAATACAGAGCCAAATATAACAGTGTCTAGGAAACTGAACAGGTCACTGGTGCTATACATTTGAAAGCAACAGAGCTATATATTAAAATAATGATAAACCTCTGGCTTAGCTCATGGTTTAATATATTTTTTAATTTGTGTGTATTTTTGCTTATATAACTTTTATCTCATTTATCTACAGTCCTAATTCTTCTGGGTTTTGTTTTCTTGCTCTGTAGGGATATCTCACCCATTACTGACCCTATTGTGGTGGCTCAAACATATCCATGTGTAAAACAGGTGTGATAATATCAAGAGTACCTGAACCAATTCAAAGTCAAGGCATGATTTCATCGGTTGTTCATATACCTGTGTGTGCTCCTGTGTAAAGAATCCCCATCTTATGCTAAATACAGACATTATCCCCTGACAAGCTGGGTGTTTGGCTCATTTTTAGGAGCTCTCCTGAGCAGCTACTGTATTATGTTAACCCACAGCTGCAAGCTGCACACTCCATAGAGCTTCTGTTGATGTTGAGATAGACCCGTTTCTAGCCTTTGAACGTAACTAAAACCAATGCAAATGGTCGGACAGGAGCCGTTCCCAGCAGGAGTTAAGTTTGGCATCCCAAATGATACTGTCAGCTTACTTCTGATCAAGAAGCACCCACTGCAGAGTAAGCCCCTTCCAAGTTATGTCAATGAGCGTGGATAGCTGGCTTAAAAATTTTGAAATTTTGTGTATGGCCATTCAGGTTTGAAGCTAGGGCCTGCCCAACCCCCAGCACAAATGTGTTGCTGCTGTGCCCCAAGCTAAGCAGTCTGCCCAGAAGCAGGACCAGGGCCTGTGAGGATTATCACATCTTCACATACTTCCTTCTGGGCAGTTGCTTAGGCTGTCCTTAGGAGAGGTCAGTCCTGCCTGAAAGGGCTCTCCACCCCCCCATCAGTTATTCAAGCAGGAGGTTAGTGCACTGAGATGCTGGGAGAGAAGTTGTTTTGGGGAGAAAAAGGAAAACAGCTCTAACCATTAAATCTAAAATGCAAACCCTACTCTATCTTTGTTGTAAGACTCTACTTTCTTTTCTTTTCCAGCTATTTTTGTGATTTCATATCTGTTACCTCTAAGCACCAAACACTTTGCCTTTCTTGGGGAAGTAGGAGCTCAGAATGGGAAAGATCATGGCATAGAAGATGTGTGCATGTATCTTTCAGAGATAACTTTCTTACAAAGACAGCCAGGCTAGAAAGAAACCTTAAATAGGACAAGGCAGCAGAGAAAAGTTTGGAGACTTTGGGTTTACAAGTAGAAAGTTATGTTTTAGTAAGAAATTATTGTAAAATAAACTGCTTTCCGTCAGAGATCAGCTGCACTGACCCCTGGGACATGGACTGGTGGCCTCAAGGGGCTCAAATGGGATTCTGGACTGTGGGCAGGATGGGAAGAGCCCCAGAAACTTTGAGCAGGTGTAGGCCAGGGCTATTGATGCTCTCAGGGCCATCGCATCTCTTCTAAGCAAACTTTGTTTTAATTTCAATTGCACATTGAATGAGCAGTGAGTTTTAGACAGAATAAGGCCAGTGGATGTTTGGGTTTGTAAATGAGAAGAGGGGTAAAGAGATGCCAAGCTACCAAGAGATGCTTGCCAGGGAGTAATAAAGGGAAAGAGTCTGTAACAAACGTGGCAGTCATGGCTTGGGGACTCTTGCACAGTCTGTGACTCAGGCTGTAGCAAAGCAATGGGCATGTGAGGAAGGATGGGGCAGCTGGATGGGACACAGCAAGAGGCAGGAAAGCAGATGATACTGTGGGATGTGAAATAAACAGTAAAACACAAGTTGTCGGGAAAGCAGCCACTGCCAGAACAAGGAAACCAAACTTTCCAGAAGACACCTTGGCAGCAGTCGCCCTATGGCTAAGCACAAGCTGGACAGAGAATCCTTCCACCTCCTTCATCCCATTTGCCTCCAGCTCTGTCTATTCCAACCCTGCTTCTTGCCTTCTCTGCTGTGGGGCTGTTGCCATCACAGTTACTAGTTTTACTTTCTTTTTTCTCCAGTTCTGCTTCTGGCTTTCTGTATCCTGCATGATTCAATGAAAATGTTTGCAATAAAAATCTGCAAAAAGACTGAGCTTCTACTAGTATTTCAATAGTGATGGCTACAGCAAATGCTCTGGGAACACTGTAGAAAGAAATATAAATGCACTAGCATAGGGCTGTAATTTTACCTGAGTACTATAACCAGCATGGCTTAGTTGTACTGAAAAGCTGGATAGACTAGGCTGTTGCAGGAAGCTGTGTCTACTTATGAGACTGATAAATGTTTGAATTGTTACACAAAAGTGTTGAGTTTAGGCATTGTCTAACATTGTGATGAGCACTAGAAGGCAATAACATTTAATAACTAGCAAATTGTTTGAAAGTATTTATAAAAACAAATTAAATTGCAGAACCAGAAATGCTTGCTGTTTCAAAGATTAAATTTAGAAATACTTTTCCATATGTTATTGAGTGAAGCAGGAAAATAATACACCTACATTTTTTAGAAGTTCTCATGACTAGTCTTAAATATCTTAAATATGTTTGTCTGCTATAAGGAAGGTAGTTGGTTGGTTTTTTAATAGCATTTACCACCAACCTGTCTGAATGGAGATGAGACTTCCTCTGGCAAAAGAAGAGTTCTGCTCTGAGATTAGCCTGCTCCCAAAGTGAAATAAACTCTACCGGCAGTAAAGATGTTTTTGTTCCTGAAAGTGTTTATGCTAAAGATTTTGCTGGCATTGCTTTGTCACAGGAGGGTGTTAAGTAAAGGTGTTAAGTGAATGTGAATTAGTTTAAGTGCACAAAAGCGTTGTTTAGGTGCCCCTTTTGAGAGTTAAAGTAGTGAAGAATTAAGACAGCTTTGTTTGTGAATGAGGACTGTGCCTTAGGGATTAATACATTTTTACTGATGCATTTTTATTTCACATGTTTAGTTAATTCAGCTTAACTTTCCTAACCATACTGGTGCAGGCAGGTCTCGAGGGACAGAGAAACGAGGCACTGTAGAAACCTATTCAACTACATTGTCTAAGTGATGACAAAATGAAAGATGAGTTAATTGGTTGCAGATTTTTATTTTTGGTAAATTTGAAGAAGCATTGGTTTTGTGTACATAAGCATGTTGAGGAAAGTTAAGTCAATTTAAATGAAAGAATGGATTCAGAACACATTACATCACTTTGCCTGAAAAGTCCCCACTATGACCCTTTCATTTTGAATAGTAGGGCATAGGGTGATGTGCTGTTGTGGCTACATGTAGCTTGACTTTCCTGGTTGTATCTTTCTACATCAGCTCTAAATATGTGACATAAATGTGTTGTGCCAACGTCAATAGATATTTTACTTCTGGCCCCGTAATAAGAGTAGCAAACACCAAAGTCCATAAAGGCAGTAATGTGGATTTTTTCTGTCTCATTTTTAAAACTTTATGCTCCTGACAGGTTTGGGGTGTATTCATGGTCAGAGAAATGTTTGAGGGATTTCTTCCCTTTTTAAACAATATTTCTTGTTCAAGAAACCCTGGGAATTACTTGTTCACCTTGGTATTTTGCTCTGGCTATGCTGACAGAATGGGTAAAGGGACACCAAAATTGCCCCCAATAATATTGGTTAATGGGCAGAACATTTGCACTGTTTTGTGGTTTAAGATTTTGTATATGCCTATTTGTTTGGTGTTATCACACTTGCTTACCCTAGGCATCTAACCTGGGTGTCTAAACTTCTCTTGTCTCCGTTCCTAGACAGAAAAGAGAAAAATAAGCTTCCTCAAAGAGCAGTTCAGAGAATCTCTCTTTCTCTCTGCACTACACCAGTACCCAAGGTGATTACCTGTGTGAATACCCTCCTCCCATCATACAGATTACCATTCTTCCAAAAAGTAAAGCAGAAAATCAGTTTTAAAAGCTCACAACCATTTTAACCACTAGGTCTGCTAATGACCATGTGCCTCATTCTTCACTGATAACAGACAGTGCCATTTCTGTTTGAGGTTATCATATCATATTTGATTAGGTAATGCATGATCTTTGTCACTGTGTCTGGCATCAGCTCTCATCTTAAAGGGAGGTTTATGCAAAGACCTCAAAAATTATGATCTTTTAATTATACAGCAGCTATCAGTTGTTCACTTAAATATTTGGTCTTCAAGCTGGAGAAATGTCTAAGATGCTGGCTAATGGGCTGCAGCTGAGCACATACTGCTGTTTACTCAGGCTTTCAACAGGAAGCAAGCAACACAATGTGAGGTTAGAGGCTTGATTAGCTGTTTGATGTATAATGTATAAGCGTGCCTCTGAGGATGTGGTCTTGTAGAGCATGGGACTGCTTTTTGAAGAGAAGCACAGTATATTTGTATTGAACCTGCTTTAGCAGCTTCAAAACCTCCCTGCTAGAAATGGAGCCTGCTGCAAAAGCATTAGTTCTTTTACACAATCTGCAATTCACTGATAATAGATTTATACCCATCATATGCTGGAGGGACCGCTTACATGGCAGAGCACTTGAAGAATTTGCAAAGGTCTTTAGGATTTTTTTAGTACAGAAATTCAAGAATGCCCGTGGTTTTACACTGATTTCAGGTATCAGAAGGCCATTTCATACTTCAGTAGTTTCAAAGACAAGTTTCAGTCCTGGTGTGTGGCAGACATCTAGGTACTGCCTGACAGCAGCTGGGCAGATTTTGGGTTACTGACATGCCTACTCTAAAATGGACAGTTTGAACTGAGAATACACATTGGCAGATGAGACACAATTGGTTTCCCTTTGGGTCTAACAATTTAGATTCAAAAACTACCAGTGTTATGCAAGTTATTACAACAGTATTATCCAAAAGGAAATTAGCTACAAGATGGGGAATTGACCTGTTTTCTTCCTCTTCATATTGCAATTCTTCATGTACATTTAAGAACTCTAAAAATCATTCTGTGCTCCATTTTTGCAACCTGTTAATAGAGGTAATAGTGGGTTTACCTGCTTCTTTTAATAGCAATGAGGTGTGATAAGTGTCAATAATGCATTACTAGATCCTCTAATGGGAAGAAAGCCTTAGAGCAGTGCCTGAGATTAGTGTTTAAGAGTTTGCTCAAGACTCCTCTAAAGGAAGCTGATCTTTTCCCCAGATACTGCCTGCAGTTCTGCTTGTCATTTCCACCACACACAACAGATGGTGCTTAATGATGTATATGTTCCTTATATGCAGCATACCCAGAAATTAACCTTGTCTGACTTGCTTATGACAGAAAATGTTAAAGTATCACTCAGTTATGCATACTTGCTTTCCAGTGCTGCTTTCATTCCTTCTCCTTAAGTTATATTTTGTGCCTCTAAAAATACTGTTTGTGCTTTTGGTGGCTGGTAGCTTAGATTTTCCCTTTTCCTTTTCGAGAGTTAGAGGATAATTATAACACATGTTCTTCTGTAGTTAAAAGTGAACAGAAAGTCTGCTAAACTCTATACAAAATTTACTACAATGCTATTTTTGGATATCTAGTCTTAAAACTTCTTGGCTTAAGCTATTTAAAGAATTGTAACACTTCTCAGCATTTTACTTCAACTTTTACAATGGTTATAAAGCTGATGGAAAACTGGCCCTGGTTCTTCTTTTTTGTACCATTATCCCACCACAGCATTACCATTCACAGATTCTCATCATCGTTTTGGACACTGATATGAGCTTTTTGCTCAGTAACAAAAATAAATTGACTGATGAAAAATTGAAAGCCAAATTATGTATACTAAGCAGAAAGCTAGTGCTGTTATTTTGATGCTACGCTGAGATCAGAACTTAGGTTCTTCCTGTCTTTCAATCAGAAAATGCTGTTGCCATCATAGCTAGTATAGAAATAAATTAACTCAGTTTTTCATAACACTGAGGTTTAGCTTACAAGTTGAAATAAATAATCCACCCCTTCAATACAAATTAAAAGTTTGATGCTGTGTTTTTAGAAGCACATGTCCAGCTCTTCCTCTGGTTTTTCTATCTTTAGCCTTGGGTCTTGGAATTGTGCTAGAAACAGGACTATCTATGACTCAAGAAGACAGAAGCAAACTAAACTTTTTCTCAATTTTAGTGCAAATTAAAAACTGGGCATGCAGCAGAGTTTACCTAAAGTTATTAGAGAAAACAAATAGAAAGGTTACTAAAAGCTTCTGGATAAAACATAGTGGGAAATTGCTGCAACTACAAGAAGGAGTATGTAAAATATTTACAGATGATGAGTACATGTAAATGGCACAAAAAATATTATTGTAGGAAAACTAATAGGGGCATTTAGGGCGCAGCAAACATAAGACTGAAGAAAGGTAAGACCCAGAGTGAGGCTGACCAAAGCAGTAACAAAATAGAATTTTAAGTAATATTGTTACAGGAATAAGGAAAAATAGAGTACCAAAATTAAATCCGAGCAGGGAAGAGGAGTTCAAAAAACTCTTTTCTTGGCCAGAACCATGGAAAATGGAAGCACAAAGAATTTATTTTGCTTAAGTGCAGTTTGTGATCTTATGCCAGGATTGCATTGCTTTCAATGACAGAGCTGAGAAAAGTTGACAGTTGTGGCTTATGTGGTGAGATCTACCAGGCAGCACATTTTTCAAGCTGAAAAATGGCACAAATCCTGGACTGGTATCACAGGAAACACGATGAGTGTAGAACAGCACTGGTAGATGCATTAACCACTATCAGTACTGCACCCATTTCCCCTTTCCACAGACAGAAAATCAGAATGATAAACTTCAAGGAAAGCAGTGTCAGTGAAAAGAAAGCTCAGTCAGGTTACAAGTAGTAGCAATAATAATAGTAATAAGTTGTTGTCTTGGTTTTAAAAGACAGGTGTCTGTAAGGAAGGCAGGAACCTCCCTTGGAATGGAAAATGCAACCCCCTTCCCTTTGGACTACTATAATTTTGAAATTAAGGGGCTTTCAGGCAAATGTATGAGGAATAGGAATAACAGTTCTTTACTTATATGTAACAAGGCAAACAAACAGCAGTAACTATGGCAGTGATACCAAACAGAACCAGTACCCCAGTGCCAGCCTCTCTCGGCTCTCAGGCCCTTTCCCCTTCGGTGCAGTGACGCTCACAGCCGGCAGGGGGCGCTGGCGGCTCCCGGTGAGCAGGGCGGGTGCGATGGTTCCCCCGCGCCTGCAGGGGGCGCTCCGGAGCGAGCTCGGGCACCACGCGGGAATGGCGGATGGAAAAGCTTCCCTCACAAACCCCCTGGGGCAGCTGATCCCGGTGCCCAGCCGGACCCTCGGGAACAGCAGGCTGGAACAGCAGGGACCAACACAGAATCCCGGGNTATTGATAGTAATAGTAAGTAACACTAGTAGTAATCATAAAGGCAATAACTTCTAGATGCATTTTTGCATATTCATTGTGTTTTCATTTGATAAATTGATGGCAAAAAAGGCAAACATATGTACTGAGCTACTATCTTAATGCTTTGTCACTATTAAATATATCCTCTTAAAAAGAAGCCCACAGAGAATAGCAGACCTTTTAGGAGGAAACGTTGCACAGACCTTGTCAGGAGTTTTATGAGGGAAGGCCAATTGTCCTTTCCTTTCTTTAATCTGCAGCACTAAAATCCAGTGATACCTGCCTTTCCTTCCAAAGGGCTAATGAACATGTCCTGATATTCATTTGAGGTTTAGTGACGACAGCAATGAAGCACCTTCCCCATCCCCTGTGACCTTTGTCGCCAGAACTGCTGCTCAGTGTGGTACGCCCGCTTGGACGGATGTGATCCAGGGCTGTGCTGACACAGCAAATCCAGTGGGACTGTGTGTGCCCTTACTGTCACACAGTGTGTGCTCACATTTTCTGTGTCTGAGGGGACAGGATTGGCTCTTTGTTTGCAAGAGTCTTGCATAAATTAAATCTAGGTATTTCCTATGGGGCAGGTTCCCAGCACTTATTCTGTTGTAGATTGTTCACATCCCTTGCTTTCTAAGCCAAACTTCTCAGGTTTGTTTATTTTTCCATAGAGTTATATGGTTACATTTGCATTGCCCACGTGACTGATTAATCCATAGTCCAGTTTTGTGTATTCCTTTCAGTCCAGCTCCTTTACATTTCCCCTGGCAGTGGCCTGGCACTGTATCCCCTGCTGCAAAGGAAGGAGTGAAAGATGTGGAGCAGTCTGGCAATGTGAAATCAAAGGATGGGTATTGGAAGTTAGTAGTTGTTGGCATAGTCTCTTTCTGTGTATAGCATTAAGGCATGTCACTTAAACTTTTTTTTTTCATTTTTGTTTCCTCTCCTTTAAAAACTTCTGTCTAATATCATCCAGTAATTACTACTCAATAAGTTCATGTATATAGTCATTTGCAAACTGAAAACTCTCAGAAATTGTTAGTATTTGTTGAGTACTGACTGAAGCCAATAAAAACCCAGCAGAAATACTGCATTTCCAGCACAGCCATTCCCTGTTGTATCTATTTCCACTAATGCAGATTTTGGCATGGGGGTTTCCTTGTAGCTGCAATGCATGAACAAACCATAATCTGTTGTGTGCTTCAGTCTTTGGTCAAATCAAACATAATGGAAAGAAAGACTCCCATGTTTTACAAGAAATGTTGAGCTACATATATTTTCTTAAAAGATTTTTTAACTATTCAAGCATGGAGATTGGATTACATCTCTGGCATTTTTGTTGATGGCTCCTATGTTTAAAATTATTGCTTAAGCATGCATTAGCTTAAGTATCTTCCCTTGATTTTGGCAGTATATAGCCTGTCCTTCCCATTCTTGACAGCAGTAAGCTATAAATTTATGGGATAAAATATAGAAAATAGGTACAGTACAGTAAGCTGAAGTTTATATAGCATTTTGAATAATATTATTAAGATTATGTTAGTAGAAGGTTAATGCAACTACCAGCACTGTAATTACAGATTTCTAGGAGGTCAGGGCAAACAATTAATACCTTCAAAATGGTGGCTTGGGGTTGAAGAGTTCTTATGAACCACTTAGCTAGTATTGGTTCAAAGAATTATATCTCAGAAGACTGCTCTTTTCTTAAGAAATTCTCTCTACAGAAGCAGATTTCCTTTCTCCTTAACCTTCTCCATGTGCTGGAAGCTCTCAGGGGACCTCTCACTTATTTTAACACCCATTTACTAGGCTCCAGGAGTCCCATGGGACAGACTTTTATTTTCATCTGTCTCCTAGATGGATCCATGCTAGCAGTCAGATTTGCTTTCAGGCTTAAAATGGTAGTGAAAGTAGATTCAGCAGTCATAGCCCAGCCTGTGCAAGTCTCTGGGCAATGCATCCAACCTTCTGCCCCTCACCTGGCTGAATGGGAGCACACTGCCCCTCCCTCCATCATGCCTTGACATGGATAGTCCAGTGTCAAACTTAGCCAGATTTTTCTCTAAGATATTCTTATTTTGAATTCAGTCTTCTATGTAGCATTTGACTCCAGCACCTAAGGCTGACACTGGCAGGGTACCTGGATGTCACAAGCACCAGACTGACTGGGGGGGCGGGGGTCACCCCATCCTATTCACCCCAATGGCTGTGGCACCATGGCCAGGACTGGGTGCTGCCAGACACCCCAACTGTGAGAGGTCCAGAGGCCCCAGATCAAGGTCCTCCACTGCAGCCTCAACTAAGCCGCTGCTGTCGCTCCCTCCTTTCATTCTCATCCCTCACTGACTTCCCTCCAGCCCCTTGGCACAGAGCAGAACTGGCACCATGAGCTGAGTTTCTCATGAAGGATCAGGGAGAAGCTGTCATGCCATATGGGAAATAACAATGTCAGAATCATGAGAGAGAGCAGTTGAAGCTTTTTGCAGAGTTAAAAAGGTTTTTAGACTTTCTGATAACATTGTACCTGCCTGTGGCTATGAATCTATACAGCTGAGGTTTGAATCCTAAATCTCCTATAAATGCCTAGAACCAATGAAGCCCTTTGCAAACTTCCACAGCATAAACAGGGCTGGAGAGCAGTGGAGCCAGTTTCTGAGATAAAAGAGAGCTCTTATGGGATTAAAACTTCTGCAAAGTGTTTTCACTCTACTGAGCTCCTGGAGTGCCATTGTCATGTAACATTCTCTGATAACACAGCACACCTGCTATGAGTTTCAGCCTGTCCCTGCATTACAGTTATAGTGCACCCATCATGCGTGGTAGGATAAGATAGGTACCAAAGCACACCCATGGAGCAGGTCATTAATCAATCTATTCCATGGCCAGAGACATCAGACAGTGAGAGCAGGGGAATTAATATCCCTCTTTGAGCCACATATGCTGTTTGTGGTGGTAAAAGACCTGCTTCGTTCTCCTGCATCAACCTTTGGATGGGGGCGAGTGTCAGAGACACTTTGGCTACTTGCTGCGTTTGACATTTGTTTCCTTTGCTGTTGGCTATGGTCTGCCAGCATGGCTCCATGCCTATTCCAAATACAAAGTGAAAAAAGGAGGAAGTGTGGACATACACACTGGTGAAGTTTTATAGGATGTTTTTCAGCTGTAAAATTTTGGAGCTGTTTAACTAGAGAATTACTACAAAGTGTTTAGTTCAAGAACTTGATATGAATTATTTGACTACTGTGTTTCTAAAACTGATAATAATGATGGTGTCACTGAGAGAGTGCAAAAAGCAAGTGACTGTGGATCTTGGCAGGAGATCAGAAAGGTGACTTTGGCAGCAGAAACACTGCTGAATCCATACTGGAGCAAAATACACGGAACTGAAGTCTTCCATGCACCAGTAACTGCACTGAGGCATGGGCTTGCACTGGCCATCAGGCACATGTCGAAAGGAATGCCTGTGGAAAATGCGCACTGGCCATATCCTGGAAATATTATGAGACCTCCAGCAGAAATCTTAATGCTTTCAAGAAAGGGGTAAAGTGCTGATCATTGATTTAATTTCAGTTTTCATTTAGGAGAGCCCTTATGCCCATCCTTGTGTCTTCCTGTCATATGATGTTAAGCTAAAATACTTATGGTAGAGTTCAACACCTTGTGGAAAACTTCCTCAGAACATTCCTCTTGGAATCAGCATGCACTCCACAGTCCATCTTGTCTATTCTCATCCCCTTACATCTTTGTGTCTTTGGATTTGATTTTTTATTCTGTCAGCAAGTTCTGAAGGAAGCAAAGCTTCATCGTCAGCACACATATGAACATAATTTACCATTCTCAGAACTTTAGATTCTGCCAATTAAGAGATTTAAGGGAAAGGTACTTAATTTAAAAGGTGAAAGTAATAAACAACTGAACTAGTTTTTGTAGACATGGACCACATATCATCAGCTTTGAAGAATGTGGTGAAATAAAGGCAGATAGGCAACCAGATTAAAACACCTGACTTGTATCAGTCTATACATGCACCTGTTCTTTAATCTGCAAAATGTAACTTCTGGTTACCTCAGAATTCTTTTTTAGCTTTTACAGAAGAAGATTAAATCCTGTTTACTCTTGAATAATATAAGAATAGATTTCTCCTTTGCTGGAACATAAATCTGGCTTGTAAATATTGGCTTATATTATTATACTGAAAAAATTAGCAGCTTACGAAGGTCCAAACCATGGTAAAGAATGCCATTGGCTGACTAATTTAAAATCATCATGTTGAAATCTGCTTAATCATCACCTGATATGGATAACATATTTATACTATGCGATACTGTGATGAGTTTGTTGGAACATTCTCTGAGTGGATCTCAGCTCTGCTACTAATCTTACCTGTGCATACGTACAGGGTGATGAAGATGGATACGAGTGCTGTTGTCAGATAAACTTGCTTCCTCACTTAAACTGGTTGCAAGGAGCTTCTTTATAATTTTTTAGAAAATATTTGATCTAATAAATAAATAAATGCCTTTCTTTCAAGGTGTTTAGACAGTTAATTTAAAAGTTGCACCATACCAACTGAAGGAATCTAAACCAAAAAAAAAATCCTAAAGCTCCTGAGCCCTGAGACTCATTCCACATTAGTGAGAACTGTATAGCTGCTTCAGTATGCTGTGAACTTCTACTAGTTTTACTGGGGAAATGCTAAATATGTGAAAAAGCAAGCCTTCTTGCTGCTGTAATGTGTCAGAAATTTCTGGCAGGAATCCTGCTGAGATCGTCATGTACTTTTGCTGTGACAAATGAGTTTATGAAAATTTCTAGGAAATCTGTTCTTATTCACCTCTTATAAATAATTATAAAATAATTTGGATTATATTTGTCCTTAGAGATGCTCAAGCTTTTCTCTTCCTAATTTGCTTGCCTTCTTCTAAACATTTTTTATACAGTGCAGGATTTTAAGAACTCAGTATGTCTAATTTTACATATTTTTGAATGTTGGTTTGTTTAGAGGTTGTTGGTTTGTTTTTTGGTTTTTGGTTTTTTTTAAGAACTGAAGTTGAACTCAGTATTTGCATTTTGTTTTGAAAGGACCATGCAAAGGAGACCAGCAAAGGGAAAAAAACCACACAATTCTGATGAAAAAAGTAATGAAGGAACACAGCACAGAACTGAATGGACATCAAGCTCATGTCCTATCTTTCCCCACACTCAGAAGCAGGTGGTTTCCTCTGGCTTTTCACTGTGAGATTATCACGGCAAATCTAGTCATGCTCACAAATCTACAGCACATGAGGTGAGAGTGCTGCAAGATGGAGACCTGCATTCCTTCCTCCTCTGGCTCTCCCCTTGCCCCTCCTCTTCCAGCCTAGTGTTTGCCCTCCTGACCTCAAAAATAGTGTTGCACTCAAAATTTTTTTTAAAAAAAAAATCTGTGTATTTTTGGCCTTCGAGTTTCAGAGGAAGTACCTATTAAATTGTCTATGAAATGGAGTGGTTGAGAAAATTTGATCTCCTAATATTTACATGAAGTAGCATTGCAATAATAACACTAGCGGGTGTTAAGAGAAATGGAACCTTTTTAGTCAGGTACAGAAGGAAAAGTTTTATGACAGATGAAGGAAAAATTCTGTAATAATAATCAAGCAGTCTGGAAACTTCTGTTGCTAACCAAGTGTGATATATTGAGGACAGTAGTTTTTTAAGTTCTGCGTTTTAACAAGGCTTTGTTATCTATATTTACATATTTGTGAAAATAAACAAAGGATTAAAATATATGAAGAAGAAACAAAACAGTGATGTTTCAGAGATGTTTTGGTGTCAATGATTTAATGCAGTTAACTACTGTAATGAAAACCCCTAGGCAACATAAAAGACATTGGTGCCAAACTGCTGTTAAAATTAGACCTGGTTGATATTGCCTCACACACAACTGACTTGTCCTTATGTGTGCTTCTGTGTTACAATGCATATATTAATGTTTTGAAGTTGTTTTGGGGATAATTAACATTAGAGGACAAGTCAAAACCTCAGGTTCAGAGAAAAAAAAAAGAAAAATGCTTTGGTTTTTTTCTAAAATTATCAGCTCCATCAGCATGCAAATGCTGCAAAGGAACAAATTAGTATTCATTTCTTCTTAAAAAGTTAGTTTTTAAACAGTGTTATATTTCTTTATCAAAATCCAGGATTTATGTTGACAGGGATGGTGACATTTCAATCATAGAAAAACATTTTTTGTAGCTGTTGCGTTATGATTTTCAGCTGGGCTGTGGAGTGAGCAATCCCACATCCTTTCATGCACGTGCACTGGTAATCTTGGCTTGGTTTATTTCAGACATACTCATGTTCGTCTTTCCGTGGCTGTATTCAAAGGCGGATCTGACCCTCATGGAGCTCCTGCTATAGTTACTCTAAGTGTTTCCAGCAGTGTGAAGCATGGTCCAGTGTGAAATATTTCTCCAAAGGCAGAAACAAAGTGTGCATTTTTCTGATGTGGAGATGATGAGAGGGTGAATAGTGCTTTCCAGAGGGTGTTTGCTCTCTTCCCTGGAGCTGTGCTGCACCTGGCCCTGCAGTGCCGTCACACTGAGCTTCTCACAGCACAAGGAACTTCTCTGGATATTTACTGCTATCATCAGTGTATGAACATCATCCAACAGTACAAACTCACACTAAACCAGTGGGACAGCAAAGAATTTTTCACATTGTACAGAGTTTCACAGAGGGTTTAATCCAGGAAGATGTGAAGAGCTCGTTTCAAGCAGATTCTAAGTGTAGCTTAGTCAGTTCCTAATCAAATTACTTGAAAGATGAAACCATTCTTTTTCTTCTGTTTTAGGTTATAAACCAAATTATACCACTCACAATGGCATAATAACTCAAATGAAAGCTGAAAAAGGTAACTGTATTGGGTTAATGTTGCTGCAAGCAGCAGGGAAGTGAAGTCAGTCCTCACAGTTCCTCAACAAGCTTCCAACATTTGCTGCTATAGCCACTGTAGTGAAACAGCTTTGCCATACACTATTTTCTGCATTACGCTTGAGGACTTAGCTTTTGGATGGACATTCTCCTTTCTTGAAATCTGTGCAAAAGCTAATATATAAAGATTTTTTAATATATTTGTATGTCTTGTTTCCTTGGCATTGGCAGGTTTTTTTCTGCAAGGAGGAGGAAAGAAGTATTTCTGCAATAATTCTAATAAAATTGTTTAGAATTGTTTATTTTGTTGAAAAAGTTGGACCACAATCAGTTTGGCTTTGATTAGTTTACTGTGGGAAGAAAACACTGTCCTCTGGGGCTTTTTCCTTAATTCTCTGGGCCTAAATCTGGTTTTTCTCTGAGGATAAAATCAGCCTCAGTGGATCTAATTCTATTGCTATATTCACAAAAGTGATACTAATATTGGGCCTAGGGGTGAGTTTATCACAGGGAATTAGGTTTTGTGGTGTTTTTTTCACTTGTCTGAACATTCTGATTTAACTTTTAAGAGTGTGCTTCCCTGTATCACCTTAGTGAGAAAAAAATTATCACAGTGTAAGTTGCTTTTGCAAGTAAAAATGTGTATGATCCATCAGAAGCAGCTTAGGGCATGCATTTTTTCCTTTCGATGTCAGGTGTACTTCAGCCAGTATAAATTTCAGAAGGATGGTGTAAATGGTGACATTGTCAGAAGGGTGGGATCCACCTCAAGTCTAAGATATTTTATTAACATGCATGTAGTTGTTTTAAGACACACTGAGCACTTTGTTCTATTGCCTAAAATGAGGGCATCTCCTGACATTCCGAATGTCCTAAAGATTCTTAAACATCTGTGTGGCACTGATAGGTCTGACTCATGATCTCTAGGAGTCTTTGAGTCTTCCGGTGCAGTAGCTGGAGGCTGAGAGTGCATAAGGTGTGACACTAGCAAGAGAATTTGTAATGGTTTCAGTTCGCCTTTCTTATCTTTTGTGAGATAGGAAGTTTGGAGGAATGCAAAGCAGGCTCAAAACTTAAAGAATATGAAAAGTTTATTAACAGAACTAAAAGAAAGAAAAAGAAATAACAAGAAATTAAAGCAAAACCCCTCCTTTTTCTCCCACACCCCCTCCTCCCTTTTCTTTTCCCCAAACCAGCACAAAGGATAACACCACATGATTCTTGGTCAGTATTCACAGTTCTTAAGAATCTCTCCACTATTTAAGGAAACAGAGGTCTCTTTTTGCTGTCCGTGGTCTCCCAAACTGCATCAGCCAACAGTCCGACAGCCCCCGCCCGGGAATAAACTGCCACTGGGGAAAAACATCTCTCCCATGGATAGAAAATCACATGGGCCACACATAGGGTATTGCTTTTAAGGGTGGACAAATTCCAGCCTGAAACAGCAACTCGCTTCTTCACAGAAAATCTTAAAAGTTTCTCACAACTCTTCACAATTTTCTGGGTAACCTGGTGTGGTCCCCTTTGCACATAGGCTGCATTCAGAATTCCTCATCACCCCCCCATGTCTTTAAATGGATTAAAGAGAAAAACAGTTTGGGATATTACAGGTTTCACCATGATCTACAAAAAGCAGTTTTAAGCTCCGCGCTGCAAACGTGGTCCCGCCCTCTTTCTTCCCCGCCGCCATCTTTAGCTTCACTCACTTTCTCTCTGACCTTGGAGATGCCACGATGAAGAATAATCTCCGTTGTACGGACTTTATGATGAAGAAAAACCTCACTTTCTTTGTGCTGCTGGCTTCTTTGATGTTAGTCTCTCAGCTCCATCGGCCCCATGCCAGGATCTCCATGTGGGGGGGAGGGGGGTGCAGTCCTCAGAAGCCTCGCCGGGTGGTTTTCAGCTAATTGCAGTGATTATGGCTGTTCCTCAGCTGCCGAGGCTCTGAAGGATTCTCCTGCCGGCACGTCGGCACCCGGGGCCATGCCCCGGCACCGGGCGGGGCAGGGGAGGGAGAGGCCCGAGGCCGCTCTGAGAAGCGGCTCCAGCACCCATCTCCTCCCCCCTCCCACGGGAGTGGCCAAACCAGAAGAGAGAGAACTTCCTGTCCCCCCAAGCTTTAAATATGGAAATCTCAAAAAAGCGCTATTGGTCAGACGAGCTGTCTATCAGCTCAAGTTCAACCTACCACAAATTACATCTAGATGGGTAAGCTCACCATGCAGACTTGTTCATACGTATTCAGTTAGCCAGAAGATCAGTTTGGTTCACCTGAAAGTCTGCTTCCAAGAGTTGAAGCTATCTAAAATAAGCAATCTAGCAGCATTTGAGAAACCCTGGGATATCCAGTCCTTAAGCATGGCACCAGCATGTGAGTTGTCCACTGCAATAATGAGCTCTGATCTCGTCCATGTCTAACAATGTGGAATACATTTATAGTAACTGAGGCACCATTGATTTATTTACCATGCATTTATTACCGTTTAAGCATGATATCTGGAGCATGCCTCTGATCTCAGCTGTATAATTCAAGATCTTGATGGTTTATTTATAAATTATCTATCGACGTGTCTTGCTGGCATTAGACAGAAGAGCCCTAAATTGAAATCTAAATAGATAAGAAAAATTCTGCCCCAAGGTATATCTTTCATTGAGTCGTGTTTGATCCACCTGCCAAAAAATCTTTTGATTTAAGAAAATGGCCAGGAGGAATATTTTACAGCTATATCTATTTTGACACATGATGCTTAGCAATAATAGCAATAGTCAGACATATAGTTGCAGTAAAGATGTCTGCTTATGAATTATTCAGTTTTCAGTCAATAGAGAGACCCTTTAATGCTTTTACATTGGCACAAGATTTAAGAGAACAGGTGGAAGAAACTAAGCAGATTTATCAAAGATAAACGTGTCAACAGATATTAAATACAAAAATACTGTGCCTGGTGCTGGAAGTCTGTGTCCTGCATTAGAGTCGAAGGGAACGTTCCGTATGCTTCCCTGATTCTCATACCCTCATCTGGACTGCTGTGGCTGAGAGCTTTCAGACAGAAAGAGAAGATGGACTTTGGCTAGGACATGCCATTTCTCTTATGCAAAACAGTTAATTTCCTAATTCCTAACTTAAAATCTAAAAGTTATTAAACATAGCTCATCCTAAAAATACCTGCTCAGGGCACCATATCCAGCTAACCAAGCTACAGATGTCTGTGTTAGAGTTGCCTAAAGGTGAACCCTCCATCTCGTATTTCAAAAACAAAGAGTAAAACACAGTTAATATATGATTTTAAAATAATTGAATTTCATTACAGTTTAATTGGTGGCAATAAAGAGCAAAATGAAGAGTGATGGTTACCTGAGTAATTGGGGATTCCTACGTTTTTGTACACATAGAACACGATACCTGTTGACTAGAGTATTTTCTTTCTGTAGCAAAATTATATTCCTTGGCAGAAGTATTACACTTTATTGTAAGAAGCATATCTATAAGTCATCCAATTATGATTTGCATCAGTAATATAATAATCATATGTGACATATCAGGAATTTCTGATGTATAAAATTGCTAAGTAAGCCAGTCAAGAGGGTTCCCTCTGTCTTGCACCAAGGAAATAACTCTGAAGCTCACCAAGGAGTCTCCTCCTGTAGGATACATCTTTCCTTTTTTTCTGGAAAAACTTTAAACTTCGTTGTGCTGAATAAGGATGTAAAGAATTCTTATTTGCTCTAAATTTGGAATTATGGTGAATGTGGAAATAGTTTTTAATTGTCATTTAGCTATTTTGCATCTCAGTATGGGGGAAAATCCTAATTTGTCTAGGGCTGGAATGGATTTCTTCCCTGGAGGACGAAGGCTTTTTGAATGAGTTGAGGGAGCATCAGTTTCTGCTAGAACAGGAACAGGTAAATGAATAATGTTGAGTTGAACCCAGCCAGATCATGGATTATGTCAGTGACCTTTGCATAACCAAGAGCTGCTCAGCCTGGGCCACTTCTAGCCTTTGGAGACAAGCAAAGTGGCTGCTGTCTTTTAAATAAGAGAGCTGGATATTAAGCAGCTCGTGATTTAAAGGTTTGATAGATCAGGTTTTATAGATAGGCAACAGAACACCATCTACCTACCCAATTTTAGCTAGGGTCCTTTGCAGGTGAGGGGAAGGAAATGTAGTGACTCTGTTTTGAATGCCAAACAAGGAATAAGTATGTTGTCTTCAAAATTGCTACATATGTTATATGTGCCTAAAATGTTAGGCAGTAAATGGATGGAATGCTGACTGCATTATACTACTCAGGGTGTTTTTAAAAATATGAAAATTGGGCATTAATCCATGCAGAAGATAAAACAAAGAAGTCTTCTTGAAGCCACAGAAAAAGTTCACCTTTCCTGTAGAAAATCCCAATGTGCTTTTTTCTCACTTTACTAGAGAAGAGAATTCTAAATATATGTCTGAAATCTTTATTTTGCTCCATAAAAGCTAGCTTATAGGGAAGAAGGTGATTTGCATATAAATTTGCAGGTTTCGTGTGGGACTGTTGGAGATTTGCCTGGGAAGTTGGGTGGGTAACGGAAAGATGCTGTGTCAGCAGCACACACTTGTTTGTGGATGCTGGAACGAGAGCTTTCATTGGAAGTGGTATTTTTTAGGGTGTCTAACTGCAGTGCTGATTAGATATTTGCTACACTGCCTGGAAAAGGCAGCAATTCACTGGGAATAATTTTTTAAGGTTAGCAATTGCCAAATACTGCATTCTTTCCTCATTTTTTTAACGTTGGGGGTTTTTTTTAGAGACAAGCATAGGTGGTGTGTTACAGTAGTTGAACTCCCATCTCATCACATTCATTGGGTTTTCTAGATATGTTTTTCCAGACATTTTCTCACACACCACCCCCAAACCGTTGTTTTAAATCTCATGCTGTCACCTGGATGGGTGGGAGAGAGTGTTTTTGACTGGTGGCTGTTCTGTTGACCTGCCTCTAAGATAACAAGTATGGACCACAAAATGGGTTCTGATGAAATGTACCATCTTTTCAAAGAGGCTTAGCTCAAAGGATGGCTTGGATGCTTGGCTCCTCTTGTGCAGTAAAATTGTGTCTGACATCTGTTTAATACAACTACACAGAGCTTAGAAGTGAAGGGCAAGCCTGAGGATTCAAGCTGATGGAAACCTGCTGCCAATGCTCTGTGTGTGCTCATGTAGTTTATTAATCTTGTCAGTTGTTATTACCTGTTTATCTGGATCCTTTTAGCTTGATATTTGCATGTAACTCATGGAAAAGATACGTTTTGTTTTCTTTGTTTGGATATGAGAAGTTTGTTGGCATTAGTCTTTAAAGGCGTTAAGTCAGTAGCATCATGGAAATTTGGCTATGTTTTGAGCACTTGAGTAGCTATAAAAATTAGACTAGGTTATTTTAACAGGCTATTGTTCCATAATCTATCTCATTTTTCTTTCTATGTTTTTTTCTTTTTTCTTTTTATAACTTTCAAGTCATCTAAAGCTACTTAGCTTTTATTCCAAGTTCAGTAAACGCTGTTACTTAGTCTGTGAGACTTTGTAATTTCAACATTATATATCCTCTAGATAAGTCAGCAGAACATAGAAACACAATCCAAACAGTGGAGACCTTTGTATATGGAAGAGTACCACTCTGTAACAGAAAACTTCTCAAAGGTTTATTTTGTTAGAGCAAAATGAAAGAATTAAATATGCCTATGCAATAGAGAACAAAATAGTTGAAAAAATTGATTTAACCCTCTATTTCTTTTATTGCTCTGATTCCGTTACCCTTGATTGTTTATTTCCTGTTGCATGATCTCTTTGCTGTGGACCCTTGGCGAGTGTTTTACTATCATTTATTCTTTACATTTCCTATCATTTTGAGGCCAAAAGTCTTGCCTTTATCTCTTACTATCAAAAATACTCTTTGCTCATGCAGTGTGGAAAATCATTTTATTACCACTTGCAATACTTGAAGATAATTTCTATTTTTTGGGGTTTATAGCTGTTACATCATACTACGTAAGAAACACCTTAGTAATCATTTACTGAATTGCATTTTATACATTCTTAAATGAGCCTCTGTTACATTTTGTGACAATAATCCGTATTTTGTGTCACTATTCCCAGTATTATACAACATAATATGCTACCTTTCGTTTCTTTCAGTTTGTCTTCAAGGCTGTCTTAACAAGAGCATGGCCTAAAGGTTTCTTGATGCTTGATTTGTTGAGGTTTTCAAAGTGAAAAATGAAGGTTGGGGGGGTTTTTTCACAGCCCACAGCCTGTTTTTTCACAGGGGCTCTGTAAACATAATGCTACTCCCTGTACTCCATCTCCAGCTCAGTAGCATCAAGTATTCTTCACTGGGAGCTTCTCTCAGGATGACACTCAGGTCTGGGATATGAAGCCAATGGTCTCTCACCCACACTGTTAATAACTTGGAGAGAAGCCTGCAAGATAGAAAATGAACTGGAGAAAACATGGATTTGATGTCCTGAAATAATTTGGAGTTGTGATTGGCTCTTAGTATCATATCTAAGCCTGTGATACTTCATCCAAGACTGTACTTCCTATATGTGGAACATGTTCCAGACACACTTAAGGAACTACAACTTACCTCCTAAATATTACTGTCTAAATTTCTTTGATTTAATACTGGAAAATGCATTTTTCATCAACAGGAAGGTATCTTAAGCTGCACAGTTCATTTCAATCACTCTTCTTAGAGGTGGCAGTCAGTAGGTTTTAACCATTATTAGTAATGTATCACTACTTTCATTGCACATTATTTACTGTGTGATACAAGTGAACATTCTTATTAAACTGTAGTCAGACCATATTGTCATTCATAACACCACATTTGAAATCCTCTAAATGTCTTTCAGGGCAAAAAGAATAAAACTATTATCACATTACCTGGGCTAAATTTTGAAGGAAGATTGTAGAAGGTGCAAAGTTTGAGGAACTTTTAAAAAATCTCACTGAATACATATTTCCATATTTGCAGCTTAACTCCCTTAGAAAATGTTCCCTTAGGGTCTTAGCATTTTTGTAGCCATCGCAACAGAAAGCTGAATCTTTGTTTCAGACTTGATTCTGCACTGTTTCCATGTACACAATTCTTTGGCTTCAAGGTTTGTCTTTCATTGTTGACCCTTGTGTGCAAAAATACTTATTATTTCAAACATTAGGTGTTTCTAAAAAGAGCTGGAAGCTTTACTAAGAAAGTAGTTTCCCTTCATAAACAAAGCTGATTAGTGCTGTTCTGTATTTATTACTGCCTGTGATGTTATTCTCAGCCCTGTAGCAAGGAGGGAGACGTGGAAGTGCTGACTGAAACAGTGTCCTCAGCATCTTCCTGAGACATTTACTCATTGAATATCAAGGTGTGTGGTGTATAATCATTTATTTCTTTTGGATTCATTTCTATTAACAGATTTGCAAGGACCAACAGTAGTGAGAAATGGCTCCTCTGTATTTTGGTAGTCCACTAGTGTGATGTAACCTAACTGACACTTTAAGTATAAGCCCTGGAATGTGCTGATTATGATGCACAGCTTTTCCTGAATTTCCCATTTCACTGAAATTTTCGTGCTTTTTCATAGCATTTATTAAAGATATTGTTATTTTTTTAAAACTTGCTTTTCCTTAGGTCTACAAAGAATGTCTGTTTGTGTGGTGACAAAGAGAAACCTGCTACTCTTCTGTAAGCGATCCTTTGAGAAATTTATTTTAAATATTGTGTGGTAAATTGCTTTCTTACACCTTTGAAACCTCAGATGAAGTCAGCAGGAGCTTTTGTGAACACTCATGAGCTAGTTTTTACGCAGTCAACCTGGGAATGAGAGTAGTGTAATTGTGCCAGGCTGGAGCACAAGCGTGAATTACACAGCCTGTCTGGCAGGCTGGGTGAATAATGGGACAGCTAGCCTGAGCTAACCTCTGGGCTGCTTTGGCTGCACTTTGTCAGAACTCGAGTTAGCTCGTTTAAAGCTGGCTGTGGCAGGCTGACATATGCTATGGTCTCACTGTGTCCTCACACCTTTGAGTGCAGCAGAGACCCATCTTTGCTACAGCTTACTGCAGTCCATACATGTTTCTCAACCAGATTTGTTATGAAAAAAGCCGATTTCCTTTCAGAAAATATTAACCTTACTATTGTTGACAGCAACACTCCTGTTCATTCTGGCGCGGATGGGATGTCAGCCCACAAATGTGAAAATTGCTCATGTTTCTGCATCTTTTAAAAAGGGTGGTGTATCAAGGAAAAATTCTCTGTATTGCAGTGGCAGTCAGGAAGGGATCTGCTTATATTAAACCTTTTCCTTACTAAGCCAATGGGACTGAAAAAAATACATTTCTATGGCCTTGTGGCTGTTAAGGAAAATAACTCAGAATAGTATGTTTCTGTCTGACAAACTAAAGTCATATTAATTGGGGTATTTTCACAGTTAAATGTTCAAGAACTTGGTACGAACTCTGCTATGTGTCTCTGTTACTCAAAACAGGGCAATTGCTTCAGTCAAAAGTGAACACATCCAGTTGTTGATTAGTTACAACATGAGAATTGATGTCTGGTTTATCCAAATGTTACAAATTCTCTGGTTTTCAGTTTTCCTTTTGCGGTAGCTGTTGCCTCTGCTATATAAATGCGGTTACCAAAATGTGGTAACTGTATAAATGAGGGAGAGAGCCTGTGGTGATACGGATGCAAAATATGCAAACAACTTCGGCTAAACATAGCTTTACCATAGTTTTGTTATATAAATGTCAACTTAAAATTAAATGTTATGGAAACATTTCTTTTATCTTTATGGACTCTACCAGCTGCACAGTTTTCCCAAGTACAGTTTACATTTATGATGTTGTTTAAATCTATCACATACATTCAACATGCACGGAAGAATTTTTTAAAAGCAAGCTGTTTGCATTTGTACAGTAATTACCCAAGGTCCAGCTTTAGTCTTCCATATGCAAGACAAGTTTCTGCTGACTCTAGGGGGACCAGGAGTCACTGAAGCTGTGAGCAGCAGTTTGATTTTTTCAGAGATTAATGAGCTGAAGACTTTTTATATTTGTTGCAAAACTATGGTATCCTGGGGTGCATTAGGAAGAGTATTGCCAGCAGGTCGAGTGAGGTAATCCTGCCCCTCTGCTCAGCTGTAGTGAGTCAACTCTGGAGATCTGTGTCCAATTTGGGGCTATTCAGGACACAGGAGATAGGGAGCTCCTGAAGCAGGTCGAGCAGGGGACTATGAAGGGAATGGAGCATCTCTCATATGAGGAAAGGCTGAGAGAGTTGAGCCTGTTCAGCCTGAAGAGATGACTGAGAGGGGAACTCACCACTGTCCATCAGCATCTGAAGGGAAGGTGCCAAGAGGAAGTTTCCAGGCTCTTCTTGGTGGGGCCAATCAACAGGACAAGAGGCAAAGGGCAAAAACTGATGCACAGGAAGTTCCACCTGAACATGAGGAAGAATTTCTTTATTGTGTGGGTAACTGAGCACTGGAACAGATTGCCGGGGGAGGTTGTGGAGTCTCCCTCACTGGAGATATTTAAGAACTATCTGGACACAATCCTGTGCCATGTGCTCTAGGATGACCCTGCTTGAGCAGGGAGGTGGGACCAGATGACCTGCTGTGGTCCCTTCCAACTTGACCCATTGTGTGATTCTCTAACCCACACTGTATCACTGTTTTACAAATCATAGGCAGCTTTCACAGTATATTTGCCAATCACAGATTTTTTTTTCCCTTGGATATTTTGTAATGCCATTCCAAATATTGCATTTTAGCCCTATTTTTCCTCCATACATCTGATATGAGACTTACCTAGGAACTGCAATAATATGGAAAAAAAGCAGTTTTAAAATTAAGTTGTATAGTCCCTACCAGCTCCTCTTTATCAGGCAGGTTGTAAATATATTTTGAAATAGCAGTGTCTCTTTATGTAACAACAGTATGCTGTTGTCCTGTGGTGCAAAGTTGAAATATTAGGTACTATACATACAGTTAAAGCACTTGAGGAGCTCAGCCTCATAGTGTAGCTGTCTCCACTGAATAGATCTCATCATGAAACTACAGAAGCCAGCAGATGGAGATTAGTCCAGACATATCACCTCCCTGTGAGTCATGGAAAATAGACACCAGCATTCATTAATGCTGCAAACCTGCTTGGCCTGACATGGGCTGGGTTCAGTGGTCATTGGATTAGAATTTGGAAATCAGAGCTCACTTCTGTTTGTAACTTTCCTAGTTCCTGAAAAAAGGTTTATTCCGTAGCAATGCATAATAAGGATTTAAAAAGTCAAGATGCAAACAGAGCAAATGAACAGGAATGGTGATTGACTGCCACTCGGAATGCCACACAGAGGTGGCAATGGCAGGTTCTAAGGAGTAGGTTCAGGCGAACAAATGAAAATATATATCTTCACAGAGCTGTTTCTTAGATTTTATAAATCATTCATAGGGGACTCTCTCATTCCCTGATTGGGATATTCACTGGCTCCCACGACTCACAGTTTGTATACAGGCTAAAAGTACGCAGTTTCCAGGACTGTGATTAGACAACCTGATAGCAGCAGTGTCTGTTCAGATCCACAGTCTGAGGTTCAGGAAGCCTCTGAGCCACAGCCTGCTGATAAAGAACCAGCTTGGCACCTCCACAGTCTTCCTTTCATATCTGCTACCAGCCACTCCTGCAAGGGCTGGACAGGCTTTGGTCTGTGGTTGTCCAGACAGTGAAATGGCAAAGAACTTCATAGCAAATTTTATTCCATGAAAAAGCAGACTCATGTGGACTTGAATTACCAAGTTTACTTTTCTTTTTTAAATTGTGGAAAAATCAAATTATTTAAAGAAACTTTCAAGTGCTTCATTTAACTGTTACCTGATCCACATTCAGCCAGCCACAGATGTCCTGAGGCAACTGGCAAAAGCAACTGAGTGGGAGGGTTTGGAGTTTTTTCTTTTTTGCCTGTGAAGAAAAACCAACCAAATACTTTTGGTTCCCATCTCTCCTTTCCTCTGAAGCAAAAAGCTGGATTTTACTTCTTGTTAAGTCCTAGAGATCAAATCTAGAGTTAGGAAAAAGTCTTCCTGCAGATGAAATTGTCAGGGACTCAGTAGGTATTTTGGCTTTTCTCCACCATGAAGCCATGGTCTGCTCGTTGCAACCATAGCCCTTTTCATACGCTGCCTGCAGCAGCAGTGTTGATACCCAAAGTGCAGAGGACATTCCTCTGCCTGTTTTGAGCCGTGTGACCCCCCTGAGCAGTGTGTATTTTGACCTCCACCCANCAGGGCCTTGTGGATGGGCTATGGTCTTCCCATGTCCCAAAGACATGGAAAAGTTCAGTCTCCTGAAGTGCTGCAGTCACTAGTACTCTTCTCAAGCCTGGCTAAGTGAACCCCTGGTCACACCCAGTCATAAGCTCCAAGAATTATGTGAATATCTATTTTGTAAAGGTAATTCTCTCTGATGGTCTACACTTGTGCAAAAGGCTTCCAGCCACCCTGGATGTGCATGCACTATGGCACGCTGGCTGGAGTAGCCTTTTCGTCTTCAAACAGATCCTGTAGGTATCTCATTACAAATCCCCATTCTTCTCCTAAACCCAAAAAAGCTGATAAGGTGGGCAGGTGTAGCTGTTACCTACTGGGCCGTGGCCACAGTTAGAGGAAACACATTGTGGAAAGACATCACATACCTGCTAAAGAGATGAGAAATACATTTCCAAATGAAAGTGCTGTACTGCTGGGCATCGAACCTCTGCCTGGGCATTTAATCACTGCATTGAGCCTCAAAAGTGCTCCACAGGCAAACGAGTACTCCTGAGTATGGCAGCTCAAACCAGCTGTGTGTCAGCCCTCAAAACAGCTACTCAGGGCTTCTGTGTCTGAAGATATAAGCTAATCACTGGAAAATCCCTAAGTGCTAGTAAAGAAATAACAATTTATATAATAAATATATCATTAACATGCACCCTTTTTTACTTCATTGGCACAGGTTTGGTGATTTTTCTTGCATTTTCAGTAAGATAAAACTTTCTGACAAGATAAAAGGAACATGAACAAATAAGTTGAGTTATAGCAAAGTCAACCCTTGTCTATCAATATGGTAAAAACAGCAGTTTAGCTTTGTTCTTGCCAGGGTTGCAGGAAAAATGACGAGCAAAATAATATGAAAGAAAGTGTTAAGAATATAAAGGCAGAGAATGAGAATACTACAGAGAACTGTGAAATTATTTTGAGTTGAGGAGCCTTGATATTGAGACTAGATCATCTTTAAGGTGCCTTTCAACCCAAACCATTCTGTGATTCTGTGATTCTGTGATTCTGTGATTCAGTGCTTAATGTTAGGTTTACAACTGGAAGAAACAAACACAGTGAGGTTATTGGGGTAAGGAGGAATAGTTATGAGAGAATAGCACCAGGAGGATGAGGATGCAGACTATCCCATCACCCCAGCTCATGAAACCCACCTGTTCTTAACGTAGTAGATTGAGTGATGCAGTCTGGTGAGCTGGGAAAAAAAAAAATTAATAAAACCGTTTGATGATTAGACTTTGAGGAGCGATGTGATGCTCAGTATTTCTTATGTAAGAATTGCAACTACGTGTTAAGAAAAAAAATGTAGCTGTGCAGGCAGTCAGGTCTTGTACCAGGCTGTCCAGAGAGGCCACAGCCTCCTTCTCTGCAAACACTCACCACTCGACCCAACACGACCTGGAACAAACTGATGTAATTGAACTTGCTTTCTGCAGGGGCTAGACAAAATAACTGCTGGAGGTCTCTTCCAGCCAGGTTCTTGGTTATTTATTTGCCTGTGATTGTCTGAATTGAGTGACGTTCTGGGCATACTAAAAAGCTATTTATTTCATACATTTTTATAGGAAAGTTCGACTAAATGATCTTAAGCTGACAAGGGTTTCTGTTGCTGTAATATATTGGTTGATTGGGTTGCTTTTTTATCTGTGTGCTCTCATATGAAAGGATAGATACTGTTACATGATTTTTCAGTTAAATCAAGATGCGCAGTCCAGCTCAACATTCATTCTTTAAAGTTACGTAAATAAATGTTCATAATGAATCAAAAAAACTATGAAAAGAGCAGAACTTGTTTTTTACACATAAACATATACAACATTTCTGGCTCAACCCGAATCCACTCTTTCACTTGTCAGGCTTCCTGAGGAATTAGGAGACAGGCAGACATGCATCTCTGTTGGAAAGACAGTGCTCTCACTACAAGGAGGGTCAGTCAGCTGGTGTATCTCAATTAAGAATGATTCCTGGCTGTGCTAGAAGTGCTCTGTCTGGGCACCATACATAGCTTACATCGCTCCTAGCCTCCTAGGAAGGACCAGTTCTCAACTCTTAACAAACTTCTCCTGTGCACTTGAGTTAATATTTTAAAGACAGTTAAGAATTTAGACTCCCAGAGGCTCATAATTTGGAAAAGCTCTTCAGTGCCTACCCTGTACTGATTTTTAATGCGAACATTTATGAATTGTAGGAGGCAAAATTACCATGTAACTCAGCTTCACATTGTTAATATACAACACTACTGTGTCTTATGATGGAGTTGTCTGGACTGAGTACACTGAAGAGAGTATTATGCTGTGTTGGGAGTCACAGAGAGATGCTCCTTTGGCTCTTAAAGAACCAGAAGTCATTCTTAACTGAAATACACCAATCAACTGGACCTCCTTGTAGAGACAGATCTGTTTTTTTCCTTCTAGCAGAGGTGCATGTCTGCCTGTTGCCCAGTTCTGGGAAGTTACAATCCTGTTTACTAGTATGGTCCATGCAACTACTGAAGGCTACTACTCTGTATATTGAAGCTGCAAGAAACTGACTTCAGCTGTGTGGTTAACAATGGGATCTCCAGGGCTTCTTCTCCAGCCTTGGAAGTATGCCATGTTCCGCAGTATGTACTCGCAGTCATCTCTGATCGAACTGTGCACATGGAATTACAGAATCATAGAATGGTTTGGGTTGGAACTGACCTTTAAAGACCATCAAATCCAATGCACCTGCTGTAGGCTGGGACACCTGCAACTAGATCAGATTATTCAAAACTCTGTCCAGCCTGGACTTAAACACTTATTTAAGTGCTTACAGGATCATCCTGTGTGAAAGGAAACTGATCTGCTAAAGCAAAATTCATGTAAGACATTCTCTGTGCTTGCAATATGTCTTATAAATGCAAACTTGTTTCACACAAATTTCTGAGCAGAACAATTTTGGCAAAGAGTGAAAGCCACTGTAAGATAAAATGTTGGAAAATAAAAGCACTGTCGTGTTGTTTCAAACAGGCAAGCAGCAGCTTTAATGTGTTTAAGGTCAAAGGGCAAGTTTTTCCCCATATGGAAAGTAAGTGATCACTTTGTGTATTTAACATTCTGCAATAGTTGTTCCAGAACCTTTGCAACTCCGCATTTAATAAAATAACTTATTATTTAAACAAAAACATTATTGTTGCCAGAGCAATGCATAGGCTCAGCTTTGGCACATGGAAGCCAGACGAGTGAGCAGCAGGCGTCTTCCTGACAGACACCCCTGGGAGAGGCAGGCCCTGCTGTGGGCACACCAGGTGCTGCCCTTCCACACCCCTGCCTGCAGGCACTGCTGGTGGGCTCTGCAGCCCTACCTTGTAGGGACTTCAGAATATCTTGTTTGGTGCATGGAAGAAATTATGTAACACTCTTTCCAGTTGGAGTGATTATGAGATAAAATACCCTGAAAAATAGAGGAAATGAGTCACATCATTGGGCTTTGACTATAGAGACTCAGACAGAATAAAGGCTTATTGTGAAAAGTAAGTGTTACATTTTGCTTTAGGTCTCAAGACCTAAACAGCTCTGCAAGAAGTTTTCTGTTCTCAAAGTAGTGTGTGAGATAAAGCCATAAGCTTTTTGTTGTACCCTCTCCAGCAAGACCTAGTGCTTGACAAAGTGTGTATCTGCTCTTTGCTTTTAAACACAAAGAAACTTAAGCATATGAGGAAATAGGTGAGCACCCCACTGCCCCCTCAGTTTTGAGACTTTGTGCTGCTTTCCTGTCAATATTATATGGATAGGCATAGAGAGGAGATAAGTATTGCTGTAAGTAAGTTAAACTCAGGAAATTTTCATTGTCATTTGAACCTTTCAAGATGGGATTCTTCTTTTGCAGTCTGAGATGCTTCTGCCATCAGGTTCTGGTCTGTTAGTACTGCTGCCTAACAACATGAAAGGGCACTTCAGATTCCAGAAAGTGTAGGACTTATTTAGACTAAGGAAGACAAGACTAATGGTGTGGTATAAAACTGAACACCCTCAAGCTAAAGTGCCATGATTGATTCTTAGAAGTAAGTTTAATACTAACAGTGCATTATGTTAGAAAAATATTCTGTGTTCCATTTATATCCTTGTTTACTACTGGGAGAAAATGATAGGAAATTAACAGGATTTTCTTTGCTCTGGTGATATTTATGAGTCAGCTCATAATTCCCAACACAAGCCATACTTCCACTGAAGTCAACTGTAAGGTTTTAATAAAAACCAAAATCCAGCTATTAGTTACTAGGAGTAAATAAAGTTAGAGGAAGAAGACCTAGATCTTGGTACATTAAAGAATTTTTTTTAAATGCTAATTCTTGATAACATTATGGCATTACTCTGCCAAGTTTAATAGCCCTGGCATTTGTGGCTGCTTAGATTTCTGTAGCTCTGAGGGGCGTTGGGGCTATAAGGTAGCATGGCCTTGTAAATACTCTGTTACGCTCACCACTTTTTTTTGATACAATGATGGATGTATGGTTTTTTTAAGGATAGATTTGCCTCCTCATTCTCCTTTTTAATGCTCCACAATGGAGTGCTCAAAAATATTCTTCTGTATTTCAGCTTAATAAATATGATAAATCATTCCTGTCTTAATGAACTTTCTGAATTAAAGCATCATAAAATGATCAGATTAATTGGTATCTATGATTTTTTATCATTTTGTACCATTCCTCCCACAGCCATCAGAGGCTGATATAATGATGTGGTACAGTACATGTCAAAGCTCTGATGTTTCCAATTAAAATATTTTTTTTTTATTTAAAAAGAAATAATTTTTTTTAAGTGTGCTTTATTGTCTTATCTGCTATTCTGGTTAACATGTGAGATAACTAGATTTAATGACAGCAAATAAATTGTAATGCCCATACAAAGCCAGGGATCCCATAGATTCTTCATCTATATCATGGAATTGAGCATTACTGCCAGAACAACCATGTTATTTTGCAGCCTGGAAAGTTCTTATTGGAGAACTTGTGGGTACTTCTTTGTTCATTGCGGGTACTTCTTTGTTCACACGTCTGGAAGAATAAAAAAATTGGAGAAGTAGCCAAGGGTTGCTAAGATGCCTTCTTGAGAGATATGATTAAAAGAAGTTCCTTTCGCTCATGTACTACAGTACAATATCTTTGTATGACTGCATTTGAGTGTCCTTTCCCCTGAAAAACTCCTTTAATTGTCAATGTTGTTGACTAAACATTATTGAAAAACAAATGTAAAACCAAAGCAAAATCCAGTATTTAATACACTACTGGAGAAAAATAAGAGAAATGAGGAAATTGATTTTTGTTCCAGAGCTCTTCAATAGGTTGAAGTATTTTAGGTGAAAATGCACAGCTGACTCGAGTGCTCCCCACAGTACCAACCTATCATAGTCAAGTTGGGCTAATAGTCTTAATCCCAAACTTTTATTAAAATATGTCAATCAGGCACCTGAATTTGAAAGATTAAATTTTCAATAGATTTTGTCCCTGTATTTACCTTTAATTAGGATGTAAAACAGTACTGAAGTCACAGAATCAGAGAATATTCTGAGTTGGGAGGTACCCACAGGAATCATCAAAGTCCAACTCCTGGCCCAGCACAGGACAGCCTCAATAATCACACCATGTGCCTGAGAGCATTGTCCACATGCTTCTAGAACTGTGTCAGGCCTATGCTGTGATATATCCTCAGGTACTCAAATGTGAAATATCCCCACTTTTTGTAAATTATAGCTCAATTCCTAAATAGGCTCATTTGATAGTGTTTTCTCAACACAATAACTTGATATCCAGAAGTACCTATCCATAGTGAAAGATGCACTGGGAAGTCCAGAGAAAAGTTTCATCCAGATACATGATAACTCCCAGACCATTCCCAGGAATTGTCTAGGAAAGTGGTGTTTTACCCAGGCCAAAATGATTCTAGCAGCAGTCCTCAGCATTTAATGGTGTAGACCATCAGCAGCCATTGGGAGTGTCGTTCCCTGTCACATTACTCAGCTGAATCACAGTGAGTGGGATTAACTCCAGAGGATAAGGTAGCCAGGCTTCTTTTCTCCCAGCACAGTGTGTTTCCTCCTTAGTTTTAGCTGCCAAAGCCGGTGTTGGCAGCGTTGGCCACTGATGGTCGATTAGGCAATGAAGTAACTGATGTCTGGCCCTGCTACAGTAAATCACACCTTGGCTTTGCCAGAGCCAGAGCTGCACTCTGAGCACCAAGCAAACAGGCAACTCTTGTGGCATAAAAAATACCCAGCAGTCCTACAATTGTTCTGTTCTTTTAAATTTGCTCTGTTACTTTAAAAAAAACCCAACAAAACATGAGGTAGTGGCAATATTTTTATCTTAAAACCTGAAGACCTGAAAAGCTGATTTTGTAGTGGATTGTGCTGGTGATTACAGAACACATTTCTTCCTTGCACATCCATATATTTCTTATATTAAGGATTATTTTTCTCGTTAGCAAGACATCTAAGTACAGTATGTTAGCAAACACTTTTACAGAAAAAGGTTATTTGAGTGCTTCCCTTTGCCTTAGACTGTGAAAAAGGTTATATAGTGGTTTTCACTTCTCTAGCTTCATATTGTAATTCTTTAAATTTTGTCTATTTCATTATAATTAAGTTTTATCTTAATATTATATATATTTTAAAAAAATTATATAAATTCTGCAACCTGTGCTCAGTGGTAAAGACAACATAGTTTCTATTCATATTTTAAATTAATTTTCTTGTGAAGTATCTGTGGTCAAGCAAAGGTTGCTATGTAAGATACCAGACTTGTCACTGGGAGTTGGAGCTATTTGATGTAAAAGAAAAATCCTACAGAGTTGTCTAAATTCAAATTTTTTTTACTAAATTAAGCATTCACATTTGAAAATTTTGGTTTACAAAAATACCTGTGCTTTGTGAGTGATAAAAGGAGTATTTTGTCATTTTCTACATATTTGAGGCAAATCAGTATTATGCCTCCCAATCATTAAAATAGTTAAAATCTGGAGGGGCACATGCTTTTTTCTTATTTTTCTGTTATCTCCTGTTGACACCAATGAAAATAGAAAATATCTAGGTCACAAGTATCTCTGAGCATTAAGAAAAAGCATTTCCTGTTTTGTTTTGTTTTCTTTTAATCTAATGTGCTTGCTCAAGGAAGAACGATGCCTCCTTTTTTTTAGAACTCTGGAGAAACTTACCTTGATGTTTTATTTTTTGTCTATGATTGAGTGGATTACCCAATGTGCATTTAATGACACTTTTATTTGTGCCCCATAGGTATCTGAGCTGTTTGATTTTCTTTGTTTTGGTATCATCTCCTGTTATAGCCTCTTCATTGCTTTGTGAATAGAAGCCAAATACAATCACTTAGCAGACTCTGCTAAAAAGATGATTCCTTAAAAATATGTCAGAAAAGAACAATTTGGGTTGACAACACTTTTTTTCACACTGCAAGTGTAAACTGTTTCATGCTTGATAAACTGTTCTAATTTTTAGAATGAATAAACATCCCACAGTGGAATGAAAAATATTTTTAAAACAAAATTTATCCATCACAGCCTGACAAAACTCACCTTTCTAAATAAGTTGCTTCAGCAGCACGCTCAGTTCTTAAAAATTGCCAGACATGAAATTCAGTTCAAATTTCTATATTTCTGATAAATGTAGCACTTAATCCAAAGAAGGAATATATAAAAAGGCAGGTTTGCTGCAATACTTTTTTTTTTTTCTCAAAAATTATTTAAGTTTCCTATCCAGTTTGTTTTCCCATTTTAAGACTGTGAGGTCCTCATACTCTACCTCTCCATGGCCAGGGTTGTACTATTTCTGGGTAGAAGGCAGTGCATTCCTGCCCTGAACATGCTCCACTCTTCCACTTGAAGGAAAAGTTGAAGTGCAAGTCATTTTAAAGAAAGTCTACAGGAGAAATTTATGAGCTTTTTCTATGGAAGAGCGCTTATTCTCCATGCAGCTTTTGTCAAACATTTTTAACAAATTGTAATAACCTTTGTCATATCTCATTTTCTTGCATAAACAAGTCACACTGAAACTATAAATGATGGAAAATTTAATCCACATGGCTTGCACTATCAAAACTGTTAAACTGTATTCTTTTCCACCATGTCAGCAGTGCATTATCTGTTTTATAGGAACGTTGAAAAGATTACTTTTTAAGGGAGATACTGCAGGACCTGTGGAACTATCTGCCTCATGCTTGCACTAGATGACGTTTTCACTTTCAGTTCTTCCTGAAGCTAGGAAAATGCTTCAGTTTTTCTCTTTCCATAACCTATCAGAGAGGGCATTTCCACCCACCTCCAATAACTGTCTGCTCAGAGGCACCAGGAGGTGCTCAGAGGCTGAGGGTGCTGTCAGGTTTGTGCTGCCTTCCTGCCTTGAGCATTCACCTCTGCTCTGGGATGGAACATGGTACACCAGCTCTCAGTTGAACAACATGCATAATTCCTCCTCAGTGGGAACTTGGTGCCTTGCAAATTACATGTACATATAACAGTAACTCCTGGTCCAGGAGATGATGTTTTTTCTTCTGTCCACAGCAGCTGCATGGGATACTGAAGCTGTAAATTCTCCCTTTCACCTGTTAAGAGGGGTGAGAGTGCTGATAACATCTAGACAAGGCAGATCCATCTTTTTGCTTTTTGTGAGAACCATTCCCCAAAATTAATACTCCCTACGAAAGTGTAACAGTGCTATGAAAGACTGTCTTTCCTTCCTTTTTTAATAGGGTTTTCTCTGGGTATTTTATCCACTTATCTAAACCTGTAATGTATCTATTGGTGCTATCCATCCAGTATAATCTTCAGCACATTTATTTGTCTAATGCCTCACACAGATTTTATGCATTTGAGGATTAAAAAATCATGTAAAGGCAGCACTTGGGTACTCAACTCAGCAAGATTCCGATTACTGTCAAGAAAGCATGGTCACTGCCCCTGGCTGTGGAAAGAATTACTTATGGAGGGGCTCTAATAGATCTTTGTAGACTCAGACCTCGTGAATGCAAACAACTTCCTCTAAATTTGCAAGCAACTGCATTAGTGTACCAGTGGGAAAAGTAAGAGCTACTTTTTGGTTGTAGTTAAAGTTAGCAAAAGCTTTCAAACATTTTCTACCTTTCATACAAAATCCAGGATAATGGCACTGCCAACAGTTTGCAAACAGTTTCAGTCATAATCCTGAATGCCCTTACCTCTATGGGGATTAAATCAGACCTCAAATAATACTGGAAAATATCTCTGGTGGTCTTATCGCTTAATTATGCCATTTTAACAGTGATATATTTTTATTATTTACAGAAGAGGCCACAAAAGTTTGCAGATGTTTAACGTTTGATTATTTTAATTCTAGCAGTAAATTATGTAGCAAAATAGCACTTAAAGATCTTCCCAGGCTGTATTTTTCATCCTTATGATATTCCTTAAGTAATGTTTTAACAATTGCTTTAAGCTGAACATCCTCTTCCATATGAACAGCCCTTAAATCAAACTGTAGTAAAATTCTGCTGAAAATTGTATAAATGGAGAATTGCTAGGTCCTAATTAACCAATAAGAAAAGTTTATGAGAGGCAGATTGATTAAATATCAAAGCTTCTGAGTTATATTATCTTTCATAAACTGGCTTTTCTCCAAATAGTATATGCTTTCAGGAGCCGGGGAATAAGATGAAAGGATCTGAAACAAAACTGATTACTGCTGAAACAAAATGGAAGTTGCTGCTTTTGATAAAATACAAGGCTATGGCAGTGCTTGAATAATTTTATGGGAAGTTGCTGCCTAAGGCATATGTTTTGCTGTCTGATACTGAACGCATGAGGAAAAAACATCTGGTTTTTTCAGCCTGAACAATTATATGATCCAGATCAAACCACTAGAGGCCAAATATAATTGCTCTATGTTTTGCTTTGTACTACTCTCTACCTACAGCAGCATGGTCTTGTACAGCATGTATCGTAGCACACAGTTCAAATGATGGCATGGGAAAATACTTTTTCTTCTATTGAGGGTTATCAAATTACTATCCAGGGCTTAATGCAATCCTCTACACTTCATCTGTCACTGGAGAAATAGTTCACAATAGGAAAGAACAATTTCTGATAAACTCTTGACCACTGTGATGTTTGAACCTTAGGGATTTATTTTTGCTGGACAGATCCTCGTTTAACAACATCCAGCCAGGTGAAAGGTGTTGCTGCACCCTTCATGCCTTCAGTTCCAGCTGGGAAAAAGGAGAGGTGCTTTTGTTGCATGGCCTGAGTAAACAGATTGCACTAAAAAAGATAAAGAGTGAATCCTGACTATTAGTTTACTTTGAAGTTTATTAGTTTACTTCAGTGATATATAAACTACTGAAAATATTCCACTTTTGTTGCTAATGTTGTATTTTACAGCACCCAAATGTATGCTTTTAGTTTTGCCATGCTAGTAGGATTGGGTTTCTCTCCTCCCCAAAAGTGCTTACACTTTAATTTTAGACATAATGTGCTGAGTGGCACTAAAAAAAGTGTTCAGTGTTGGAGGGAGGAATGAGGGACAGGGGCAATATTTGAATGTGTGGGTGGATAAATGCAAACATTTTTCTTTTGTTCTTTAATAATAATAATAATAATTAATAATGATGCTCCATTCCTTTTAGAGTTTCTGGAAAAACTGAGAACAAAGGTTACAGAAGTTTGGAAAAATTTCTTTCCAAGACTATTCCTATGTATTGCTGTGAGGATTGTTTCTGCTTTTCATGGATAAACTGCAGAACTATGTCAACCAGGTGCTAATCTACACTGCACCTGGCTTTCCTGAATATTTGCTTTTGTTTTGATTAATACACTGCTTAACTGTACTCATTCCCTCTCCTGACTCACTTTTCCCATCTATTGTGAATAAACACTTTGCCCACAGTGATATTCTAAAGCACAGTCTTGACAGACTATGGCAAAGCAGGTGGTGGGTGAGTGGACAATGGGTTTGTGCCTGTAGGATTGGGCTGTGACTTAAAAGGTTCAGGTTTATTCCACATGTAAAGACTTTCTGTGTAGCCTTAGGCAAGTCTCTTACCTTTACTGTGCCATGGTCTCCAACTGTGAAATGGGAACAAGAAACTTTATTTTTTCCTGCTGTGTCTGTTTTCTATAATTGTGCTATAAGAAATCTCTTAAAAGTGAAAACTTGTATTGTGTGTTTGGACAAGACCCAGTACAATTGGGTCTCCAGTTTAGTTGGTGTTACAGGAATAAAACCAAATGAGCAATTTTTAATACCTAAGCACAAAGGAAGTAAGCAAATGTCATTTTAATTGATTCGGGTCTAAAGAAATTCAGCAAAAGGAAATTACATTCTTTTACTGTAGATTCTTAGTCACATCTTAATTTTATTTTGCCCTCCTTGAAAGCCTTAATGAGAAGAAACCACATTTATGCCTATGTCAATAGGATGTAATTATAGGGGGGTTTTCATCTGAAGGCTGTAGCAGCTGAAACTACCAGTAATGTTCTATGAGATTTTCCATTTTTATAAAGTGAGGTGAAGAAAAATTGCTCACAAGATGGATTTTTGTCACTTATCATAGAATCATAGAATCACAGAATCATAGAAAAATAGAATCACAGAATGGTTTGGAGTTGAAGGGACTTTAAAGATCATTTCGTTCCAACCCCCCTGCCATGGGCACAGAACCTTCCACTGGACCAGGTTGCTCAAAGCCCCATCCAACCTGGCCTTGAACACCTCCAGGAACGGGGTATCCACAAGTTCTCTGGGTAACCTGTTTCAGTGCCTCAGCACCCTCACAGTAAAGAATTTCTTCCTAATATCAAACCTAATATCAAACAGAAGTCTTCCAGCCTTCAGCTTAAGGCCTTCCCCCTTGTTCTATCACGACATGCCGTTGTGAGAAGTCCCTTCCCAGCTTTCTGTAGGCCCCTTTTAGATAATGGAAGGCTGCTCTAAGGTCTTCCTGGAGCCTCCTCTTCTGAGAGGGGGCTGAACAACCTTGATTCTCTCAGCCTATCTTCACAGGAGAACTGGTCCAGCACTGTGATCAGTTTAGCTGCTCTCCTCTGGAAGATGTCCCAACAGGTCAATGTCTTTCTTCTGCTGAGGGCCCCAGAGCTGGATGCAGCCCTCCAGGCACAGTCTCACAGGAGCAGAGAGGGGGAATCGCCTCCCTTGATCTCTGGCCACACTTCTTTTGATGCAGCCCAGAATGTGGTTGACTTTCTGGGCTGTAAGCATGCATTGCAAAGTCATGTTGACCTTTTGTCCAGAAACACCCCCAAGTCTTTCTCCTCGGGGCTGCTTTTGTTCCATGCTCCACCCAGCCTGTACTTGTGCTTGGGATTGCATGAGTCTTGAATGAGTTTTTTAATTTATCTTGGAGCATGTGTTGATCTTCACCTTTCTCTAGTCTAGAAGGTAAGACTTGCCAATGGTGTATGCCAAATGTGTGCTTTACCCTCCTGGATACTGTTTTATTTACAGTCCTTAATGGAATTTATATGCAAGGTCCTACCATATTTGATTTTCAGAGTAGAACTTCTCCCCAGCAGTTAAGTGATATGCTACAAAATGTGCCTCCAAAGTCTAATTGCATTGCAGATAGAGATATTTGACTAGGAATTCTGAAAACTAGACTCATATTTTTATGTAATGTATTGGATATATTATAGCACTACTGTATTACACCACTATGGAAAGTCCGTATGTTCTGTGGGAAAAAGTAATCATAGCTCCTGAAGCACAAGTGAATGCAGATGAAATAATATATTAATGTTATATCCAGTAGTTAGAAACACGGAAGTATTTAGGTTGAAAAAAGCCTCTTTGAGTCTTCCAGTCCAACCTCCTGCTCAAAGCAGAGCTCACTTCAAAGCCAGACTATGGCCTTTTTCAGCCAAGTTCTGCAATTTTTCGGGGCAGAGGTTTCATAGTGTGGTGCATTGACCTTGGCAGGACACTGCATGCCCACCAAAGCCTCCCTATCGCTCCCCTTTCTCAGCTGGATGGAGGAGAGAAAGTATAATGAAAGGTTCATGGGTCAAGATAAGGGCAGGGAGGGATATGTATCTACATTAATTACAATATCTATTCATGTGGGTTAGAACATCTGCTAATGAGTCCCAGCAATTCAGACAAAAGTCAAAGGCCTGCTGTTTGTTGGTTGACTCATTGCACAGCATGACTGACAAGTGTTTTAAGAAGGAATTAAGCAAAACATTGGTAGAATCAATTATTACTGGCTGCTGATTAGTCAGTTCATGATATTGTGGGTAAAATAAACCTCTTTTCTCATCCAGTTCATAGACGGTTTCACTAGCACAGTGGTATTGTTAGTGAAGCAGTACAAGAGGAAAGGATAATCCTTACCACCAACAGTATGTGTCAGAGCAATACCAGTTCTTCCAGCTCATGTCTGCAAACACATGCGCTGTATGCTCTAAGGATTGGACATGGGATATGCAAGAATTTCTGCAGTGATACCATTTGTTTGGATCTTCCTCGCTAAAAGATTTAGCTCTGTTTTGCCCGTATGTATCCACCAGTATCGTGAAACATACAGGCTCATGCAAACTCAAAATTGTGCTCATGTTTTCCTGATTGTAACTACCCAGCTTGTGTAATTGTTTTAACTTCTTCAGTGGATTGTATGATACTGAGTTTGTTCCCAGAATGGCACCTGTTCATTGAGGACAGTGATGGTGGAGCTCTGCCTCTCACTCCTCATGGTTTGTACATGAAGTCTTGCTCAGAAGGAGGTTGTTTCGGATGGACAGATAGGTGCAATATGTAACTTAGCCCTTAGGTGAGCTTATGCAGCAGGTATTTGTGGTCAGTTGTGGGAGAAATTATTTTTTCAGACCTGGGAAACAACTGTCCCATTGGAGAGCTTTCTTTAAAGACACTTAGGTTATCTGGACGGCATAAAAGTACAGCATTGTGATATAAAAAGTAACATCTGTGTATATTGGGTCATTTTCCCAAGAAAATCTTGTTTCTGTTAATTCTAGCAATGCTGCTCAGAAACATATGGATTTAATAACAGGTTATTATTCTAATGTCTTTAATGAACTAAGTAGTGGCTGTATTACCCTCTACTAATGAAGACTGTACAGACATAGTCTTCTATTAATGTTGGTGAAGTAGGATCAATATAGATACTGGGTCAGGGTACTGAAAAATATTAACAATTATTAATATTCTTTCTTTTTCAGTTTTCTCCTTGTGTTTGGTTGCTTGATTTTGTCCGTGTTTTCTACTATTCCTNGGCAGGGAGGGATATGTATCTACATTAATTACAATATCTATTCATGTGGGTTAGAACATCTGCTAATGAGTCCCAGCAATTCAGACAAAAGTCAAAGGCCTGCTGTTTGTTGGTTGACTCATTGCACAGCATGACTGACAAGTGTTTTAAGAAGGAATTAAGCAAAACATTGGTAGAATCAATTATTACTGGCTGCTGATTAGTCAGTTCATGATATTGTGGGTAAAATAAACCTCTTTTCTCATCCAGTTCATAGACGGTTTCACTAGCACAGTGGTATTGTTAGTGAAGCAGTACAAGAGGAAAGGATAATCCTTACCACCAACAGTATGTGTCAGAGCAATACCAGTTCTTCCAGCTCATGTCTGCAAACACATGCGCTGTATGCTCTAAGGATTGGACATGGGATATGCAAGAATTTCTGCAGTGATACCATTTGTTTGGATCTTCCTCGCTAAAAGATTTAGCTCTGTTTTGCCCGTATGTATCCACCAGTATCGTGAAACATACAGGCTCATGCAAACTCAAAATTGTGCTCATGTTTTCCTGATTGTAACTACCCAGCTTGTGTAATTGTTTTAACTTCTTCAGTGGATTGTATGATACTGAGTTTGTTCCCAGAATGGCACCTGTTCATTGAGGACAGTGATGGTGGAGCTCTGCCTCTCACTCCTCATGGTTTGTACATGAAGTCTTGCTCAGAAGGAAGTTGTTTCGGATGGACAGATAGGTGCAATATGTAACTTAGCCCTTAGGTGAGCTTATGCAGCAGGTATTTGTGGTCAGTTGTGGGAGAAATTATTTTTTCAGACCTGGGAAACAACTGTCCCATTGGAGAGCTTTCTTTAAAGACACTTAGGTTATCTGGACTGCATAAAAGTACAGCATTGTGATATAAAAAGTAACATCTGTGTATATTGGGTCATTTTCCCAAGAAAATCTTGTTTCTGTTAATTCTAGCAATGCTGCTCAGAAACATATGGATTTAATAACAGGTTATTATTCTAATGTCTTTAATGAACTAAGTAGTGGCTGTATTACCCTCTACTAATGAAGACTGTACAGACATAGTCTTCTATTAATGTTGGTGAAGTAGGATCAATATAGATACTGGGTCAGGGTACTGAAAAATATTAACAATTATTAATATTCTTTCTTTTTCAGTTTTCTCCTTGTGTTTGGTTGCTTGATTTTGTCCGTGTTTTCTACTATTCCTGAACACACAAAACTTGCCTCTGGTTGTCTCTTCATTTTGGTAAGTGAAAATTCTAAATACAAGACAATTTTACAGATACTTTTGCATACATTCAAATCCTCTCCCTCACCATGGAGGAAGTAATATAATACAATAACTGAACATTTTTAAAAAATCAGACTTTTCATCAGAATGATGAAAAAATGATAAAATAGAGGATTCCACCACCTTTTAATTTAAAAACAGGTCAGATGGTAAGACTGCTCATAAAGTATTGTACTGCATCCCCTTCTTTGCTTGAGAATTGCTGTGGCTTATAACTGATAGATTTTCTACTGCAGTTTGGCAGTGATTGAGCATGAAAGACCTTTGATATTGCTGCTGTCATTCATAAAGTCAGTATGTAGTAAGAGGCACTTAAAATAGGAATTAATTTTGGTATCTTAGATACCGATTTGGGCTAGCTATCAGTAGATACTCACATTTTAGTAGCAGTTGCTGCAGTAGGATGTGGTAGTTTCATTATTTCTTCATAATACGTGCTTTTGTATTATGTTCATCTCTCCTTTTTCCCTTTTGAAGTAAATGAAAATGGCTTTAATCCCTAAAAGTGCTTAACATTTCTCATGCATTGTACAGACGCCACTTTATTCAGCTGCTTCTTGAAGGGCCATTTAGTTCTGCAAGTGATGGCCTGAGGATAGGTAGTAGTGAACATTAAAACATCCCTGTATCACCAGAGTTACCATGGTTATTTCAGTTCCATGTATTCAGCAGACTGTGGCTTGTTAGGTAGCACCTGAGGTGAAGTAACTGTTGACAAATGCCAACATTTTAATTACCGTCACTGTATATATCCAAAAGCTCTGGTCTTCAGAACAGCTCCCTAATTAATTATGGCGTGAGCAGGCTGATAAACATAATTATGTTGCGTGCTAGGTCTTTACAGCACAATGGGCCACTGCATCAGAATACCTGAGCTAAATGTCCAGAGCTGGCTAGGTGCAGGTATATGGTGTTCTGCTCCATTAGATAGTTTCTTAGTAGGGCTAATTAGGGAGAACCATGCTAAATGTTGCATTTTTCTTCCTAGCCATATTAGTGCTTTTTCTTTCTCTGAAGAAAAGATCAGGTGGCATTAAACCAGCTAAAAACGGTCAGATTTAATCCTACACTCATACCTAGACCCATTATTTACAAATCTGAACAACACTTGGCAAATGGAAGTTTGTTTGAATGTTCTGCGACTAGTTATATTATTGTAATTGGTACACTAATTGCTAAGATTTTTCAGTATAGAAAACAGGAAAATATGATTCGTCTGAAAATACCCTATTTGTAATAGAAGGTACTTTTGTGACAAGTATATCCCTTTTCCTGTATACTTATGCAAATTGGTTGCAGAAATGCCATTTGTTCTGACATAAAATATGCATTTCCCATGAGCCACATATTTGTTGATTGTGTTGGTACACTCAGCACTGCTGATTCCTCAGCTGGCTGATTCCCTGTACTGTGCCATGGGTCTCACAGGAGCCACAATGTGGAAGAGCTCTGTGAAGCCCTGGCCTTGCTCCCAGCACTGGGCCGAGGTGTGGTGAGCTCTGATAGCTAAGGCACCAGTCCTTGTAGAGGTGTCCACCAGCTGAGAAGAGCTGCTCAGTGGCTGCTGAGGGAAGCTTTCGTGCTTTTTGCTGCTATGGCTTCCAAGATGAGCTTTGTCCATCTTAACTGTTCTGACTGTACATCCCATGCCATCCTCTGAACACAGAATAGGCCTTAAGGAGGAAGAGGGTGGATGGCTGATCCTTGAAGCATCAATTCTAGCCTCCTCCAACATTTCTATGCTATAGCCTACTGTATTCCGCAAACCTTTGGCAGGAGTAAACCTAGTGATGACGAATTTTGCGTCTCCTGCTGTGTGTCTCTAATGGAGACAAATATAAACACAGCAAAGTATGAAGTTCCAGAAGCCGGCTAAAGCTGACTGCTTTATTGCAGTTTGCTGATGCACGGTGCATTCCTTCTCCACATACTGCATCATTAGCTGATATTAACACTGTTATCAAAGCAGGCTTTTGTAGCCGCAAACCAAGAGGAAAATACATTTCTGCATTAACTCAGGAGCAGTTGTTTTGGCTGTGCCAACACCTAACTGCAGCCACTAGGTTTTCGCAACCTTTTCCTTGCAGTGATTCACACAGCTCTTCCAAATGTGTCATTTAGTAAGACAGCTGTATTAACTATCAGATCTGGTTTAATACTGTTTGTGCATTGTGCTTGAAATAGAAGATATATGTTTATTTTCTAATGAAGTACTGTACAAATACAACAATCCATAGAGCTGCCTGCTGGGTTTCTGTGAACTGTTTGTTTTGCAGATTTATTCCAGATGGTCTCCCCTACAGCCGTGTTAATTGGCTAAAAAGCTAATGTAATGTCCCTTCAACTTAATACCTGAGCTGCTGCGTGCACTGGCACCTGTGGCTTTTGACATATTGCAGCTATTCACAATTACACGGGGAGATTAAAGAGGGAAGTGTAGATGAGCTGAGCAAACCTTTTCCTCCTTCTCAGAAAGGCCAGAGGAGCTGAGAAGATTATTCTTCTGCAATCATTCAATTCCATTTATCTGCCCGAGCCTTGCCTTTCTAGGGAGCAGAGAACATATGTCAGGAAAGCAGTAATAGCTGAGGGCTTCTGAACTTCACAGAGGTTAATGGACTCATCTGGGCTGCAGAAATGCCTGAGCTCTGCTCCCAGAGCCAAGGCAAACCTGCCCTGCTGTGTTATGTTGGACCTAGTTTAAATTCTGGCCATCCACACAAGTACTACTGTGTTCCAAGGCATCTTCTCCGTATCAGGAAACCTGTCATGGGAAACGCCTTTAATATTTGAATTCTATACTTAAAGTGAAAGTCCTGCAGATAAGTTAAGTGCATACAGTAATGTTGGATTGTTACATCAGTAATTAATTTGGTTAGATCTGTGTCCAGAAATAATAAGAGTAACCAGGAGGAGAGCATCAGATAAAACTCCTTACACCTACAATGATAATTATGTTTTAGCCTCATCTCTGCACACAACTTCTGGCACTTGAGCTGTAGCAGTGATATATCGCAGGCAGGCAGTAGAATAAAAATCTACTTCAGCATCAAAATAAACCACAAGCAGCTTAAGAATCCAACTAACACAGCAAGAAAATAATCTTTGGTGTATTGCTGATCTACAAGTACATTTGCTAGCACTTTATCAAATAATAAACACAAGGGGAGTAAAACCGAGGCTGTGAAGGCAAAATCAAATCTTTTGGGGAAGGCAGCCAAGACGGAGTGTTATCTGGAACTAGAGGTCATTCACTCTCTTGACCAAACTCTCTATATTTTAAGTTCATTTTCAACTAAATCTGAAAGTTATGTGAATTTCTGGTTCACTTTTGTTTGTTTGCTGTCAATGCAAGAAAATTAATAAAATAATTTGAGTTGACCCACGAAGATTTGACAAATTGAGACATAAAAAAAAAGTCTTGGATCAATTTAAATGCTTCATTTGACCTGGCAAAAAATGTTATTTGTGTATTTGATTATTTCAGAACTTTTGACTTAAAACTCAGATTGAGGTTTTAGGAAACAAAATGTCATTTTTATTTGAAGTGACAAAGCATCCCATTTTTTTTCATAATTTTAATTTTTAATCAAAATGGGGAGATCAAAAAGCTTAAGTGAATTTCTGCAGGACTGTTTTTGTCAAATCTGTTTTGCGTTTTTCTCTTAAAATGGCTGATGTAGAAAGCTGTACCCAGATTTGTAGAACAAAGGCCTCTGAAAATGTACTCTAGGAACACATTTTTCAAGCAGAAATAGCTCCCAAAGATACAAAAGCAGACAGTGTGCACAGGATGAAACTGGTTTCTTCATGTACTGTGGTCACTTACATGAATCCAAAAGGAGAATCTACTAAGTGCTTCTAGCAATTAATATATTTCCAGGATTTTTTTTCTCCTAATATTTTTGCATAAAAGAAAGAGGACACACATTGATTTAAAAACATAGAGTATAGCTGCCCCATAGCAGGTAAGCATATATTCAGTTTGTCTCTGCTCTAGGAAGTAAGTCCATCCACAGGGATGTAATCATACAAATCCACTACAGCATCTTAAAGCTAGCCAGAGTGGATTTTAAAAGGGGAAACAGATAGTGCTCAATTAAAAGAAAAACATACCATTTTTCAGTTTAGATTGTACCAGCACTTGAATCCTCTTGCCATGCTTGGATAAAAGACCACCAGACCTGACAGAGGACTTAGTGGATGGCTCTATAGGACCAGCTGTCAAGGCATAAAAAGAAAAACTCAATGATTTTGTAAGATTTCAATTATAGATACATTTTTAACAACAGTAAGGTATAGACCATGTTACTGGGATTTTGTTGAGTCTTCTTCTGAGGAAAACAGATTAATTGATCCCTGAGCTAAAAACCAGTGAGTTTGTCAAAACTCAAAATCAGTATTTCTCAAGAAACACTAATTTCTAGTGTTTTATTTTCCAAATCAATTCTTAGCTTTGCAATTTCAAAATTCCTCATAGAAGTCTCTGAAAAATTACATTAGACATACAACACTGATGTTATCAAACACAGAATAAGAGAGGGAAATGCAAAGCTGATAAGGTCAAAACCTTCATGTTTTCAGTCTTGTTTGGATTCATGTACACTAATATTATAATGAGGTGATAACATGAGCAAAAACAATTCAACCATGTCATAATAAACTACCTGTTAGCTTTGAAAATATTCTTACCTTACCAAAATTAATATCTTCACATCTTTGCTGTTTACATTGATGCCCTCCTATTATGTTTATGGATTTGACCAAGTCAGAGCTGACGGTTGTTACAAAAGTTTGGATTAGAGTTCATCACAACTGCTTGTGAATCTTTGTGTAGAAACAGAGCAGACTTCCCCCTGGAAATTTAAATGCTGAATGCACTTTGCTGAAATTAAAAGTGATTATGAGAAAGTCTGACAGAAAGCAAAAATGTAAATTAAAAGATGGAGTTGTTTAAAAACAGTGGCTGTCCTCAAAGCTTAATTCTTCTCTCCCAAGGCAGTGTTGGCACTCCCAACCAACCAGCAAAGCTCTGTAACAAACAAGTACACACTGTAGCTATGGAGAGAGAGATGAAAGTAACCATAAAAATTATTTCCTAACAACGGAACACAGCACTGCACATAAAACTCTCGAGATATCTATATATTGTCAGCAGAAGGTATCTATATATTGTTGACAATGATGAAGGTGATAAGTACACTTCAACAGATCAGAGAATAAAGATGTCTCAATCCTGGCATAAGACTATTATTGATACGGTTCTGGGATTTATTATATTGTTAACAATGTTTTGTCCTTTCTTTTCTTTTATTCTTCCATATTAAGCAGAAATTACCTTTGTAAAGAAAAGATTGAAAATCACACATTGAACAGAATCATTTTTCTGTTGTAATTAAAAATGCAATATATTAGGTTCTACTGGGAAAGCTTAAATGTGTTTGATGGTTAAAGATGATTAAAACTGCATATGTGATCTACAATCAGGGAAAAAAAAACTTATAACTGAATCACTTGAAGAAGGTAGGATAACTGTTAACAGGTACCTCAAGTGCTACAGCATTCAGAGCAAATGCAGTAGAAAGCAAGAGAGATTTTGTCACTGCCAGAGCAATTCCCAGGTAGGCAGACCTACCAATCAATTGTGTTAAACAAGATCATTGGAGTTGCCACAAGTCAGTGGCTGCTGGATGAAATACCACCCACAAAATTATTTTCCATTCCTCTGAATGAACAGGGCATGTATAGAGAAATGGGTGATAATGTGCAGTGAAGAAAGATGAGTGGAAATAGCAAACCCATAACCAGTGATAAATGTAACAAATTCATGACCCAGTACAATTTTAGTAATAAAATGACTAGCCTGTAGTAAGAAAGCCCGTGTTGAATTTCTAAATAGGTACATTACACTCATTTATGTTATTGTTATCAGTTCCTATATAAGAGCTGTTACATAGCTTATCTTGTTGATAACATTGTATGGCTATATGCAGAGAGTCAGAAGAGAAGATACTGGTACTGAGAACAATCAGTTTCTGATTCCCTTTGTTTCCTAAAACAAAGAGAATTAATATTCAAAGGCAGAGAACATATTAAAAGAGCCTTTTATCCAGCCATTCAAGCGGCCACTTTCTCTAGGAGAGCACAGAATCTCTAGGAGAATCTTGAGATTAGGAGTGGAAAATGAGGAGGATTAGATGTCAGTGATGGGGTGGTGGGATTCAGATTAATAAGGATATAATTCTTTGAGGAGGGGAAAGCATATCTCCTTTTAAGTTTATCAATACATTGTTCTAAAGAACCAAACCAGCTGTCCTGGACTTCCTTTAAGGACAAGCGAGCAACATTCCTTCCACAACTGTTCTTCCATGACATGTCTTCTTTCTTGTTTTATCACTTGAAGTGATAACAAGGTAGCATGGGAAATCACCTCCAAGGAATAAGTGTAATATTTTCTGCAGATGTAGATTTGTAATAATTTATGCTAGATCCTGCAGTATTGAATTTTATGGGCTTCATGCCAGAGTTTGATATGGAGATCGAGAGCTACCTCCTTAAAACAGGCAACAAACAGTTGAGATTGCAACAGTAAAAATTGATAGATATCAAACTCTCTATCAGAAATTCAGACCTGACCTTTGTCAGGGAAATATTGACTTGCCAAATGGAAATGCAGAATATGACCCCAAAGGAAAGCCAAAGTACATGGTTAAAAATAACATGTAAGGAAAAAGTTCTACAAACCATGAAATGTCAAAAGGAAAAGAATGCTGAAGAAGGCAGAACATCAGTGATATGAAAGCTGTTTGGAAATCTAAGAGATATCCCCCATATGAGTAACATAAAAAAACTGCAATCCACTCAGTCGCTTTGCAGAGATGTGACAAAGCACGTGAAGACAGAGCTTGCTGCAGTCAAAATGTGAACTTTCCTCAAGTGACAGAAGAAATCTGTTCACACGTTTCAGTTTAAAAACTGTGAATTCAAGCTAATGTCCAGCACACAGCTGGATAAACACACCATGCAATGGGTGAGCAACTGGCTCACGGGTTGGGCATTAAGGGTCGTAGTAAATGGGGTGACATCATACTGGTGACCTGTCACTGGTGGGGTTCTGCGGGGCTCCACCACCAGCCCTCCTCTTCAACAGCTTCATGAATGACTTGGAGGCAGGACTGGAAGAGATACCAAGCAAGTTTGCAGATGATACAAAACTGGAAGCAGCTGTTGACTCCTTCAAAGGCAGGGAGGCCCTGCAGAGAGATCTCCACAATCAGAGGGCTGGGGAATCACCAATCACATGAAGTTCAACAAGGGAAAGTGCCAGATTCTGCACCTGGGATGGGGCAACTCTGGATATACAGACAGACTGGGGAATGAGATGCTGGAGAGCAGCGCCACAGAAAGGGACCTGGGAGTCCTGTTCATGGCAAGTTGAACATGAGTCAGCAGTGCCCTGGAAGCCAGGAGGGCCAAGCATGTCCTGGGGGGCATCAGGCACAGCATCGCCAGCTGGGCAAGGGAGGGATTGTCCCGCTCTGCTCTGCACTGGGGTGGCCTCACCTCGAGTACTGGGGGCAGTTTTGGGTGCCACAATGTGAGAAAGACATTAAACTATTAGAGAGTGTCCAAAGGAGGGCAACAAAGATGGTGAAGGGCCTTGAGGGGAAGCCGTGTGAGGAGCAGCTGAGGGCACTTGGCCTGTTCAGCCTGGAGAAGAGGAGACTGAGGGGAGACCTCATTGCAGTTACAACATCCTCCTGAGGGAAAGAGGAGGGGCAGACACTGATCTCTTCTCTCTGGTGACCAGTGATAGGACCCGAGGGAATGGCCTGAAGTTGTGTCAGGGGAGGTTTAGGTTGGATATTAGAGAAAGGTTCTTCACCCAGAGGGTGGCTGAGCACTGAACACACTCCCCAGGGAAATGATCACAGCACCAGCCTGACAGAGTTCAAGTGCTTGGACAATGCTCCCAGGCACATGGTGTGACCCTTGGGGATGGTGCTTTGCAGGGCCAAGAGTTGGACTCAAGGGTCCCTTCCAACTCAGCTTGTTCTGTGATTTTGTGATTCTGTGAAATAACTATTGAAATACTGGCAAAAACAAACGAACAAACAAATTTGTAAGAATCCAAAATAGACATACCTATAATACAAACATCCACTTAGAGTTTAAAGTGAAGGTGATGGTAAGTACACAGACATACACTGGAATGAAGTTCAGTTCTGAGGACCATGAGTTGTGGGTGAGTTACAAAGGTGAATTAGCAAAATAAGTACTGGCCATTTTAGACTTTTAGGCTTCCATGAAGTACCTAAGGAAAGGGTGTATGTCATGGACAGGATAATAAGTTTGGTATCACATCTGAACCAGACAGGAATTGGCTGATTGTACCACATGAAGATATGATCTCAGGAAATGTATGGCTCACAAAGATATATGTATGTTTTCTTTTTCCAAGGGACCAAAATTCCATAAGCCTAGCAAAAAGGTAATAGGAAAAATTGCAAAACTGTCAGCAAATGTCATGATGTGTGAAACACAAGACTTGGTATACTGGCTCTCAAAATCTAGTTCTTTGAAAAAGGGGGACCAAGTCAACTTTTACACTGAACTTAAGGAACTCAATAAAAATATTGTGACCAAATACTTGTCCAAGTAGCAGAAATATTTGGTGAGGTGATATTTTTGAGAAACTAAATGCATGAACAGGATTTTGGCTTGTTGGGTAAAGTGCCTACTAAGACCAGTTTGTCAAAAGTTAAAAACTGTCAGAAAACACTTTCTTAAAGTTGTTTTCTGAAAATGTTTGGTACTGGTAACATTTCAGTATGTATCAAACGAAATGCACTTAGGTCTCACAGTGGTTAAAACATGCACAGATGAACACCTAGGGAAGCTCTCTTAATGAGGTTTGAGAACTTGGAAATTTCAAGAAATAATTTTAAAAAGAACACTGCAGATGTCATTTGCAGAGTCTCCAGCATTTAACAACTCCAAATAGGCTAAGTCCAAAGAATAAAAGAATGGATATGCTGTCCTACTCTGCAGTACAGCATGACAGATGTTATCAGTTAATTCACATGCACGTGATCAGCCATAACAATTAGCCTAAACCTCTTGCATCAATACAAAATCAATATGAATGCCAGGGCATAAAAGGATTCAGAGTTCTGATGCCCATTCTACACTTGTTTTGGACAGAGAAAAGATACAAAATTCTTCACAAACATTATTCAAAAGGAAAATTTTGGATCTGTGTTGCTACAGAGACATGTGCTTGAATGTCTGCCTCTAATGTGACATCAGAAATGTGACTACAGCAGAAAAAAATGCGTGAGGAAATCACAAAGGAAATGCAAAGGCCTGGGTACAGCTGTACAGACCTTCTTTGTCTGCAATACAAGGATAACTTTAAAACCAAAATTAGACCATTTACTGCTGGTATCTCATTAAAGAGAAAGAAAATCTGAACAAGCACAGAGAAGGGTAAAAAATTTTGGAAAGTAGAAAATGATTCTATAATGTGAGTTTTACGCTATTGTCTCTTTTAAGGAATTATCTTAGATGTGTAGTTGCATCTGACACATAAACAAATGGTATGGCACAAAGAAGTGAGTGCTAATGGCAGGAAAAGTTAAAGGTGATGCAGTATCTGGGAAAGAGCAGAATAGACATGGAGAAGTCAGTGTTTCCCATTGCACTTTTCCCAGTCTGAAAGAGAGTATTCAGTGATCACCAGGGTGTCCCTAGAAGAACCATGTCCACCAGGAGTTTTGGGATCTGTTCGCCCACATGTACAAATTGCCCACATGGTAATCACAATAACCACAATGGCCGGTGCAGCCCTGTGGCACTCGTTCCTCTGGCACCAGCAGGTCCTCAGCAGTCGGCCCATGATGGTGATGTGAAGTGAGTCAGCTGGTCTGGGGAGGCAGAGGTTGCTGAGGAAGGTTAGCACAGTTTCAGTGGCAGGAGTCATGCATTGTGTCTGATATGGTAAATACTTATCTTTTTTCTATAAGAGATTATGCAAAACACAAATAAATGGCATCTATGTAAATCTGCTGCTGGGTTGTACTAGCTGATTCAAAACTGCTTTTACTTGAAATAAAAAATCACAGCTTTTTTCTGTTGCAAAGGAATAAAGAAGAAGCGTGACTGATGAGTGCCATGTCAGGTATAAACACAAAAAGCTAAAAGGGAGTTAAATATCATAAGTCATATATATAACATGTGGATTAAGCATATGACTGGGATTTTAATATTATATCAATAGATTTGTAGCTGTGTATTTGAGTAAAAGGCACTAAACTGATTTCTCAATAATCCTCTATTAATCTAGAACCTACATGGAAGTTCTTAATCATCATATGGAAAATCAAGTGCACTAAAGGTATCACATCCATTATAAAACTGATAAATGATAAAAAGGTGCGTAAGTTTCACTTCATGCTTATTGTGTATTGCACTGGGAGCTGAAGTGAAGTCTCTGGTTGTGATTTATATGCCACTAATGGGTTCTATTCTGGGTTATGTTTTTGGATTTATGGCTGTCTCTCCCTCTGTTAAACTACAGTTGGAAAGTATTAAAACATTAGTTTCTTAAGTGTGTGTATGCACATGTAGATATGCTTGTTAGCTGTTTATGTCAAAGATGTCCCTTTTTAGTGCTGAACCAGGAATAAAACAAATGTGTTCAAATTTGCTATTATTTTAAACCATAAAGCATGCATGTATTCTTACCTGCTTGTTTTAATCTGGAAAATGGCCAGTATAACAGAATTATCTGTAGTCCTACACCAGCTTCTGCATCATAACTATTTAAAGCTCAGACCTTTGTCAAGTTTCATTGAGACAGACCAGTACTGTGCTTCCCCTCACATCCCAATGGCCTATCTTTAAAGTGTACAGCCCAGCTTTAGAGCTTAGTACCTGGAATCAGCAGAGGGGGTTTTTTTTTGCTTAAGAGATGGATGTTGTTGATAAGCTGAGGTGTTCTGTTCTTGCTTTAATTGAATGATAAAACAATCTCATCCTCTTTGACTATGAATAATAAAACATTGCTATTTGGATAGTATCAAGTATTCATGTGTCACCATAAAGATATTTTAGCAGCTGGTGACAAACCAGTAGGCCATAAATTAAAGTTTGAGAACATGTTTATTCTCCCTCCTTTCAAAATGATTTGGAAACACTGGACTTCCCTGATTTGGAAACACTGGACTTGCCTGTTTATGAGATTTTAGGGAAGAGGGGATATATCCCTAGCAGTGTCAGATGACATTGCTCTTCGTGTTCTGCTGTTGTGTTAGTGTAGTGAGGCTTGCTGATTTACACCAGATAAGGATCTGCAGTGCAGCTACACTGCAGAGATGTTGTCTTCAGAGGGGAAACACTTGTGGCCCTACTAAAGCTTGTTTCAGAGGATTCATTTGGTCTGTTCTTGTCCATCTCTCAGACTTCTGACAATGCCACTTGTAAACACAGTTCTCCTATGAGCTCAAGGCAGGCAGCTCCTCACATCAGTCTGCATCTCTGTTGGGCTACTTCATTAGCCTTTAGAATAATTAAAATCCCAATTTCCATACAAGAAATATAATTGAAATAACAGCAGAGACATTGTCTTGTGGGTGGATTTCTTACATCCAAGCCTCAGCTCGTTTACACATTGCAAAATAACCAGAAGCATCCTAGATCAGCACAGAGTGCTCAACTTTGGTCATTTTCTTATTGCAAAAATGGATCTAATTCCCTGAAGTTACAGTCTACAGTGAAGGCACGTGATTCATCAACAGCAAATTAATTTCAGTTTTAATAAGTAGCTTTGCTAAGGAATAAGAAAGCATTTATATAAACTTTTTTTTGCTGTTAAAATGTTATGCTTCGGGAAATCCTTATCATTAAAAACTGCCTGAGAAGCATATTAATGTAAACAATTTTAACAAATCATGTATCTTAATTGGATAGGAAGAAAAAAAAAGGGGGGAAAGTGCTTATCATAGCTGGATTGTACAAAGTATGCCTGATTTCCTTAATCATCAACCCTGTTGATTAGTGTCCTCCAGGACCTTTTATTAACAAAAACCTTGCTCTGGATGACCTCTTATTTTCTTTTCCTGCTATTTGTGTGACCCTCGTTGTTCCAGTGGTGTAACAACCCAGGCACACATAGATGTAAAGAACTTCAGGAATACACTGCTAGCCAAATGCAACTGAACCTTGTAAACCCAAGTGAGTCAGCCTTGCTTCTCTTGCATGTGCATGGTTCCCCATGACAACTGGAGCTGCATATGCAGAAACATTGCAGAAGGAAAAGCTCATCAGTTTGGATGAACTGTGCTTTGAGAAGGAAGAAAAACTTTCCACTGTCTGAACCACCAATCCATCTGCCGTAGTGGTTACTGTGAGGTGCTAACTGTGAGCTTGAATAGCCAAAAAAGTGACAGATTGTGGTAATTCTGGTGTAAGGCCAAATGCAGCTGTGATTGGAAAAGGATAACAAGATAGGGAAAAAGCAAGAAATGGCAAAGGCCAATGCACCTCTGCTCTACCTAGGAAGGGAAGGGTTAGGCTTCCAGTAAATCTTAACTTGCTCATCAGTTCAAATACAGCCTTGCTTAAGTTTGAAGAGGGCTAGGTTTATAAACAGTGCAAGATTTTCCCATTCTGATGTAAATGTTGTTTCTCATATCTCATAAGCAATTCAAAATTAATGAGATTCCATTATACTATATGTAGGACAGAGATACTTGGAATGCATCATTTCTTCAGCAAGTCTACAAAGCACAAAGTCTAATGATTTATTCCATCACATTCTTTTCCAATTATGTTCTGATCTTCTGTTTCAATTGCTAAGGAACTAAACCCAAGTTACTTCAAAGCCTAGATTTATGCTTACATTTGCAATAAGCCTTCCAAATGAAATATAAAAGAATAAAAATCCTGATCTGTTTGGGATGCAGCCTTCTAATTTTGCCCATGGAAGAGCAAGAACTTTGTAACTTTACAGCTGCCATAGGAAAAAATAATGTCATTCCCTAGCCTGTATCAACCTTGACAGAGATTTGCCTTTACATTTTGACTGAGTGCCCTGACTACTAAAACATTACATTTTACATAGTAGTGTGGAATTATTTGTCTCTCTCTGGTTTTGACCTGAACCAATCCAAACTAAAACTAAGCTGTCATGTGTACCACTATGAAGAGTTCTGTTTCAATGCATTACATTTTTTTGAAAATCCTTTCTGTTTAGACTTTATTATATTTATTCCCTTCAAAATCATCTTTTCTTTGAGGAAGTAGGAGTCGCTAGGATATAAGGATCAGTTTGAAACATCACTATTTCAGTAAGTGCGAAAATAAGTGTGAAACCCCATCTACATTTTTCTTCAATGTCTTTTCTTTTATTAAAACATATACTGTACTTTAAAGTCTCCAGAAACTTGTTACAGGTGGAAGAAAATCACATACACCACTTTCAAAAGCAGCAGTTCTTTTAGCATCCCAGTGCACAGAGACATATTTACTGCATTTGAGCTCAATATAACTAGTTGTTATTTTAAGTAGTAGAAAAAATTGTTTAAGTAGTAGAAACCTTAGTTAATTTTGAGGTGATATAACCATGCATAAATTTGTAATGGTTCTAGAAACAGCAATTCTTTTTCTCAAGGAATGAACAGGTATTTCACATTTTTTCCTCAAGAAAAATCTTATACTCTTACCCTACCCACCAAAAAAAAAAATTTAAGAAAATACCCTTTTGCTCTTTTTCTCTCCCAAAATAGATGTATCTCCAAGAAGTTTCTCTTTTCAGTATATGTGCTTGTGTGTGAGAGACAAATATGATTTCTGTGTCTGCCACACAAGGGCACCATGTAGTACCCAGACTCTCAGACACATGCTTTCAGCACACAATAACTTTTCTCATCCTTGTCTCACTGAGCAAGCACAGCACCTAGTAATGGCTAGCAGTAGTGTAGGTAATAAATACAAAACTGCATAGCACTGGTAGGAGCCAGAAGAGTAAACTTTCAAAAAAAATTACCTCTTTGCAACTCCTACCAGCGCTTTTGTGATCGTATTTTAACTGACTTGAAGCTGTGGACTAGTCCTTCCAGGATCGCTAAGTACTTTCTGTCCTTGCCAGTTCCCCATCAGAGGCCCTGCTGGGGTCTGGAGTACGGGAGAGGACACACTCCTCTGTGTGTGCATCAGCTTCTGTAAGATGCCTGGGACAATTTCACTGTGCTTACGAAGTGTATCGCCCATCTGTACTCACCGTATGTTTTCCAGGGAAACAACAAACTTTAGTCAGGCAAAATGTGATTAAGTTTTAACAAGAAAAAGATTTTATTGGAAGCAAAGAATTTTTCGTGCTTGTCAGACCTTCTTTCCTTCAGTATCTCTTACCCTGTCCCAAAGAAGAAATTTCCTTAGGAGAATCAGATGTCAGATGGCCTGGATGCCTGCCATCAACTCTCATAAATTCAGAGGCATCCTCTAACAATGTGTAAACCAGATTTGACAATTCATGATTTAACTACCACTATAAAAGTAGTAGTTAAATAACTAAAATACGTATTCTGCCTTTTTTCCAGTTGGCTTCTTGTCCATTTTATTCTTGGCCTACACAGAATTTCCTACAAGGAAATTTACCACAGGCTAGCCAACTATTAGGAATTATTGTTACTATATGGGGAACTTCTCCAGTTTTGTACATAATCCTTTCTGAAGTTGTGCAATAACACTGCCCATGGAATTAAGTTGAAGTTTCTTGTAGTGGAATAAAAAGAAAACCTTAAACAATCACACTCATGTTTTCCATGTTCCATGTTCTTTTCTAATAAAAAATGTGGCATTTTCTTCAGCCACGTTTTAGCAGAGGGATCTTATTCTGTTTTTGTGACTTAGGCATTCAGTATGGGATTTACAAAACCAAAAATGAAGATACTGAAGAAAGCTCTAAAAGTGCTTTCAAGGTAATGTAGTTACACAAGCTGACATGTTTTAGGAAGGAATACTATGTTTTCAAATTGTTCTATGACAGCAAAAGCAGTTAAGTCCACAATGTTTCAATGTACTGTCACTAATCATAATTTAGTAAAGCACCATTACATGGCACAACATTAATAATGTCATTTGTTCAGGTAAATTAATGCCTGAGTTGACACATATGATATTTACAGCCTTATTGTCTTGTAGAATTGTAGGGTCTCACAGTCTAAAAGCATGCAAAATGTTTACTGGGGAAAAGTCAATATTGGATCAACTCTACTCTTGCAAATATTCCTCTATTTAATTCATTCGCGGTGCTTTTTTACCGGTACCACACTAGTCCTCATTCTGCAGGAATAATAAATTAATTGGCTGCCAAGGAACAACTTACTTCTGGACACAGAAATACATTGGGCTGCCAAATAAAACACAACTTCCATCCTTTTCTTCTTGATGGGCTGTTTAAAAAACTCCATTAAATACCTTTCTCCTTTTATGAACACACAAATTTTTATTTCATCATTTCAAAATATGTAACTTTGTGAGGGTATTCCAGAAGAGTATCTAAGTTTTTAATTCCATATAGTGTGTATGTAGTATATCACTGAATACTATTGAGCTGCAGATTTCCTTAGGGTATGGAGCTGAATTGTGCTCCAAGCTCTATTACTGCAACTCTGTTGACCTCACTGTTGTAATGAAAATTTTCTTGGAATAAAAATTGCATAAATACATGTTGATGCTATTAAAATAGACAGTCTTAAAGAAGGTTCCAATGTGAAAAACAAGCAGGCCAAACAAGAAAGGCAGAATTTCTAAATGCTTTCATTCACAGGTTGTCCAGGGAAAGTTATGCCTAGGGTGGGTATTCATTTATTGCCTTACAAACAATTACATATCCATTGTATGTAATTACATTTGCATGTACCTTAACCTGCTGATGTGAACAAATTGATTTCCCAAACTCATAATCTCAGTTACTTCACCTGTATACTGCAACAATGAGAATGTATCTCCCAAAACTTTTAGCTTTTAAACTAAGAACTGATTTTATGGATGTGGATATGGAACATTTTTCTCTAGTTGTATAAATTACCTGTGCTTTGATGCTCAATATCCAAAGTCTTTGAGTATTTTGCTCTGATATTCTTGTGTATTACTCAGTTCTTCAGTGCTTCATATTTAGTAGCCAATCTTAGCTGACCCTTGGTACTGTTCAGGTTAGGCTTAGACCATTCACTGTGAAGCTCTGAGGACTGTGTGCTGCTTGTAGATGTGTAACCATCCTGGGGACTAGGATCCCAAGTTTGGCTTGGGATATTCAGATGCTCAAGGTGGAGTGCTAGACACAAACAGTAGTGATAAGTTTCCTGATGTCCAAGTGTTGGTTATCTGTAACAGGCATTTTTCTTATTTGCCGTTTCTAGGAATTTGTCATGATTGTTGTCTTTGGTTTGGAATTTATTATTCGTATCTGGTCTGCTGGGTGCTGCTGTCGATACCGAGGATGGCAAGGAAGACTGCGCTTTGCGAGGAAACCATTCTGTGTAATAGGTGAGTGTCCCAGCTCTAGTTTATTTTAAGATAAACACCTTCACCCTCCCATTTTGTTTCTGAGTGAAAACTATTGGAATCAGACTGTGTTTACATCAACCAGCTGTAAGTCCAGAATACCTGTGTGCCAACTCTCATCTGCCCAGGGTTTCTTTGGATAGAAATCATTACATCCCTAAAAACCAGTCAGTCCATGTTTCTTATGTTCTCCAAAAGACATTTTCCTATGAATCTCCTACAGCTGGTCTGTATATTGGACAAATGAGGGGTTGAGAGCTGATCTCACCGAAGATCAGAGGAGATATATGCTTTTAATGGGCACACTACGTCTTGTACATACATACATAGATACCATGTACATATGTGTACATATCTTGTTCTCTGTATTTAAACTCTGTGATCAGACACTGCAAGAAGTTTGAAAACCTCCCTAGAGACATCTTCTGACAACATTGCTGCTTCCTGTTTTGCTGTTCTCTGCATGACAGTCCACATATCAGCTCTGCAGTGACACTAGCATAGGATACAGCATCTTCTCCATTATTTCTTCTACATCTATTTCAAGAGACTATCCCTCCCCTTCTTTGCTCTAGAATTTGTCTGTGAGAATGGTGAATAGACTCACGACCAGTCAAAACCCTATTTTGAAAAGGGATCTGCAGGAAAACAGTTTCCCAATAAAGGCAGAAATCAAAGATCAAATTCATCTGATAATTCACAGGAGGTCTGGTATAGATTTCCATACTTTCTGTAAAACTACTCATAGCTACCCTCCTACTGTTGGTGAAATAGTTCAGGCAGGTCTTCTGGCACATATCACCCTGTGGGGGGATGGGTTATTTCACTTGATTATGGTATTTTCTCCTTTCTGTGAAATTTACCTGCTTTTCTTGTTTCATGTATGTTTATATAAGCAGTCTCTGGCCCTAAAAGCAGCTTTTCTGTCCCCCTTGGAATTCTACCACTTGTTAGCAGAATTAATCAGTAGACAACAGTCTATTGCTTGTCTGCTTACATACAAGGTCTTCCTATGCTGGTTCACTGGATGGAAACGAAACTTTGTTCTGCAGCTTCTGGAAACTAAACCAATAGCTTGAATTTCTTGCCATTGACTGTTCTGCATGTCTCTTCTTCTACTGATTGGCTTTGATCCATTTCTGGACTTTAGCATCCAGAACGGAGTTTCTGATATTCAGCATCTCTCCAGATTTGATCTTTTGAGGAAAAACCAAGTAATTTTGCAGCTCTTGCTACTTAAAGTAATTATTTGCCTGGCACCTTGGCTTTGCAGTCATGGCAAAGTGTGAGGCAACAGCAAAGGTCAGAAGGCTGTGTCAGCCAGAGCACAATCAGTAGATTATTATCTCCCTTTACTCATTGCTCATTGGACTGCATCTAAGATACTGCACCCCATTTTCCCCCTCCAACACCATACCTGAAGGACCTTTATAAACTGGAGTGAGTTCAGTGAAGCCATCGAGATGATCAATGCTGGAGCAGTTGCCCTGTGAGGAGAGGCTGAGAGACCTGGGTGTGTTCAGCCTGGAGAAGGGATGGCTTCAGGGGCAACTCAATGAAATCAGTGCTAAGGCCTTCTTAAGTGCATGTGGCCAGTTTGGGCCTATTACTTTTAATTATTTTCTAAGTCATCCATTCAATTATTCTTTCCGTTTATTGTTACAGTGGAACAATAATATTTTAGAAGACTTAGTCTGTTTACTATTAATTAAATTTGCTATATATCTCCAGCAGATATTTTCCCTCATTATTTTTTTTGTGATTAAACACAAATCACATAGGGCAATGGCCTAAGGGCTAGAAATAACAAATTTGAGGGTTGCCTTAAGGGTCACGTTTAGACAGCTTTTATTTTTTCCATTAATAACCTAATAACCAGAGAAGTTTTATTCAGGGCCAAAGCTCTGTGCGTATGTTAGTGTGCCTACAATGTCACTGCTCTGACAAATTAGTTCATCAAGTATTGCTGTGTGCTACCAGGTTAGTAATTACATCTATCAAATTATTTGACAGTTTTGTACCCTTGTTTATTTCTGTAAAAATGGGTATAACAGTGTAGTATTAAACCTTGCTTTGTATTTTGTCCCATGTTACCTGACATCCCTCATTTTCTCTGATTGTTTATGAGCTGGTGTACATAATATAAAGGGCATAGCAACACATCCTTACAGGCACATAAGGTACTTAAATATGTACATACCTGTGCAAATCCTAAATGCCACAGGTATATCACTCTGAAGCTTGGCTGTTAGCACTGCAGAACAGGGTTGCTGTGTTGTATTGCTCAGAAGAGCACCAGTCCAAGCAATCCATATTCTAAATGCTCTCTGGAGACCAGGAATGCTGACTACCAGGAAGAACTTGATGCCTGTGCCTTAGCTCCCTAAACATCCCCAAAATAAAAGAGGACATGTCTAACCGGGAAGATATATGACATCTACTCCCTGTCAAGCCATTTGGGGACACTGAAATAAATGAAGAGTCCGTTGTCCTTCCTCTGGCAATGGGCTCCCAGATGGTGGTATGTGACCTGACAAAATTAAACTTCTGGCCACTTTCCTATGTGTATCAGAGGATTTACCACCACAGTGAAATCTCAGTCTGTGAGGGCAGCTTCCACTTGGGACGCTGTAAAAATAGTTAGGAATAATAAATAAAAAGCTCTGGATCAAAAGAGTAAGATCCTGCTGGTCTCACCTGCATGTCTGAAGTCTGCTGAGCTTTCAGAGAAACTTCTTCCTCTCCATTGACTCTGGAAGAGTCTTAGGGACTCTTATGTGAGAAGGCCCAACAAGAGCAAGTGAATTTTAGACATAGAATCATAGAATATGCTGAAATAGCCCACAGGGATCATCAAAGTTCAACTCCTGGCCCTGCACAGGAGCACCCCCAAGAGTCACACCATGTGCCTGAGAGCATTGTCCAAACACTTGAACTCTGTCAGGTGCTGTGACCTCTTCCCTGGGGAGCCTGTTCCAGTGCCCAACCACCCTCTGGGTGAAGAACCTTTCTCTAATATCCAACCTAAACCTCCCCGACACAACTTCAGGCCATTCCCTTGGTCCTGTCACTGTCACCACAGACAAGAGATCAGTGTCTGCCCCTCCTCTTCCCCTCACAAGGAAGTTGTAACTGCAATGAGGTCTCCCCTCAGTCTCCTCTTCTCCAGGCTGAACAGGCCAAGTGCCCTCAGTCGCTCCTCACACGGCTTCCCCTCAAGGCCCTTCACCATCTTTGTTGCCCTCCTTTGGACACTCTCTAATAGTTTAATGTCTTTCTCACATTGTGGCACCCAAAGCTGCCCCCAGCACTCAAGGTGAGGCCGCCCCAGTGCAGAGCAGAGAGGGACAATCCCCTCCCTTGCCCGGCTGGCGATGCTGTGCCTGATGCCCCCCAGAACATGCTTGGCCCTCCTGGCTGCCAGGGCACTGCTGACTCTAGTGTCTAAACTTTATTCAATTTAAAGTTGGGGGTGGAAACTCCTGTTTCAGAATTTTTCCACTTTAAATTTGAGCCTACTTCTAGTAATATTACATTTCTGCAAGGCAACTAGGCTTCCTGGTGGTCCAGCCAAGTGAAAGATTTCATATATTTCAGTTAGTCCATTAGCAGTTTCACCACAGCTGCTTCTATTTTACCTCTAGTCAAGCTACAGCATGATGGAAATGTCAAAAGTTCAAATTCTGTTGAGCCTGCAGAATGAGCAAATTCTCAACAGGAAGCTTAAGTCCATTATCTGTAATCAGGCCCTTGAACTTTGTGGCTGGCAAACCTTGTTTCAGAGCACTGAGCGATAGTTGCTTTTTGCTGGATCTATTTTTCATTAATTAAAGTGGTAATGAACCATCATGTGGCACTTTTGTCAAACCTTTATAAACAAATCCATGTCTAGTGTGTTACAAGATCTTCTGAACATTTAATTTGAATTATTTCAGCATATTTGTTTAATGGCACATTGTGTGTCTGTCACCTTGGTATTTAGACACATTATATAGTTTAAATACAGACAGATAGTAAATCTGCTGCTCATGATAAACAATATAAACAGCCCATTTCCAGTGTAATTTGAACTCTAAATAACCCAGAGATGGTCTGTAATTAAATATATCCTTGACCAAGAAGACACATCTCACATCACATCTCATAAATCCCAGAAAAAACAAGTTACAGCAAATTTCACATTTTGGGATCTCCTTCCAGCTGAACTTGAACTCATCTCAGAAACACCATGCCCGCTTCACTCCAGAAAATACTCTGACAGTAGTAGTATTAGTAGTAGTGGTAGTGGTAGTGGTAGTAGTATTTAGGCTTCAAATAAAAACTTCCTCAGGTAATTTCAGCAGCCATAATTCTGTGCGATGAACAGAGGTGCTCTTTAGTCTAGATTGGTCCCAAATAATGTAGATTTCTAAAATTAATATTTAGTGGCATATCTTCATGTTTTACAGTTCTGGCAATGCAGTTTTTAGAAACGTGTAGCAAAAATAATGTCTGCTTAATATAATCTATGGGCCTTACCCTTTCATATTTACTTTTGCTGACTACTACCCCTGCTGCTGAGTAAGGTAACATTTGCTGGGATTAAAGACATCATGCTCTGGTCTCCTCTTTCTAGAAGCTGTATGTCTGCTATTCAAAAGAAATCTCGTTTGGTAGAATGCAGTTCACATTGAAGTTTCTTTCTGGTATGAGCTAGAGAACTCAGCAGCTTGTGTTTGTTCATGCCATGTTTTTTTGATCTTACACTAGTGTCACAATTGTGTTTGTGACGTAGAGTAGAGGAGCTCCTACTGTGAATTGGGCAACCTGGGATGTGAGGAATAAAGACAAGTTTGTGATAGAAAGGCTGTTAAAAGACAGGGACATTTTATTTTAAAGAATTTATTTGTAATAATAGAATTCCTGCATTAGAAGGCTATAAAAGGTATTTTCTTAAGCATGAAGTAGTTATCCATTTTGAACAAGACTAATATAACTCAGTACCTGCATTAAAATGTTTAGTAATTGCTGATTCAGTTTCCTTTTTTTAGGAAAGTGTCCTAAAGTCAAATATCACAGTCAAATTATTTAGAAATTATTTAGAAATAATTTAGAAATAATGAGGCTCCCTGTCCATTCTTACCCAGGTTCTGTATATGATTTAAGCAGTCTTTCAAATTATTATTTATCTCTCATATTTGAATCTCAGAAAATACATTGTAGTAGAATGATAAGGATAATTATTATAATAATGATAATAATAATATATATTAAATGCTATGTATTATAAAATGTTATGTAATATGAAAGTGTATCATAGAACTTCCAGTGATGTTTATGAGCTGTGACTTGGAAATGTGTGGTAAGGAGGGAAGCAACTGACAGACCAAGCAGCAGTCAACATTTTCTGTTTATAGTCTTAGTATGTTCAGTTTTGCTCACATTTTTTAGGGACTGGCTTTAAATTTCTTGCTACTGGAGATACCCAGAATATGAAGTTGCTTAGACAAATACCTTTCTTTTCATAGTCTGCCTTTATTTGATTTGATGTTCATATCCTGCCTTATTATGCTGAATTCCCATCATATCCATGGACAAGATAGTTTCTCAGATACCATAAATATGTGTAAGTTTGCCAATTCAAAATTAAGTAGTTATTAGTATAAACACTGGTGTGGAAGTTAGAGGTAGACAGGATTGTGCCAAATCCACTTATCTGCCTACTTCAGTGTATAGAGTCTCAAAAGTAGTAAAATGGTTTATTTTTCAAATTTTATCATTCTTATCGTCTAACAAAAATATATATATTTTTAATGATGTGAATAACATGTCAGAGTGTAATTGATATGCAATAAAATTCTCAGCTTTCTTGGCTTCTTTCCAGATGTTGTGCTGCAGATCAGCTGCTTTGGTGTGTGACATTCTTTGTAACTCCCATTTCAGATCATTGTCAGCTCTTTCCTGTAGCTTCCCTTTGAGAAGAATTGCTGCTTTGTACACTGCTTTTGCAACAGTGAATTATGCTCTCCAGGCAGAGATCTAGATACTTTAGGAACATTTTCATATTCGTCAAAAATAGTCCTATTAGACTACGTGTCCGCTATTTGGGCTTTTGCAACTGCGTATTGCTTAAATTCATTACATGAATGCCACTGGTATTCAGGACTGTGATACCCCTGGCTTGCTGCACTACTTTACTTCAAAAGCCACTTTCAGTGCGTCTTCTATTTTACTAACATGCCCATAATTACTCAGGGGTGCTTTGTCAGCATGTTACCATAAATTTCAATGCTAATGCCTTGGTGTAAGACATTAGACAACTGTCAATCTGACTGTTTGAGCCATGTTTAACTACCCACACGTGTTAGTCAATCAAATCCTGCTTTCTTTCATGATGTCCCAGCCTCACCCCTGTCAGCCCAAATGAAAACATCTGAAGAGGTCTAAGTGGAGTTATTGCATTGGCATATACTGCAGGAATCTTTCCAGACTTATTTGAAAGCAACTATGGGAAACATATTGAGAAATTGATAGAGTGGAATGGAAAGGAAATTAAAATAAAGGAAAAAGGAAAGGAAAAAGGAAAGTGAAAAAGAAAGGAAAAAAAATGGAAAAGAGAAAGGAAAGAATATTTCAGTTGGAAGTGAGCTACAGTGATCATCTAGTCCAAATACCTGACCAGTTCAAAAGTGACCAAGTCTAAGCATGTTGTTAAGGACATTGTCCAAAAGCCTCTTAAACACTGACATTCAAGGGGCATTGACCACTTCTCTAGGAAGTCTGTTTCCATGTTTGACCACTCACTCCATAAATAAATGCCTTCTAATGTCCAGTCTCTAGGCACTTCTGGGTATTGTATTGTGGGAAACTGCATCATTCAGGATTACCTGTATTGAGTACACTTTCACCAATTCTTTTGCACAGATAACAGTTCCTTTTTCATTCACCCTGCAGCATATGAGCAGGCAACATGCTGCTATTTCGTATTTCCATCTCTTTGCTTCTTTTAGTTTATAATTATCTCTCTTATAACTGCTGAATGTTGTTGTGATTTTATTGCTCTCTTTGCTGAAGACTGGTTTATTTCTCTTCAAGTCACCTCTGTATGAGTGAGGTCTGCAGGAAAAAGGTTGTTGGTGCAGTTGGCTAAGAACAGTAGTTTCATTTTGCTTGACTGTATTGTTGTTTAGAAACATACATACACATTTTCAGTTGCTTTAGTGTTTGTTTCTTCACATGCAGTTTTCTGGTATCTACTCAGCTTTAATTTGTTAACTGTCCATGCCGACAGCTTAAAACAGAAGCTTTGCCCACTGTTACACTCAATATAATCAAATTGATTGCCAGGTGTCTTCATCCAGCCTTGCCACTAGCTTATTAGTGATCACAAATCTTGAAGAAATGCAGCTTCCACATGCTTCCATTCTTTTACATCCCTTCAGAGAACTGCGTATTGCCACCAGCACTGCTGAAGTGACTGATGGGCATAGTAGTCCAATGAGACTTGCAGAAAATCTCTATTTTTATGATCATGTCTCAAATGGTTACACTCCCAACTGCTACATTAGGAAAAGAGTTGTGTACCAGAGAGAAAATACAGGGTTTTAATTCCTCCTTTTTACACCTGCTATGTTAAATACAGCAGTTAGGAAGGATTTGACAATATAACAATATTGTTACACTATGTAACAGAGGTACAGTATTTATATCTCAAGTTTAATAAGGCTAAGTAGAAATATTTGCATATTTCTAGATGGCAAGTTGGGCATATTCTGCACATTTTAATTTCCTCCCATCCCTAGCACTTAAGCCCCAGGCACCCATAACCTGTTATCTCCCATTAAAGAAAAATGACATTTTTTATCTTTAAGCCTGTGCTGATAGCTCTCAAAATTGAGCTTTGTCCTTTGGTAACAGTTGATATTGCTGTCAATAACAGATCCAAGGAAGGTGACCATTTTACATCAACCTGTGAAAGCTCCTAAATGGTGTAAAGGAAGCCACTCGCTTTCACCCTTGTATTGTGTAGTAGTGGTGCCCCAATACATATATGTGACCACCTGGGCAGCAGCCAAGGCAAAGGCAAGAGCTCTTTAAGTCCTAGGGCTCCCCTCTGCCAGCCCAGTCTATTCATGTGACCCCCATGGTGGAGATCATTTCATTTGTGATGAAAATGTCACAAGGCAGATTGGAGAAGTTGTCACACAGAATGACATAATCTACTGTATTTAAGATCTCATTTTGGGATTGCGCCTGTTGGGTTTGTGAGAGTGATACAAGATTGTGAGGTTTTTCCTTTCTGACAAGCACTGAACAGAGCTTCTATTTCTTTCTTCATATCTCCCACACCAGGAAGTCTCAAGTGTGGCTGTGCAAGATGCCCCACATTAGTGGTCTCCAAATTATATAAACCTTCTTGCTGGCACAGTAGTCCCTCTTAGGCTACTCACACACACATTGCAGGTGGGATAGCAGCTGAGGGTAAAGAGTGACTGGAGATGTCTGGTTCTGTATGTAATCTGAATAAACTCTGTTTTTACAGAAACAAAGGAGTCCCAAGGGGCACTCATCGATTGTGCAGATATCCAAAATAGCTGTATAGGTTAGAAAAGCAAGTTCTGCTTTTAGGCAGCAGGGAGAGGTTTTTCCTCTGAAGGGAGGCTCAGAAAACTGAATGTAGGAACTCTTTCAGCCGACACTGAGGGACCCATGTTGCTGCCTTCAACATCTGCATTAGATAACTCGGCTAGATACTGGATACCTTCTGTTTCCCCACCACTGTGTGAATTTGAGAGCAGATTTTCAATACTGTCTCTTCCCGCTCCACCTACAAACACGCTTTGTCTCTCCTCAGAGACATGTTTTTCTCTCCCTGCTCATTTCAGCATCTTTACTTGTCAGTTTCCGCCCATCCACTTTCACCTACACACCATAGATTTTTCTGTTCCCACATTTTTTTGGCCTTTCCACTCCAATGCCACTGTATCACATTCACTTTATCCACGATCTGGAAATGTGTTAGATGAACACTTCCAGACCCCCTGCCCACCTGCCCCTGCCAAAAGTTTTAGAGTATGATGAAAAGGCCATGAAAGTGCACACTCCTGCCTATAGATTCCTTCGTTTGTGGCTGCAAGGATCCAGAAAAGAGACAGATCCCTGCAGGGCTGGATCACATAGGAGTCCTGGTTGATGTCTTTCCACTTGCTGACTAGTGCCAGAGATCCCTAATGATGGTGTTAATACCTGTGGCCCAAAATAGCCAGTCACACATTGAGTAATCAGTGGCTGATTCACACAAGAATTTGGATCCCCTGAAAAATCTAATTCCAACAATTCAGGGGAAAACATCCAAACTTGTCTTTAATTTCCCCTGGTTATTCCTTTATACCTCAGAGCAATGAACTTTACAAGTCAATTGCATCTTGTATTTTTTTAATCAAATTTAAATTGTCTTTTGATCTCACTTTTATAAGAAAGGGTAAATAGGAGGCATCCAACAGACCTTATCTTCCACTAGTTTGCATACCTCTATCTGCCATCTCATATTTGTCTTCTGACTAACCACTCCTAAATTATTCAGCCCTTTCTCCATACACAAGTCTTGCCATGCTGTAGCTATTTTGTTTTTTTCTTGCCGATAACTTTGTGGTTTTCTTACAGCCTGATGTAATGAGCCTCTTTACTCATCGGGGGAGGGGTGTGTGTGTGTGTCTGGCTATCCATCCTGTTGCCTTTCCCTCCAGAAATTTTCAGATGTTTTTCTCTCCACTGCAATAGCCTTTTTCACTAAAGTCTACTGTCATCCAGGAACATGTAGACATGATAAAGTGACTAGCAAACCTTGTTTTCCAATGCTCTCAAGGCACAAAACTGTTTCTGGACAGAATAAGTGAAGATTTATGGGAAGAATCTGCATGTGTTACTCTCAGTTTGTTTCTTTAGCTGAACAGAAATTGGGTTGGCAAACACTAGGTCAAAGATACAGCTTTAAATGTTTCTGTCAGCCTGTCTTAAAGCCAAATAAAACTGGTACTGAATAAATAGTGCTTTATTCCTTCTGGCAGGTACATATTAATTATGTTAAAGATCAATTATTGGAAAAGGCTAATAAAGTATAGATCCATGAAAGGCTTGCAATTGAACTTAATCTTAGCTTGCAGGAGGCCATTAGATTTTTAAGATTTATTGAGCCAGCTGTTAATAACATAAAGATGTTTGCTGAGGAATTATTCAGTCCACAGAAAGATTGTGTACTCAACAGGGCCATGAACTATAACTGCGAACAGTACAACAGGTGAAATATTCCCATTAATGTTGTTATTCTTATCTGGACTAAATAAAATACGGCAACCATAGGTACAGTTTAAAATTCAGTACTTGTTGAGCTACTGTGGTTCTCCGGCCATAAAGAAATGTTTTGGCTGTCTACAGCAGAAGGTAAAATGACATTATGTTAATGTTTCTGCTATCATGGTCTGCAATATGCTACTTTTACACAGGAACAGGGTACATATACTTTTAATACACTGACACAGTAGTGAGTAGCGCTGGTTGATCCATTATTGGGCATGGAATTAGGATTTCATTATAATTTTTTTTAAATGGCAAAAGAGAAATCTTACTCATCTTCATTAGTCCACAATTTAAAAAGGGAATATTTAGTTTTCACATCTAAAAAATATCTAGTATTGCCTTATTAAAAATATTCCTTTTCTTTCTGTTTCAGAATTTTTTTTGAGTACCAAGTTAACTTTTGTTGTATTTGATTAGCTTTCCTAATAAGTGTCTTTGACTTGTTTCCAGTTCTCTCTTTGCCAGAAAAGATAGCTTTATGTATTGGTGAGCTGTTTTTTCTAAGTAGACCCACTTCAGTTATATAAAAATAATATTTATTCCAGAAAAAGGTTGTCTGTATTTCCAGGAGGTTACTTTCATTTCACATTAAAATAGTTTGCTTACTCAAATGATTCCAATATATTGCAAATAAAAACTATAAAGGGAAAGAAGGCTTCAAGGTGATTCATCTATTTGATTTCTTCACTGGGGTATTGCTTAGCTGATGATAAGAAAAATCCAAGTTTCTATGCACAGCTCAGTTTTAGTGGACTCCTTAAAATGCAAGGCAGTGACTAATGTAGCCATTATCCACTGTCGCCAAAAAAACAAAAAAAAAAAAATTACATTGAGAAGAAGTACTAACCTCTGGATTTTTTTTATTCCACTTCAGTGCCTAGACAGTATTACGTATTTTTGTAGAACTTCTTTCTCTTGTATGTGCCACTGCCATACATTATTATCTTCCTGTTTTTCAACAGCAATAAAAGTCAATTTTCACACTCATCTGTGTTTATCTCTGTGAATTATCTTGATACGCAAAACCAGCTCACTTTCCTACTTCTAAAAATACTGCGTTGTTTTGCATCTTGCAAAAAGATTAAAAAAGGAAGCGAAATCATCAACTTGTTTTGCCTGTAATGACAATTAAGGTGATTTCCATCCAGATGGTGTTACATATTTGAAAACACAAAGACCTTTTGGCTGGAGTGACAACAACATCTGCAAAAATCAAACAGCATCATCCATCCCAAGAATTTCCTGAAGATATCCTGCCAATTACTTTTACTAGTAGGTGACGATTAATCATAACCTATCTGGCATTTGAGCAGAGATCTGATCCCTGCCCAGAAAGAAAAGCTATATTCAGACAGAGCTGAAAGCAGACTTTGCCAGGACCCAAGATCCTGAGTATCATTATTTTTAGAATATGCCCAACTTATCTCATATTGCTTTGGGGGGTTTTTGTTGTTGATGGTGGTGTTCACACTTTTTTTCTCTGTAAAATTGAGGCCTTGTACATGTAAGTCTGCTCGGCTTCTTGTGGGAGGTACAGAACTCAACTTCCTGCTTCTCCCAAATTACGCTAGAGATGTTCAGGTGATATAATTCAATGGGTGCTATTAAATTGCTTTTTGGCGGGGGGGGGTTATAGGCAGAAAATAATTCTTGAGAATATCATTGGAGGGTGAATTCAGGTGACCTCAAAAGGCTGCATGTCTCCAGAGTAGTCTCTAAAAAGCCAGTTTTCAGATTTTGGCAATGTTGCACATACTGACTTTTACTTTGCTGATAAATAGTTCTGCTTCTTCCAATGAGATAATTTACAAAACATGATAACACACATCATCTTTCTAATTATGGTAATATCATTCATCTCTCTGTTCAGAGATTAAATTACTGGTAAAGATATTGAAAATTCTTGTTTTCTGGGATAAATACTTACGTAAGGTCACTGTAAGTTCAGCCCATATTTGACTAAATTTTTCTGTCACAATTATGTGAAATATCCCACTGATTTTATAGTAAGGGAACATTCACGGAGCAAAGGAACTACCACCTGGTAAAAACATATTTGCCTCTTTTCAATATAACTGTTGCAGCATATTCTATTCATGTTTTTTATTCTTTGCCCTCCTGAACAGGTGTGGTTAATCCCTTTTTTCAAGATAAAAGCAGTTTTCCAGCCAGTTACAACAAAATGACCTTTTCTGTCCTATGACCTTCCTCAACAAGTGCTCAAGGAATAGTGATACAATTATATCCCTCGCTGAGTACCCCTCTATTAGGGTATTCAGAGCCTTAAACTCTATGAATGTCTTTTTCTTTTCTTCTTCTTGTTTTTTTTGGCTAGCCCAAAAAGCATGAAGTACACCTATGCCCAATATGTTACTAGGCTGTGCAAAAAGGCTGCTGTTCCAATAGTCAAGTTTGTGTAAGCAGACCTTTTCTTTCTGGAATCTGAAAAAGAGCAACCTTATTTTCATGTACTGATGTATGGGTGAAGTCCAGTATCAGTCATCAGGCTTTATCCTAAACTGCTTTAAATTGCCAATTTGTATCAGTTTAGGATAAAGCCCATCGAATATATTTTTGTTATCATATTTCTATAATGTGATGTGCTCAAATACAGTGGTCTGGAATGTGTGTTGTGTTAGCTTTGTGTTGTAGTGTCTGATTAAAATTCAAAGTACATTGCTACATTGATTAGATGATACCCTTTGGTCCTGGCCAGACAGCTGTAGAGATTGTTGTAGGCAAATTGAAGAGAGTTCTGAGAATAGTAATAAGGACTGGAAGGACTGATATCCAAAGAGATATTAGAAAAACTAAAATGCTGGTCATTCCTCCCTACCACCACTAACCTCTTAGTGACTCAGAATAGAAAGCTGTTAATTGTTTCTCTGTAGTGGTTGTTGCAAATCTCAATTAAAAGCTATTTCAACTCCTCAGCAAGTGAGAATAATTGCTCACCGTGCTGCCATGCGCGTGCATGACCTGTGCCGTGGTAAGTAGACGGAGCTGATGTCAAAGCTGGCTCATGCCCTTAGTGGAGCACAGTGTCTCTAACACCACAGAATCATAGTGCTGGGGTTTTTTTTAAAGTAACTTTGAAGTTGAGGATAATGAACTGTCCTGAGAACTATTCAGAAATGACCACTACAAGCTGTGTCTTTTCTCTGGGTCATGGATAGTAACTCTAGCTCAAAATTAGACCTTAGAAGGACAGCCTAAGGGTAGCTTAGATTTGGTCACACAGTTGCCCACTTAATTTCCTTTGTGAGTTAATACAGCTGCAGGCTAGATAAAACAACCTCTTGAGATTTTCTGCTTATTTCTGCAGTTTTGGGGGCAGATATGCCCTACTCGTGTCCTAGTTTGTTGCATCTCTGTACTGCTCTGTAGCTGGAGCAGACCCAGCAATTGATAGTCATTGAAGTTTCCTGCCTATTCTTAATCAAAATGTGTGAACTGAGCATTTTCTGTGAATTTATAGCAAACACTATTTTGATGATCTAGTAATGATCCAAAAATGATCAAATATTGTTCATTTTTCTATTCAGATAAAATCAAAGAAAAAAAAAAGCACAAGATTCATTTAACCTGTATTGTCTCAAAGTATCATTTGTTTTAGGAAGGATGTTTCAACATATTAGCATTGAATGCAGGAAGCAGGCAAAGCTCCTATAAACATATTCTTCCTTTGAAGAATATGAAAAAGGGAAAGATGATGCAGGTTTGTGTATTAGTTTGAGCATGTGCATGAGCTTTGAGCAGATGAGATATTGTCATTGATTACATCTCCTAATAATCATAGAATCACAGAATAGTTTGGGTTGAAAGGAACAACATCTAGTTCCAGCCCCCTGCCATGGGCAGGGAGACCTTCCACTGGACGAGGCTGCTCAAAGCTCCATGCAGCCTGGCCTTGAACACATCTGGGAATGGAGCATCCATTCCTGACTCTCTTTCAGTTTAAGGCCATTCCTCCTTGTTCTATCATTACATGCTCTTGTAAAAAGTCATCCTGACATTCTTTCTGTAACTTTAGAGATTGTCCTGATGGCACATCAAGGTGTTGGGATGTGGCACAATATCCAAGTATAGCTTTTGTGTTCCCCTTTTACTTATATAACTGGGTTCATTCCCATGATACCTATGAATGCTGTAAAATCTCACAACATCCAAGAAGTTCATGCTAGGAAAGTTGCATTGGAGAAGTCATTAAAAGTAAAACAATCCCTTGTGATGATTTATGATGCCTTCTTTTCTAGCATTATTATTCTCTCAGTCACATTATTAATCTCCCAGTTGCCATTAGAAATGCTGATAGTTTAGGAATGTCAACCACACCTCCATCAGTAACACAAGCAATCCAGAGTTTCTGACCAAATTTGAGCAGCCTAGGGCAGCCCAACACTGGCCTTCCTCTTTGAGGTGGGGAACTGGGACTGGCATATCTTGCGTGAGTTATTTAAATTTTAGGTAGTCGCATTACTGGCCTTCAGCTACTTGTCTTTACTTACATGTTACTGTTTTAGTGACACTGGACAACATATAAGTGTAATCTGTTACACACATGACTTCTGGGCTCTTTTTTTTTTGTATTTTTCATGAAGGGGCCCTGTTGTTAACATGGTGGCTGTCAAATAAAAAAGCTTTTGTCAGTTAGTAAGCACAAAACTTTTGTGTAATCTCAGGAGTTTCTTGAGTGGTACTATGTGACATGTCTGAAGTGGGAGAATTAATTGTTTGAAATTTAATTTGAAATTAAGTGTTCAAAAGTGAACATTGCAAAAGCTGCTGAGAGGATTTGAAATCTCAGACTAGAGTTAATGAGGGAGGATGTTAGCTGCAAGGATAAAAATCTGAGACATATTTCTAAAGAGTGAATAAAATAATCATCATGGCTGAAGAGAGGCCTAACATTTTGGAAGATCATACGTAAGATATTAGCTTAGGAAAAAAAACAAACAGAGGGGTAAATGTACATCAGAAACCTCTGTCTTTTAATAAGTCATCATAGGGAATTTTGGAATTATACTGCCCATTACTCAGTCTCACATCTGAATCTTTTCTGGTGCTTTACAGAAGGGCACAGAGTGAAAATCCCATTAAATTAATTGAAATGTTGCTATTTAATTCTACTTGTTTTTCTAGTTTTGCCACTAAAAGATAAAGAGGAAAATAGTGATAGAAGTTTGAGAAAGCCTTCTTAAAATACAGAGATACCATGGAGACTTTAGCTACATTTGTATGGAATATGAAAGGAAGTTCAGAATAATATTTTGCTCTCATGATTTAAAAGAGGGCATATGCTACCTGAAGCATACTGTAGAAAAGTATGGCACAGAGAAAAATCATAATATACTTAACTTTTTGGTTTTTCCAGGGTATGCTTAGATAAGAAAATCAAGCAAGTTTAACATATTCAGAAGTGACTTTCAACTGCTGCAAACTTTCCTTAGGACTCTGATTTCATTCCAAGAAGGGTTTATTTTGATTTATCTTACACCTGTTTCTAACAAGTTAAACTACACTGAAATAATGTGCCTGCCTGCCCTTCCCTACCTCCTAGGAAAACACAGCCTGGGAGGGCTGCCTTAGGCAATGGACACATTCTTTCTTCCCTTCCCTATTTCCAGCCTGAGGAGTTGGGGATGGAGTTTTGGTGGGGCTTTCAGGTGTGAAGAGTGAAGAAGAGGAGAGAGCAAAGTGCGAAAAAACACCACCAGCCTAGGAAGATTCTCTTCCCTTCAGCTGTTTTTCAAACAGGTTCCAGTGCATTTTCTGCTCCCCTTTTTCTTCAGCCTTTCCTCCATTTACGGAGAACCTCATCCCTGCCCTCCAGATAGAAGGGCATGCACAAGTAGATAATTCCTTTGGACCAATGCTTTTAAAAAGGGAAAAGAGAACTATGCTGCTGTTGGATTCTTCATCTCTCATGGTCAGAGGGGACCAGAGACCCTCAGTGCGGCAGTGGGCTCCCAGCAGTGCAGGGCAGAGGCTGTGCTCTGCTGGCAAGACTGAATTAAATTGGATTTTTCTCAGTGGGGTCCTTCATAAAACTCTGTGTTATAAAAAAAACCTGCCAGAGCTCTGCAATAAGTAGGAATAAGGGCAGAAGCAAGTCACTGAATTCTTTAGAACATCGTTCTATTAGAAGTGTTGAGGGTAACCAAAACCCCCAGTAAGCATTTTAATAATTTCTGGACTAAATGCATAATTCCCAATATTTGGGTGACTTTATTCTTTTTTAAGTTCTAAGAATGATTTTCAGGGACATACACTCCTTTTCTAATGATCTCTAACTTGCTGCTAGCCAGTCACCACTAAATAAAAATGGCTTTTCCATTGACACTCTGCTCAGAGCAGAGTATCTGCTGTTCCATTGATACTCTGCTCAGGGACAAGTCAAGATCACCCTGCCATCGTGTTAGTCACCAGGGACAGTGCTTCTTCAGCACAGTCCATATTGCTCAAGGCATTCCAGCACCTTCTGTGTTAGCCTTGGATCCAGATAAACGCAACTAAATAGAGAAAGAAGTTTGCTTTAGGTGGCCACATGTGTGCTAAGTGTCTATGCTGGCAGTATAGTCAGTCAAGATCTAAAGCTTAGTTCAGCAGAGTACAGAGAGGCGCCTGTCCCCTGCTACATGATATTCCCTGCTCCCCAGTCACTTCTCCTGATGCTTTCCCAGGTCCAAGAGCATAGCTGTCAGATCTAGGGGATATCTCAGATACCTTAAGGCATCTCAAATGGCACTGGACAAATAAATTTGGGCAGCTGAATTAAGCCTTTCTTGTGCCAAGCCCAGAGTGTGAGGCAGCTGAGCAGCCAGCAGAAGCCTTCCTGAGGATTAGCTGCACCTCTCTCAGTTGACATGATTACCTTGTGCCACTTGGGGAGTTCAGACACCTGCTTCACATGTGACACCTAAATTTAAATATCTTCACGCAGAGCTCAATCCAATTCCATCTGTTTTTCTGATCTCCATTAGAATATGTGATGTCCTTAACTTTTCCCAGCCAGTTTTCCTGTTTCTGAATTCTCACCCAGACTTCTTGCATCTGGTTGTTGTGAGCTTGAGATTTGTACTGTGCAGAGACACCCCAGGATACTTTGTCTACTTCTGGCTCTTCATGATCTCCGAACTTGCTGGATTTAGAAGCAAATGCAGCATTTTTGGTAGCCAATTATGTAGTAGCCAAAGACATTTTAAAATGTAAGAGCGTAAGACAGGCAGAAGGTCAGCCTAGGCCAACACAGGATGTAAAATAGTGACACCAGCCAACAGTGAACAGTCAGGGAGGATTGCACAAGCAGGGCAAACATAGAGTGGTATTTCTCCACAAGAGTTTCTCAGCCCCCAACATCCTGCTACTTGAAGATGTCCTGAGCCAGAAGTGGGCTTTTGGTATTAATTAGCCCAGGATTAAATCTTCTCCCATAAGAACATCCAGCTGGCTTTAAACCCATCTAGATTTCTAGCCCCTTGTGACAAAAGTTTCTACAATTTAGCAGGACAATCCTTAAACCACAGGTACAGGTTGTCTGTATCCCTGGAATTGTAATAAGAGGACAAAGCCATCCATAGTGAGGTGAGTTCAGAGAAACCCAGTATGTTTGTAGGCAAGGAAGGGTATTTGGACCTCAGCTTCCTTTGGTGGCAGAGCAGAATGAACAAAGACTATTTCCTGCTGTACTGTGGCAGAGTAAGGAAACAGTCTCCTGCATGTAGGCACAGTCAGTATCTCTCACTGCTTGCCTGTGGAGGTGGGGGATTTCACTGTCTGGGTCATTCTTGCAGGAGCTTTGCTTGGGACAAGATATGTGTTTCTACACAAAACAAAAGAATTAAAACTCATATCAACAAGAACCTGCTTCAATTCTTCACCAGCAAACATGGGTTTAGATTATCCTTGCATAGAAACATACAAACACCATGAAAACCAAAGAGTAAAATCAGGTATTTCTTACAAGGGCTCTTTAAGCTTTTAAAGTTTGCCAGGAAATTAATCATGAGGTGAGGAAGAACAGAGCTTGTTCTGTGCTTTTCTACTCCATGCATAACAGCATGTCTACCCCAATCATTGTAAAAGAACATTATGCCTTCTCACAGCATCCATGTGCCATCACTCTGCTGCTTCTCCTCCTCTCCCCTTAAATGCTGTTCTGGCTCTAAGGACAGCTGGCTGATTAGTTCATGCACATCAAAGTCGCTCTCACAGTCTGAATCTGTGACCTGAAATCCTAACACTTGCTGAGCTTCAACTAACTTTCCAGGCTTCCAGCTAAAAAAATGCTTCTGAGTGCCCAGTGCTGTACTTCCTCCCTTCCAGGAAATGGTACATCAGGGGAGTTGTGTCCAGAAACTACATTCCTCAACCACACAGTGTCTGTTCTCATAGGAAATTAGTACTGTGGTTTTAAGTCCAATTCTACTGGACTCACACCTCTGGGCCTGCCTTGTTTTTTTCTTATCTTAGTTTTCTTTTTTGTCTTTGCACAGAAAATTTGCTATGGAAAGATATATAAAGGGGAAAAGTTCTAATCCATCTACTGATTTGTACAGTTTGCTACATCAGGTTTCAAAGCTCCTACATGAGGTTTCTGCAACACTGCCCCTTCTATCCATATGCTTTGAAAATTGCTACCCTCACTTTTCACCCTGGAGGCTCCTGAGGTAGTTTTTGACACCAGCCCTGATCTCACATCCCTACCTCAAACAGGAATCTCTGTGCTTTGGATTACCACCCACTACAGGAGTCTCTCTTTTGTCCTTCTCATTCACCTCATGTAGATGTATGTACTATTTACTGATACTTGGATATTAATGCTTTCTGTAATGTATTTCTTTCAGACATCATTGTTCTCATCGCTTCAATAGCAGTTGTTTCTGCAAAAACTCAAGGTAACATTTTTGCAACATCAGCACTGAGAAGTCTTCGTTTCCTACAGATCCTTCGTATGGTGCGCATGGACCGAAGAGGAGGCACTTGGAAATTATTAGGTTCTGTAGTTTATGCACATAGCAAGGTACGTAATCCTAGATGCTAATTTTGTCTGGTTGATATCTTCACTTGATGTGATTCAACAAGAGACCAAGGGAATAAGCATTTATCAGTTTTGAGCAGAATACTCAAAATTTTATGAAATAACATCAGTTGTAATATGAACTAACACAGATGCACCAGACCATGTTTAATGCTAACAGTTTTAGGCTATCTTGAAAATGTTGTCTTTGATATGCAGTTGTAATTTGTTATACGTTGGGGAAGTTGCTGAAGCATCAAACCATAGGAGTAGATCTTGTCCACTTTCAGAGAAAATTTGCATCCACAGGGAAGCACTTGACTTGTAACTGCACAAATGCCAAAAAACATATATATAGATATTTTCATTAAGTCTTTGAAATGTCATTCTATTCAGTCCATAAAATGGGAATTGATCTCTGTTCTCTTTTATCTAGGAATTAATCACAGCCTGGTACATAGGATTTTTAGTACTCATCTTCTCATCTTTCCTGGTTTATCTGGTGGAAAAAGATGCAAATACCGAATTCTCCACATATGCAGATGCTCTCTGGTGGGGCACAGTAAGTACAGAAAAATAACATGGACTCTTTAACCAGTATGCTAAAGTGCTTTGAATTTCATCTACTGAGAATTTTAACTTAGTGTGCTGTTCAGTGAATTGTTTTCACTGACAAAAAACTGGTCTGAGAAGCTTCCTCCTTCAGCTCTTCATTTGCACATTGACAGATTATTTCAGTCCATCCTGCAGAACAGCTGTTTACATATTTCTGCTGCAAACCAGACCACTAAACCTTCAAGAGAAGAAAGCATTGTACTTTTTAGCCCACAGCCTTTCAGTAATATAGTTTTTAATATGGCCCCACAAAGAGCCATTTTGATACAAACCAGAGGCCTGTAAGTGGCAGTGCAGAAAGAGGAACAAGTGTCAGGAAAAAAAGAGCGAAAAAATCTTACATCAGCTTTGCGTGAGAGTATCATCAGTGCCCTTAAAAAGATGTTGTTTCTCCTTCCTCTGTACCTTGAGGACAAAGAGCAAGAATAAATATGTCCATTCTGGTTCAGCAGTGTTATTTTTTACAGGTATAAAAGCCCTGATTTACTTGAGATCATGGTTAACTATCAAATCAGTTCTTTTTACTTTGTTGAAATCCGTAGGATCTACATACATGCCTGACTGCTTTTCTGAAGGAGGATTATATGAATATGGTTAAATAAACTAGGCTTTCAATGAACAACAAAAGGCTAGGTTTGAAGTTTTGAAATTTTTTTTTTATGGCATGATGTGTAGGGGTTTTTACTTAAAAATGCCCTATAGTGATCCAGAGTCTTCTACTGTGTGAGAGTTACTTAGGCAGCTTAAGAAATCTGCCTCAACAAAGCCTAAGGCAGTTATTGTCAGGCAGTATAAAACTACTTTTCTTTTCCTTCTGATGCACTAGAACACACACAGTGTGCTCTGACAGTGTCTGGGTAGTGAAATGATACCTGACAGATCATTAATGCTGACAATAGAGTACTCATTAGTTTTCTTGAAATAAGTGTGAGACCTGAGCCAGCCTCTGCCACCTTTCCTTATCAGAGGGGTACAAAAATGAAGCTTTCTCACCTCAGACCTTTTGCTGACAGAATTTCATCTAGATTTAGTAATATCTGCAGACTCAGAGCATGCACACATGGACTGTGCAAAAACCCTTTCCAAAATGTCTTAAATTATTGAAAATATCTGTAAGAAGTTTTGTCTGCATTTTGAGCTAAGGTCAAGGTCACTTACTATTATTAGGGGTAGTTAGTGTATTTGAAATTTGTTCATCTAAGGGCTAGTCATTTGTTGCATGTCTTCCCTAGAGCCTATATTTTTATGTTATCAGTGCACAAAATTGGGAGCTTGGAAAAGCCAGACCTAGTAAGTATTACTTGTGCATTTACAAATATTCAGAAATATATTTTCCTGAAACTTGTTTCTTTAGAGCATCAACGCAGATCACTGATAAAATACACATTTTATCCTGTGGGACAAACACATGTAAAATTCATATTGGCTGAAGTCATGAGGGAAGGTTTTGCCTTCAGTTGCATCACCGTAGTTTGTTTCCCATTTCTTCAAAAGCTGAGTTCTGGGTTTGCCTTAAAGCTTTCTAACCTTCCTGTATTGACATGGTTGAAGCCTCTGGCATTGGATGCTGATGTCCTCGCAGATGAGTACCCTGGTTCTGGCAGTCTGAAAACCACATTGCCCCTTTGAGGGTGGCAGTGGGGATGTGGTCCTGCAAGGGGCCCTCCTGTGGCAGTGCATGTTTCTGGGAATGGATGTTTCCAGACGTTTGATTCTCCGGGAAACAGCCTCTACCTCTCTGCCAGGCCACGTGTGCCTTAGCGCTGCATAGGCAGGGAGTCTGGACTGAGCAGAGGATTGTACCCACCTGCCAGCTGGAATGGGGAAACATACACGCAAGGAATGAGAAAGTCTCAGCAAACTCAGACCTTCACTCTGGCATCTGACTGAGGCTTGTGGTAGATCCAGATCCTTCTCCCTGAGCAGATCTAGCAGCAGGAACAAGACCTTTATTTTAGAATTTGCTTCTCCACTACCTGCTGACTGCTATTTTTTAAGGAAAAACCCTGCTAGGAAATAATCATTGTATAAAGTGATGCTTAAAATATTTTGTACACTATGAAGTGAAAGTGTATGACTCAGAGGTTATATAAGTAGTGCAGCTTAAAAAATCAGGAATCTTGTCATGATTTCAGCAGGAAAAGCAACAAATTTTATTTAAAAACCTGAAAACAATACATATTGTATATTTCTATATCTTTTCTTCTTTCCCTAGTGTATGACATGAATACATTTAAGTTTTTAATGCACTTAAGCAAGTGCACAAAGTTACTGGAAATCAGTGTTCCCCCTTACCTGTTATCTTTGCCATTTTAATAATAGTATTTTTTTTACAATATGTAAAACAGTATGTGGGAAATGCATAATGTGCTTCTTAGTCATGGTTGTTTTTACTGCCAGAGTAACCCACATACAGATTTTTGAAAAGGACAGATTGTATGGCATTCTAGGGGAAATCAATGCTTAGTCTCATTGGTTTGTTTATTTGCAAAAGTTGTTCTGATTTAAACCACAGATTATCTACCAAACCCTGGACTGAATTCTGTCATGGCAGAGGTACAAGAAAGAAAAGGCTGCATCAAACTCAGGCACAAATAGTCACCCTAAATTTCAAGCTTTTAGAGGGACTTATGCCTCTCCTTACAGGATCAGCACTAGCATGTTGCAATTAACCCATTCATTAATTCAGATTATTTGAGGACCATACACTGCTATCGTTATTTCATTGACTCCATTTCTGAAGCCCATATTTTTACACAGAAATGAAAGGCATGATATGGCATCCAAATTTACATATGAATACTCCACTGTATTTGCAATTTTATGCTGTACTGTGCAACCTGCTATTGAAACATCATGTTAATATTACTACTGTGAATATTCTTGGGTTGGGGTCCCCACAGTGTTGCCTAACACAGCAGCACACAATGATGAGTGTTATATGAAGAGCTCAAGTTCAAAATTTGCTTTGGTAGAGAAGATAAATTCATTTACAGAAGAAAATAACAAAACTATATGGGAACAAAAGGTCAATTAAAAAAACTAAGTATTTCAAAACCAAACCATGCGTGGTTTTCTGATATATACTGGTGTTAACTAGAACTGTGTACACTTATAGTGACATTTAGTTTGTATATTAATTAGCTTTAGCTGCAAATGTAATGCAGATGAATTTTCTGTCCCTCTTACACATTTGACAATTTGTCCTAATAAGTCTTTATTTTCTAGTAGTATCCAATAGTTACAGCTGGATACAGAATGGCTCTGGTACTCCACAGTGACCTGTTAGTGAACAGATCATATTACAATGAATTACACTGTCACAATGACTAGCTCAAATGAGTTAATACTGATGAAATTTTTCCCATTTAATGTAATGATGGCATGAGCAAACTATATTTTTTTTAGTTAGTGATGTCAGGTAAAGATTCAAAAGGTAAGTACTGCTAGGAGAACATAAAATTACATCAGAAAGAAATACTAGGGTAGAGAATGGCCTCCTATCTCATCTAACTGAAGTCATCTAAGTTATATCATCACATTCATTATTATATTACCTCACTTATATTAGCATATTTATTAGCTCCAGCAATGAGATAACAGAAGTTCTATCATCACTGTGAGTTTTGAGCCTGGCCAGATGACACTGCCTACTTTGGCTAGTCTGTCCAGACCCCTCATTTATAGAAGTAACCAAAACAGAGTGGTTTGCATCTGGTATAAAAGACAGGATCTCATTTAGCCATGCAGGAGTGATTCAGCTGCTTAAACGCAGGCGTACAGTACCATCAAAGATCTCTTGGACAGTCTGCTGCCTCTCCTGTGGGTGGTCCCTGTTCAGATGCCCTAGTACATCTCTGTACTAGACACTTTTTTTTTTAGACAAGCCCAAGTCCTACATTTTAGGATAGAACAAGTTACCTTTGAACTTTGGTCACTTCTCTCTTACCCACTTGTGAGATTCAGCCTTCCCACACAATGCTAGCTGTAACTTCTGTCTGCTTCTCACATAAGTGATGTCTGGAAATTTCTTATGTTGTCATGTTTTCACATCCAGTAGTTTTCCACACCCAGATCAGTTAATTTAATCTCAGGATTATGCCAGTCAGGGCCTGGCCAATGGTTTAGTCATTCACTAGCAGCACTTACAAAGATGCAGCGGATTATTCCCAAACTTGATTCTGAAGTTGTCCAGAAAAACATTTTCTTAGTTGAGTGATGAGAGTAGTATAAAATGAAGGTCAAATCCCTTTGCTCAGTGTTGGGTAAGACAGTACAGCATGGTGCTGACACCTATACACCCATGTAAAGACCATCCTGTGATAAAATAGCTCAAAGTGAGCAAGAATCCACTGATATTCTTAATCATAAACTGATACCATTAAGTCCTTAGTACCTAGAAGAATTGAGGGAAAGGCTTTAATAGGGTCTTTTTATTTTCTTTGGAGAAATTCCAGAGATACAGTGTGTGTGACTGCTCCTGGTTTTGGATTGCTCTCAGATGTCAGTTCCCAAAGGTTCAAGTTTATCTCTGACTTCTTTGGAATACAATTCAGTGGCAATATCATTAATATGCAGATGACACTTGGTTCTGTTTCCCTCTCATCAGTCCAGATAGGAGATATCTCTGTACTTTCCAGCGACTGGCAGAGATAGGGAGCTGGATGGAAGCCAAGAAAGTGGGCTCATTCCAGAGCTCCAAACTGCTTTGCAATGACTGGCCTGGAAACAAATTTTGAGGAGCTTTTATTCAGGGATTCATTTATTCAAATGTTTCATTCCTCTCAGGCTCTTAATAGCCTAAAACTGTTCTGCAGTTGCCCTCTGATGTGAAGAGCTGTGATTATCTTCTTCAGCAAACAAATCAAGCCCCTCTGCCAGGCCAAGACCATGGCTGAACCAGCTCGTCTCTGCCAGAAAAGAGAGATGCATTCTCATGTTCCCTCCTCCTTATTACTCTCAGTCTCTCGGTGCCTTGTGCAGGCTCTGGAGCTTGTTAGGCACGTCTGTGAGCTGACTCAACTGACCAAAGCAGCAGAAACAAATCAGGCAGAAATGTGGATCATTTTCTGCCCCTTCCTGGGTGGCATTGGCTTGCCAAGAGTCCAGAAAAAGCCCAGAAGAGCAGATGGGGCAGGGAAGTGAAGAGGAGCAAGGAAGAGTGAGACCTGATAGGCATGCAAGGTGGTGTGTCTGTGATCAGGCTAGTGTTACAAAACTTGAGACTTGATAACCACTTGAAATTTCAGCTGCAGCCTGAATTCATCTCTCTCTCTTAGTCTCTATGGCTTTCTCAGGGTAAATTACACTCACAGCTTGTTCCCAACAATGGGAGCAATTAAAAGCACTGTTTACTATCTACAGAGTCCTAAATAGTTGAAATCTAATTACTTCCAAAAGACTTTCCTTCTTTTGTCCCGTGGTGACCCTGACATTAAATAGAATTGTTTTGGCCATCTTGCCTAGGAATGAACTTTGAGGAAGCTGGAAGCAAAATAATGTCTCTAGAAGGCAATTTCCTGAAGAATCTGTTGCTGCCAGAATATTTGCTAAGCCTGAACTTGCCCACATTTGGTACACGATGTAAAATAATTCTCCATGCACATGTTCTCCCTAATAACAGGCCCCGGAGTCCTTGGCACTCAGCCTACTGTTGTCTATCTTTGTCCTTTAACATCGTGTGCCGTTGCCTGAGCACGCGCCCCGCAGCCTCCCAGCCGGCCCTCGGGAATCCTCCGCTCTGCCCACACCTCCTCCAGCTGCCCACACCAGGCAGCTGTGTGGGTCTGGACTCTGTGAAAGCATACAGACACAACTCTTCTGCCAGTCCAGTCCCCAGGTATGGGATTGGTGTGCTTCCCAGGCCACGAGTAGCCTGGAGGGCAATTCCTTGGGTCAGGGAAAGCCCTCAGCCACATACACAGATGAAGGCCTCATCTTTTGCCTTCAAGATGCGCTCAGTGAGCCCTAACCAGGCGCCATTATCTCAGTGGCTGCATTGCTCATGGCCAGTAGTCAGTGAGCCATCCCACGTGCACTAAAACCTGCCTCCCCTTTCTCTTTGACCTCTCCACAGGTAGGTCTGAGCTAACATGGTCCAACAGCCTGAGGTACCTCTGCATCTGCTGCTGCGTAGTAACCTTTGGACCTGCATTCCAGGAGTGACATAGGTGTATCTGAGCCTGTCAGGAGGAAGGGGAAAGGACCAGAAACTCTACTTAAAGTTCCTTTCAGCTTTTGATTAGTGTTTTTTGAGTTTCAGAAGATAAATCACTTCAAATTGTACTGATGGGTTTGCAGAAAATGAAGCTGCTTCTTGCAATTCCTTTGACTTTATATCATCTGCAAGCATCAACATCTTCCCTGCTATATTTTTCCAGTAGGATCTCTATGTAATTTATTTGTTTAGTTATGCAAATACATACAGTTATACTTTCCTGCAGAAAATAAGTGAAACACCTTCACATCCATGTTTTTCCTGCCCAACTTATATATTTCCCATCATTTGCCTCAAATTTGAGATCAAGATAATGTTTCATTATTTTTAACTTTATTGCTTATTTAGATGTTTTTCTCACATTTATTATTTATCTCAGTTTTATTTAGTCATAAACAGTATTACATTTTCACAGAAAAATGTCAATGTTAATATATTTATGTTTGTTTTTTTAGAAACAGCTACATGTTTCATATGTCTTGGATTAATTTGTGGAAATGCTGCTTCATGCAATGTAAATAATCTGCAACTAATCTGTCAGCAACTTCTAGTAAACCACGTTGTTCATTCATTTCTTTTTAGATCACATTGACAACCATTGGCTATGGAGACAAAACTCCTCTTACTTGGCTTGGAAGGTTGCTTTCTGCCGGGTTCGCTCTACTTGGCATTTCTTTTTTTGCACTACCTGCTGTGAGTATGCCTATAAAATTCATAAAAAATAATAGAAACTCCTGTAGGTCCTGCACTGTTATGATACAAAAAGCTGAAGGAAGCTGTCTACATGAAGAACAACTGTTTAAGCCTGTTATCTGCAACAACACCAGTGAATTGGTATCCAAAATCCAAACAAAAGGTTTGGTGTCATTGCTTTAGTTTTGGGAAGTTTCTCTGACATGGACAAAACTGGGAAATAACCCTAAATTAGGTTACATACTATTGTGTAAAGTTGAAAAATCTTCCTTTTGTTATGAATTGTGACTTATATATTACTGCTTTTCTTTCAATTTTTTCAAAACAAAACAAAAATAAAAGCAGATATGTTTTTCTAACTTAGATTATAGTGAAAAAAAAATTAGGCATTTCTAATAACTTGTCTTGTATGGCCATGTTCAAGCAACCAACAGAGAGTAGTAGAAGGCCTTAAATCAACTAATAGTTAATGCTGTTGAATGCAAAATATGCTACTATCATTTTCCATGAAAAATTGTAAATAAACATTACAGTTTATTTGTTTGTATCAATGTTCAAGAGACTAATGGAAATGGGAATTATCTAATGACTAAAATATAGTGTAGATTCAGAAATCACTTCTCATTTTTGTGAGTGAATCTCCTTTTTTTTCAATTAGTTTTGAATAAGCATGAAATGAGAAGTGGCATTTGTATTTTTTGTATTGTCTCCAGTGCAATGTCTTTTGATATTTTAATATTAATATACTTTATCTGTAGATCACTATGAAACATGGATGTTATAATGTTTCATTTGTTTTCAACCATATAGATAAACCAAGATTAAAAGTCAACATTTGTCAACAGCATTAAATCATCTGATGCACTGCATTTATTTCTTACTCTAGCTACAAAGAGTATTTCAGTATCTTTGACATACTATCATGCATTATAATTATAACCCATTACCTGTTTGTGAATCTTTGACATTTATTGACATCTACTGTAATTAATTCCTTTTGTCACCTAGTCACCACTAACAAGAAAGCTAGTCTTACCAGCGCTACAATGAAAAGATGAATAACCTTACCTATTAGAGATGCCACAACTTTTGTTCCTCATGTCATATCTGTGTACAGATACTAGTTTTCCTCATAAATACTTCTGTGCGGAATCTGTCTGTAAAACAAGAGGTATCTGGGAAACTTTTGCACTTCTAATTTTATTTAATCCTAAGAATCAAGTGGAAATATTCTTGCTTATAATGCAGACATGTCCAGCAGAAGTATTACACCCCTCTCAAGTCAAGGAGGAAAACATCCTCAGTCTTTGAATCTATTCAGTTAGAGTCAAATTTATCTTACTCAAAGGTAAAAATGCTAAAAGAGGAGAGGTTTCATTATCATCTTTTTCATAGCCTCTAGAATGAACAGTGGGTATTATTTAATGGGAAAAATCGAGAAGAAATGGTCTTAATCTGTTAAGAAAAGCATTTTCTAACTTTTCTAAAATTAAAAGTTATAATGTGGACTTTGAGGTCCATATATATCTGGCATATCTGCCAGCTGGTCATTTCCTCATTCCTGACTGAAGTTCCTCTGAATATCCCAGTTTGATTTTATAAATATATACCTTTATCTATCTCTATGGCCTTTGCAGTTGCAGGAATACAGTGTAGCACAAACCGAGGCAATGGGTGGGGTGGGTGGTCATTGGTAGCACCACAGATGTTATGTAAGGAATCTCCTGCTTTACCAGGAAAGGGGCACTGCTTCTATGCCTTATGCTGTCATATACTGGTCATAAATGTCTTACCTGAAGCAACCATATGGTGTAGCATCTTCACAAAATCTTTGTAATTGATGATGTGTATTTGTTGAAAGACTACCTACACATCGATAAAATGATATTGCAGGGCATCCTTGGCTCAGGATTTGCATTGAAAGTGCAAGAACAGCATCGGCAGAAACACTTTGAGAAAAGACGTAATCCAGCAGCCAGTCTAATTCAGGTAAATATGAAATCACCAAAAAGATAATAACAGGTGATTTAAAGTACATATTGGAACAAGTCTTATTATTTCAATTTGGTAAGTTTTGTGGAAATAATATTTAACAGATTGGTTAGTTTCATGAAATAACTGTGTTCAGTGACTGCTATGTGTTGCCATAATTCTGTACAGAATCACAGATTACTTTAGGTTGGAAAAGACCTTTAAGATCATCAAGACAAACTATATATAGCATTTCTCTGTGTAGTTTTTGGTTCTTCTATCCATGTTAAAGAAACCAAGGCAAGGATGCAAAATGCATGCCTGCAGTTTGAAAATTATTTGGAAAAAGAGTATTGGTCCCTAGACAACCCAACTGACAGCACAGTGTTCTTGCCTATATTAAGCTACTTTTCATCTACTACAGGGTTTAGAGTATTTCAGTGAGTGATATACTTGGTGAAGATGAAAAGTGTCCTGCCCAGAGAATTGCTTTCACTATTAAATTCAAAAGCTCGAAATGTAGGCACTAACAATTTCAAAAAGTCTGAAATTGTCTGAAGTTGTTCTGACATGATGGTGCAAATCAACAAAAAGTGCCATGGTATGTTTTAGGCAGCTGTTTTGCATTGGCTTTTTCCTTAACTTTCAGTCCTAGTTAAAACTGAGAAAATACTCTAAAGAATCATTTTGCACCAAGCTTTACTCTACGTGATGCACTGAAAAAAGGGGGGAAATAATCTTCTAGAGTCCTAGTTTATTTTCCTGGGATGTCAAGTGTTCTTTGTGTGCCATTTATGCTGGGTTTTATTTTTTAAATAATAAATCCAAATAAAGAAGCTGAGCACAAATATGCTAGAGTTCCAGTTTAAGTACAGATAGATGTCAGACTGTCTTTGAAGCATTCTTAAAGTTAATAAATATTTTCCATTATTACTGTTCAATTATTATTAAATCCTAAATATTTCAAATTTAATATTTTTTAGAATAATTAACAAAAATAATTCCACTCCTTTTGTGTCTACTTTAGAATGACTGCTTGATGTATTTTCTAACACATATATTGTAATCTCCTTCTTCCAAGTTCGGTTGCCAGAGGAAACACATAATAGATTTAGGTTTTGGATGTAGCTCTTATTATTACTTCATGACAGTTCAACCAAAATATTAGTAAGACAGGATGCTAAATAGACTAAGAGTAGCTAGCTGCCTGAATTTGGAGAGTGACTACCAGTGGGCAAAATCATTGTAAAAGGAAGACATTTGCTATGGGATCCCATGATGAAGGTTGTTCAGCATTTACATGTTCATTTACAGGTTCAACACTTTCACTGATCCAGAAATTAATATAAAGTTGCTGGTAGAGATATTTTCTGAAGGCATAAGGCCTGGCAGAATAGGAAATATGAGAGCAGGCACACAGGAATAAAACCAAGGACGATGGGGGTGACTTTTAGGGTGAAAGGATTACTGCCAAATGTTTTAATACAACAAATACAAAACTTGATCTAGAAACTGAATCCAGATTATTACAAGATGTGTCTATCCGAGTTTTAGTGAATCAGGAAAGGATTTGATGAAGCATGAGAAATACAGTGGAGAAAGTGTGGGAAAGAAGGGTCAACAGCTTCATACAAACTTCTAGTATGTTACTCCACCTGGTTTTATTAAAGTCCTTAGATACAGAACCATAACCATAACAAGGAGAAGGCTGATAAGGAGAAGACATACACTACCACTGTGTATGATGATGCTCATACTAACATGCTACATATCTGCTCAGCATCTACAGTTCGTAAGTGAGACTGGAATGTTAGAGAAAGCAAATAAAACATTGGAAAAAAATGGGTCAAGGACTGGAGAAAATTTCATGTTCATAAATGCGGATGTGTCTGAACTGCATATCATTGGGTACTGTAACAGTGCCCCAGTTTTTTTAATTGTCTCTAGCTTATCAGGGTAATGTCTATTTTCTAACCCTTTACGCTGTAGAATTAGTCTGTGCTAACTCATCTGTTGCCACAGATAGACTGTTTGCTAGAGCCTTTACCTGACCTAAAGATAGCTGTAGAAAAGTGAAATGTTTCATATGGACATACTTTTCTCAATTTCTTTAGCTTATAAGAAATATTTAATGTGAGAATTATTTGAACACAGAAGCTCAGAGAGGAAATCTTGGAACCTACTGGACTATTTAATGTAGCAGACAGAAACATAACAAGTAACTCTGGCTATAAGCCAAAACCAGTTTCAAATTAAAAATAATGCAGAAATTTTTGACAATGAGAATGATCAACCAGTGAAGCAATTTTCAAAGTGAGTAACAGGTTCTCCATCTGTTAATGAAGACTGGATGTGTTTCTGGGAGATACGCAGTAGGAAAACACAGGGTATTAGATTCCATACAAGAATACCTGGATGACATTTAATGGTTGACAATATACAGGAAGCACAGATGCTCAGCTAGTACAAATTAATATAATTATGCTGACATCAGGGAACACATCCCAGCTCGTAGAACCAAGGCTCACCTTCCTATCTATATGCACTAAATCTAAACAGTGGATACATTTTCAATGCTATGCTTTGGTCATTCACCTTTGAAATTATTCATTTTGTGTTTTTAAACATTTAACAGTGTTTCAAACCACAGAGAATACTTCTCGTTTCTTCTAAATGCTTTTTGTCTGGTTTTCATTATGATTTGCAGAATGTATTATGACACTTTCTTTACCTCAGACTGCAAGTTTGTGTGGGTGTCCCCTATGGACTTGTTACAAATAAACCACTGCAATGCTTTCCTGAGCACCTTTATGTGCTGAATATCTTCTGGTGCTTTCACGGAGCCAGTAACTCTTATCTTACTGCATAAGGTGTACTGGGATTCACAAAAGTTTTGGTAGGTTTGTACTGGTATTTCCTGAATCAGCCTAACCGAGCACATCCTGGTCTGAGCAAAAAGCCCCTTACTCCGTAGTCAGTGTGGTGGCATTGTCACTTCATTTTCTTGGTTCCTTTGTGCTTTTCTATTGTTTCCCCATACCAGGCTTCCTGGCGGTTTTATTCTACCGACGCCAGCCGAACAAACGTGGCAGCCACCTGGCGATATTATGAAAGTATTCTTCCTCCCCTCAGGCATGTATCAGTGCTATGAATGATAAGAGAAAGATACGACTTGTATTGGTTACTAATCTGCTTTTCAATTTTTTGTTTCATCCCCTGCTCCCTCTTGCCTTGTTTTTTTCTTTTTTTACCATATATCCTGCACGTAGTGTGTATGGCGTAGTTATGCTGCTGATGAGAAATCAGTTTCCATTGCTACCTGGAAGCCTCATTTGAAGGCCTTGCATACCTGCAGCCCTACAAAGTAGGTACAAATATGGCAGCTGGTGCTGGTTTTGATGTCTGTTCAAGCTTATAGAGAACTAGTATTTGTCTGTTTCGTCTTGGTTTGTTGTCTTAAGTCCTCTCCAGTCTTCTCATTAAAAATTTCAACTAACAAATCCGATCAATATCATGTAGGAGCCCAGGAACAAATACAAATCATTGCTATTTATCTTAGAAATCCACAGGCATTAGAAACATTTTCCCAACAACCCACTCATACATCATGGTTAATGATTCACCTCATTCCAAATTATCCTTAAGGAGGAAAATACTAAGTTTAATGCAGAACTTGTTCCTTGGTTCAATGGTATGTTTATGCCTGTGCCTCTGTATAAGGCTGTAGCTGCTGATCTACCTTTCCAAAGGAAGAGTGCCTCAAGGTATTTTGCAAGTGAATGCACTGGGGAATTTGCTCCTTTTTGTCATAACTTCTGATATATTCAGTATTTCCTTAGGACAAAATATATACACAGTCATAAATACAGACAGTGGAAGATGACTCAAAAGACCTGTTGCCACAGTTTGGCAGACAGGAAATATTTGCTATCCTGCTTTGGGTGAGAATTCACAGAGCACTGGCAGCCCAAGGCTTTTCAATAATTCAGTAAAAGGTTTAGCAGAAGGCAGCAAGTTGACTGATTAAATACGGGGCACAGATCAGGAAGTAAAAGACACCTGATAAAGATCAAAAAGAAGAGTGCTAAGAGCCTTATGGGAAAGCTCTGATAAGCATCTTAACTGTTGTTAATTGCAGACAGTGCAAGAGAATTAGTGGTTTCTCTCAAAGCTGGGTGATGAACATCCACATGACAGTAAAAAGGTAATTGTGTGCCAAAAAGCTCAGCCAAAAAGAAGTTTGGCTGGGTATCCAAAGCTGATCTTTGAATTTCAAAGAGTTGACAAGAACAGAGCCGTAAGTAATCCATTACCATAACTGTAATTCCAAACTGCTCCAGACTAAAAGGAGCTTTTAGATTAAAAGTTACATGAAGTATTGATATTTTACATATACAAACAGGTTGAAAGCAAAATTGGTATAAATGGATAGATATAAAATTACAGAAATAATGAAGCTGTATCTCACATAAAATATTCTAAAATATGACTGTCCCTCCAAAGTGCTTCTACTTTTTATTTTAAATAAGCATATTGTTGTGCTATCCTAAAATTAAGCCTTTTTATTTACCAGAAATAGCTTTATCTAATAAGAACCTACAGCTTTCTGTTATGTATGTGTCAGCAATGCATTTTGTCTAAGTGCTTTGCCAACTCAGTCTGCAGTGGTATGTACTAAGCATGTTATGCATGTGTTAAAAAAACGGAAAAGTTTCTTTTCCAGAAGCATTGTATTTATGAGTCTTGCTTGAATGTTTTTCTGGTTGCAATGTAATGTGTGTGTTGTACACCAATTAACATACCCATTTACGTTTATCATATGTATAACATCATCTGTAACTAAGTAATGTGATTACTATCTGCATAACAAGTATGTTTTTCCCTCCCACTCCCTGACCTGAAGAAAAGAACAAGGGGAATCTTCTAGCAGGTTTGTAGTTTCTTTTATTCCTTTTATCTGTGAAATTGCTGTTTCCTAATGGCTTTTAGATGTCTCGGGTTCTGTACAGTAGGTTCAATGAACTGCAACTGTTGACAGATAATAATCGCAAATTGGATTTTTAAAACTCATATGCTGCTGAAATTTGCTTCTTTGTCCCAGTTTTTCTATGGGAAAAAAAAGGTAATTTTTTACACATCTAACATGCTTTAGCTTTGAGGGGCTCAGTTTGAACAGTGGCAGAGCAGCCAGTGGACCAGCCTCCCCAGACCCAGCTCCTGGGCAAGGACATGGCCCCAGCTTCTGCTGTAAAATTGATGCAGGAATTGCAGTGGAAGTTACAGACATATAGTTTCATTTGGTGATGTGAAGAAGCCCGCCAGCCCTCCATTGCAGGGGAAGGACCCTCTGCCAGGGCTGGTTGGATGTCACCTTTGCTCTGCAGGAGCACCCTCAAGACTTCCTCAGTGCCGTGTCTCCACATTTTCTAACTTTTCTGTCATCCCACCCTAAGGAGCATCTTGGGACATGGGAGGTGGAGGGGAAAAGCAGCACTGCAGTGTCTCAGCTCCTCCTGGCTGCATGGCTTGCATTCCCCCATGGCCCGTTCAAGCAGAGGAGCCAGACTGGTATCTCTCCTGAAGAAAGCCCCACTGCTGTAAGCCGGAAGCACAGATGGGCTTCCACCCAGCCTAGGTTGTGGCTGAGCACCGACTGCCTACAGCTGGCAGCAGCAAGCCTTGGCAGGGCTATCCTCACTGGGTAAATAAAGCTCTGGAGAGGCATGTCCTAAGGCAGTGGGAGAAAATGCTGGTCTTTGGTGTACTGGTAGCCCAAATCCTTAGGGACAGGAAAGGACTCAGTGGCTATAAGAGAAATTACTCTGTCTCAGAAACTCATTAGGGATGGGAATCAGCAGGCGTTTGGCAGCCAGCACTGCAGTATCAGCATGCTCAGAGAATAGCAGACTTTACCTCCCAGCAGAAAATGCTGGAAAGCCAAGGAAAAAAGTGTTGGTGACACATCAGCCCCTGAAATACACCCAGCCCCGAGTTGTACCGTGGTTCACAAATGCTTCTGGGTTGTTCAGTCAGGGATGAAAGTCTTCCCATCAATTACCCATGTCCCATTGCACTTCCCAGATTGCTCCTCTGGCACCTGACTTCAACCTTTTCCTCCAAGCACATGTAACTGCTGTTAGTGTCACTGTAACTCCAGGGGACAGAATTTGCTCTGTCAGTTCTGGGACTTTTTGTATACATTACCTCCACAGGCTTGCTAGCAACATATTGATCTCATTAAATTACTATAGTCTGATCCAAACTTCTTGCTCTCACCAGCTGTATTTCCTAGTCTTTCGAGAGCAACATTTAAAATTGACTTTTTTAAAGGTGACACAGAAGTTGCCAATAAATGAATACATCCCTCTAAAACTGGAATTTGTGCAGAGGGGAGAGGTTATTCCCAGGTGACACAGAAGTTGCCAATAAATGAATACATCCCTCTAAAACTGGAATTTGTGCAGAGGGGAGAGGTTATTCCCAGTTGTACCTGCAAGCACTAAAAGAGACAAATTTACTTACAATAACTAGAAACTAGGTTAAAAAAAAAAAACAGCCAAAAACCCAAACACCAAAACTATCTTATGCTCTCCATTAATGATACCAATTGTGGCTTTAAAATAAGTCAACAATTTAGCCAGATTTATTCACTTTATTTTCACTGAATGGAAGATGTTTGCTCCTTCAGAAACTCTTAACTAATATGTGCACAGCTGTAAATTAGTGTATGTATAAAAATGCATTAGTTAACTTCTGAGATCATGTTCTACAGTAAAAACCCTACAGACCACTCAGTGCCTTTTAAAAAAAGGTGTGTTTTGTCAGTGGCTGTTTATTGCTCTTATGCTGATATATCGCTGTATGTTTGTATCATTGAAAATACATGTGGTGTATGTGGTCTTCTGTGGCAAAGATGTAAATGCAAACTGCTGCAATGTACTTTGAGATAACTGTCCTTGACTATTTAACTTGTTTCTTACTGCAATGCTAAGTGACTTGCATGGGATGCTATGTGAACTAAGTAAGCTGCTTCTTGTTTCACTCTTTAAATGAAGATGTGTTTGCACAAGTAGTACATTGGATTGCATTCTGAATATGCTCTTTGCTCTATATTCCCTTCTAATAACAGTGGAGAAAAAACTTGTATTGCATTAGGGCAAAGTTTATTATTTTCTTTCCTACCAAATTGACTTATATTTACAGAAATTAATTGTGTTTTGTCATGTATGGACCTACAGTCTTTCATTAGGTGACTAAATGTTGCTATGCATTTGAGTTGAGACAGCTGTGCTTATGAGATTGTAGCTTCCCATTGATTTTAATAAAAATATGTATGTTGTATTTCCCAAAATTTTACACATAAGTATTCTAATTATTAATTTATCAAGTATTAGTAGACAACCTCTCTGGTGTATCCAGGCTATAAATGAGGTATTTCTACAAACCAGTTCTAGAGCTGTGCAAGTTATTTTAAAAGCCTATATGTAAAATTCTCAATATCTGCAAATGCACACACTGAAAGCAATATTTATTTCTGTTCAGTTATACAAGATGGCTGAAATAGTTCCTGTGCAGGAAACTAGATCAAGACAGATGAATCTTGTGACACACGGAGAGCATAATCAGTCTAAAACTGTGTGTAGGACATGCACTGGGTGTCTGCAAAGGATGAATGTCACCCATCTAGTCTTGTAACTCATGAGGCTGAATATGCATTCCCTATTAAGACAACTCTCTGGTGCAATAAGGAGCAGTTTTGCCAGTATAAGATCTTGGGGGGAAAATTCAGCCCTGTTCTGAGGGAAACAATTATATTATGGAATTATTTCACCTCCTATACCATATCTGTTTCTAAAAGTAGATTTAATGTAAACACTCTGCATGCACCATATAAAAAAGAAATTGCCAGTGATGCATAATCTAACTTGGAGTGGAAAACCTAACCCTTTATCTAGCACTGGAATGCTTAGTAACACAATCCTCTATCTCCCCTCACTCCTAGTAAGCTTTGTAGTAATAAACAGAAGCTCTTCAGGATGTACACCCCTCGGAAACATAGGTATTCAGCATCCTGCCTATTCACATGATGTTTGAGAATGCCAACTAACATCAGGTGCATGATTCATTGACTTCCCCTCCTTAGTGCTTTAAAGTTTCTTACTTCTCCAAATGATGTTTCCTATTTATTCTTAAGTGCTTGTTAAGTCCCTTTTTGCTTGTTGCCTGCAATGCCATTAACGTAATGGCAGCAACACCAGTTGTTTCAAACTCATCCAGCCAGACGACTGCAGTGTGCAGCACGCCATGATTTTACAATGCCCCGTTCCCCTTCTCTGCCTGAGACTTCAACTTTTGGAATGCGTTACCCTGTGGAAATCTAAAACTGGGGTTGAATATTTGGGTAAAGCCATTTCCCCAAGTCCAAGAGGATTTTTATAACTGGCAGTTGAGTTCTCCATCTAATAATTAGTGGGGAATATTAAGCTATAACGTGCTAGGCAGTTACAACAGTCAAAATGTGCCATTGTTCTTGAGAAGAATCCCCTTGGACACAGCTTGTGGAAGATGTGCCTGCATCCTGTACTGGAAGGTAGAGGAATGCATGTGAAATCAAGCATCTGCTTCAGCTGAATTCCATGGAAATTGTGTCTCTTACCAAGATTGGTAATTCCTAGATGGATGAATCTTATGGGAAGAAACCTATGATTCATATCTCAAGCGGATTGCATTTTTTCTTACTTTTTAAAAATAATGTAAAAGACAGTAGAAGTACAAACTGATTACAGAAAATTAAGGTCAAAATAGTTTCTCTTCATTTAGAAATTGTTTTGGAAAAGGGGAAAATGCACAAACACCCTGAATATTTACTTTTTTCTGTTTGACAATTGAACTATAATAAACTGTGGCACAAAATTCTTGTTATTACTCATTGAAGGTATGAGATATAACACTAAATTTCTTGAATTCATGGTCCTTGCACGAGACTGGTGGCGAAGTCTTGAATGTTTGAACTGCAGGTCTCAACGTATTATTGATTGCATTTGCATTTGTTCGACTTAGCTGAATTTCAGTAAAAGCTCAGTAAGAATCAACACATGTATTTATAGGTAGCTAACTGCTGAAAATTGGCATGTGCATCTCTTGCTGTTGTTTGCCATAGGTAATAATTTTTGGCAGTTTTAGCTTCTGTCTCAAGACTCAAAGCATTCTCCCTCACCCTCCAGTTATTTCTGATTCATTTCAATTTCTTCCTTCTCACACCAACTGGCTCAGTATGAAAAGCTGAAAAGCAAGGTGTAAATTGTGGCTAGTAGCAAGCAGTAGTGCTGCAGGTCTGAGGCTGAAACAGAGCAGAAGTTTGACTTGACCAGAAATGCAGGAAGGTGGCAGGCAAATGGGGGAGTGGGACTGGAAGGGAAAGAGATGCTCAGTTAATAACGTATAGGGAGATGGTCCATGGAAGACAGAGCAAGCAAAGTTTTGTATGCATTCGTCAATTAAAACAAACTCTTATGCAGGGTTGTTATTTGGATCAGCAGAGAAGTGTTTGTTCCCTCTGCAGTGAAGCTACAGTGACCTCTAGTGTCCCTACATAACTATTCCTTCATAAATCAGAGGTGGTAAAGGCAGAATTTGAAAACGAAGAAATAAGAACTAGAAAGTCATTTGCTATCCTAGGGAAGTGAGCGCCTTGGGCACGGATGGGAGGAATGAGTCATAAGATTCAACAACTGACCTTTCAGAAGGCAGACAAGTACAGAAAAGTCATTTGCTTCCTTTTCTACAGCTGCCAGTTGTAATTGATATCTGCTAAAAGATGCTTCAAAGCTCCAGTGTTATCGATAAGAATACATTCCACAACTTTCAGCCTGCAAGAATAGAGGAGTGATAGGTCCAAAGAGTTTACCATTGCCAGCGAAGACTCATAGGAAGCAAAAGTGTATGTCAACCAACTGGGCTAAATTATCAGTCATATAAAGTGCAAGAAATGATGGACAGACACATCGAAAGGAATGCAGAGATAAATGGAGACAGCTGCGGATCTCTCAGATCCTTGTCATTTAGGTTTGATTTAGGAACTTGTGTAATTTTATTTTCCTGATTCTTGTGGGTTTTGCCTTTTGGACAAACACTCAAAGTTTGTGAATACTTATGGGGTACATGAATATCCAGTGGTCATTAACAGGTTTACATTGCTTCAAGGGATTTCCTTTGGATACCATGTAAAAAGAGAGGAGAAAAGGTGGAAGAGAAAAATATAATAGGCCAAGACCTGCAAGAGGTGAAGGATTTTTAGCATGCACTAGCCAGTGCTGATCCAACCAGCATTAAATCAGAATAAAGAGCCCTAAAGGATTCACTGGTTACTGATTCAAATGTAGAATGTCCAAAGATGCTTGAAAGGTGTAAGATTATTTTCACTCTGTAATTTTAACACTATCTCTACCACTATTGTAACAAAGAATCCAGAGCCAGGAACTAGGCTTTATCCTATAAGGAAAGGGACTTTCACTATGGGGAAAAGCCTGGTGAGGATACCCTCAAAGTTCTCTGATTCAGTTACTCCTTCATGATCTGTTATTTATCATACATAGTAGAGCCCCAAGACAGTGTGTTCACAAGGACAAGCTTTGTTCTCCCAATCTTTCTTCTCCACTGCTACCAGTCACACAATTTATGCCTGTGCTGAGGACCCAGTGACTTCAGGAACATTTCCCACCAGTCCCAAAATAGGAACAGGGATCCAAGAAGCGAAGAACTGCTATAACTAGTCTCTTTGGGGATGCATCTCAAGATGCAAAAGAGAGTTTCCAAACCACGCTTCCTTCGGGGGCTGTGTTTCTCTTCACGATGCAGCACCCTCTGCATGGACCCTTGGCATGCCAGTACATTGCCATTGCTACAAAGCAGATTTGATTTTATTTTTTAAGTATGAGCTCTGCAGTTTCCATTAATATTTTCATTCTCAACATTGCACTTTTGAAAAATGTCTATAGTAGAGATAAAATGCCTACTGTTCTTTTCACCATTGCCTCACTGCTTTGATTTGGAGAACTAAAGATATTCAGGTTAAGTAGCCATTGTGTACCATTTAGCTTTTATAAATGGAATAACCATGTCTACCAATCATTTAAAAGCAGCAAGTGCTCTCATTAGTACAAATTAATTGACAGAACAGCACATGTGCTGTTTTGATTTTGTTTTAAATTTTCATTTTTATTTTGGAGGTAATGGGATTATAAAAAATATGATCTATATAGTTAGTTTTTATGGCTATTTTATCCATTTTCCTTTCATTTTTATTAGTGCAGCAGGAAGACAGCTATCCAGAAATTTTTTAACTCTAATATTTGCAAAAAAAAGAGCATTATTTGACTTCATTTTTCAATAGCAAGTACAATTTGAGCCATAAGGGGAGTTAAACAAAAGGGGGACACTTGTAGGAATAGTGTCTATAATAAGAAGTCCATTTTGATTCTCTTTCTCATTCTGTATAATATGACAATGCAATAATGTGGTTAATAAATACTTTACAGTTTATATTTTCATTAAGTTGTACAATGCAAAAGATTTCTGAGCTGAAATATAATTCAGTCTCAGAATGTAATTTGTATTCAAAGTTAAATTTTGGAACTCACTTTTCTTTCAAATATTAGGTTCTCTGAGTCTTTTTTATTGCTTATGCCACAGCACTGGGTAACAATTTGCAATGGAAATCGATAACATTTTCAGCACTGTGATATATTTATTTCAACAATTGCTTATTTTGGGCAAGGAAAGAAGGGGATTATATTCAGAAAATATAGTAAAGGTATTCTTTCAAGTAATCCAACATGCCATATAGAAATATATTTATCTAATAATCTTTCTATTGATGTGCTCAATTTTTAGTATTCTTGAAAATTATCGCATTATAAGCATCCCAGCATGTGTTTTGCCTGCACCAAACTGCATCCTTTCTGCTCTCAGTGATGTTTGTATTCAGGCTGAAATGCTATTCTTTGCTATGCATGGACAAAGATATGTTTATCTCAACATTTCACAGCCACAGAGGTTTATAACTACTTTCCATTTCATATAATTACATATTAACACTGTGTTTTCAGTGTGCAGTGGGTTAAACATCTAAGAACCACATGTCCATATTAGCATTAGTTAATTATCCACAGGATTCGTTTCTGTTCAAAATGTCTTATGGGCATGCTGAAGTTAAATGCAAAGACCTTGAGAGTACTAGGAGTGTCTTAACTTCAAGAACAGCTGTAATTTTCAGGTAGACAGTCTTTGCTAAAGGTGTTTTAAAAGCCTGCGCCTCCCACCAAAGCCTACACCAGGGCAGTAGGACTGCAAGTCCCAGTAACACCATACCACAAACAGACACTGCATTGCCCCCATCATCTCTCCCCTTGAAAGAACAGGACCACTGATCAAGGTGACCATTCCCTTGCTCAGCCAATTGAATTTAACCTTGCAGATAAAACAAGGTTTCCAGACCTTGGTATCAGATTCCTTCTCTGTTTCCCCTTTGTGTTTTCTGCTACAGGAAGGGACAAACAAAGGCAAAAATTTAAAGTAATGAAAAAGCATAGGCTTTTAGTCACAGATAGTCACAGTGACCACAGGATGTTCATCAGATATGTTTCAACAAAGGTTATTTAAGCACTGGGAAACAGAAAATCTGCAAATCCTACATTTAACTGGCTGGAGGGGATGATTACAAGCACAGGAGGGGGGAAAAAGCCACAATTGGTCAACCATAAGACCACAGGGGCACCACTGGTGCAGCAGACATAGTCATGAGCTTGGCTGGGCTCTGGTGCCTGTCCAATACTACCTGCATATAGTCAGCTCCCAGCTTAATCTTCAGCAATGACTTTAGAGAGCAAACAGCATATCATTACATTTCCATTAGTCAGTCATCATGCTGTTTCTTGGATGTTTTATTAATTCTGGGTTTGTCTTGTCCAATTAAGTGCTCTAACAAGGAATTCTGGATATGAATGATCACTAATCATGCATATGAAATGTTGGAAGTGCCACATCCTGAAAAAGCATGAATATACACTAACAGTATTTTTGCCTGCTTAAAAAGAAAAACAATCCAGACAATACTACATGGCATGCAGTAACAATAAAATACATTTTGGTTTTGTTTATCTGGAGATATGGCCAGAAATGCACTGAGCTAGGCTGACTAAGATGGAAACAAACCTATTTCAAGTTCAAGGAATAGAAAAAACACCATAGAGATTGATGTATAATAATTGGGTGAAATTTGTTTCTATTTGTTATTTTTAATTCCCTTTACAAGGTTATTCTGTACTGTATGATAGACTGCCAATGTTAATGCTTCTATTAAAAAACAATTACATCAAATCAGTTCCATTCACAAATGAAATACATTCAATGAAAATAAAAGTGTGTAAGAAACAGATTCATACCAGTGAGATTTTTTTACACATTATTTTCAATTATCATACAATAGAAAAAAGAAATGGATTGAAGGAACTATGGAATAAAATATATTTCTCTCTCTCACAGTCAAAAGCTGAGTTTTAAGGAGCGGGTGCGGATGGCCAGCCCACGAGGTCAAAGTATAAAAAACAGGCAATCTTCAGTCGGAGATCGCCGGTCACCAAGTGCTGACATTGCCACTGAGGGCAGCCCAACCAAAGTCCAGAAGAGCTGGAGCTTCAATGACCGAACCCGCTTCAGGCCCTCGCTGCGGCTGAAGAGCTCCCAGCCCAAACCCATGGTCGATGGTAGGAGTTTTTCACCCCCTGTTTGCCATTGCGTGCTGCTCCCAGCCTGCTCACACTCCGGCAGACTTGCACAGTGATTGTACACATTTTAGGAAAGCAGAAAGAATTGATATTTGGGACCAGAGACATAAGCCAGCTGTAGTCTGCTTCAAAGAGCCCGATAATGTGATTATTTTTTTAATAAGAAATCATGTCAGTGGTGCATAGGGAGCAACTGGTGGAAAAAAGGGTCAGTATGAAAAGTCACAGTGGACTAAATGCATCCCAGGGATTTGGCTGCAGCAGCTCCTCTGTCATGGCCCCTCTCCCACTACTGAGCTCAGCTGCTGCCCAAACCTGCTGCCTCTTTCTGGTGGTCCACGCAGCACAGCCAGCACTGTCTGTACCTTTGCCAGCCGAGAGCACAGCTTGTGCAGAACTGGCTCCCTCAGGCAGAGGAGTCCTAGTACCTGCACTGGCGATGCAATCACCTGCCACCAAGTGATACACTACTGGGTGCTTTAAGTTTTATAGGGTTGTATCTGGCTTGATAAGGCAGGTAGATTTAGCAAACAAAACCAGTGTTATTGCTTGTATGTATTGCTTTCCAAAGGGTAATTTGGATGGAGGAAGCACTCCTAAAATGTGAAGAAGTGGATTTTGCTGAAAATTGCTCATTGAATCCACAGCAGGCAGCCCAGCCTTTTCCCTCAAGCTGCCTCCTACGCTGCTCCATTCTCTAGCTAAAGTCCAATTTGGCATTAAACTAACCAGTATTCAGGCAAGGACCTTCGTCTGCCAAAGCTTGCCAAAACAAAGACAGTGACTCCTCTAACAAAGGAGCACCGAATTGAGTGACAGCAGCCCCCTGACAGGCAGGAGCTGAGAGCACCCGGTGAACCTGACCCCTGTATGGGACGGGTCCAGCACTGAAAGGAGCACTCACACAGCTCTGGGGGTACTGCTGCCCCAGTGGATTTTGTTTTGGGTTTCTCCATTCACATATTTCCCCATCTGTGGATGTTTTGTTCTTTCTTGTGGTATCCCCCAAGTAAAAAACAAGGGAAACAAACTGGTTGACTACCAAGGAAGGCAGTGACCCTGCCTGAATGGGAAAGGTACAACGTCTTTCTACAATGGCAATCGTGCTTGCTACATCCAACAATTGTGGTAAGACTAATTAGACAGAAGTGTGATGTTGATGTCTGCTTCCTTTTTAAGAGCACATATTATCACAGACATGTAGGTTGCAAAATACTCATTGAACTGCAATGCCCCATCCCTCAGTAAGAATGTCCTACACAACAGACCTTTTCAGGAAAGGCCTGGGTAAATAAACATTTCCTGGAGGGCAAGCAAGACAAACCAACAGTATTTGCTAAGGTCATCATTCCAGGCTGGCCCTCCCCCATGGAGATGTCTCAGATGCACGAATTCCAAATTTGCCTGTGATACAGTGAGCTGCTGGGGTGTACCAGCTACCAGGCAACTATCCAGGTTGCTCCACTCTAGTATTCACTGCTATCCACTCCTATCTCCATCCTGGGGCACAGGCCCTGGCTTGTGTCCCATGGCAGCTCCAGCACAGGGACTGTGTGACCTAGCCTGGGTCTCACACTGATGTGATGCTCAGACAAGGCCACAATGGGAAGTGAGAAATGCTCTAGGTAGCACAGTGGTTGAAGCTGCCCTGTCTAAATTTAGGCTTCCTACATAATCACTTATACAGCACAAGTGTCTTCCTCAAACCGCATCAGAAGTAATTTCATAGGTTAAACCCATGTAACTCACACTGTGCCTGGAAGTGACCTAAGAAGAAAGTAACTTTTTGAGCATTCTCTCAGAGTATCAGTGGCTCACTTTTGCCCCAGCTCTGCAGTCTGTACCTCACTGAAGCACCTGTTTCATTTTTCATTGGCCCATTTATCATAGAAGCATTTCCTCAGCGTGTCCCATATTTTGTCCTGTATATATTGTAATTAATAACAATGATATGCACAAGCAGATTGTGCTCCCTCTGATTGTTTCCCTCTCATGGAAAAGGTGGCATAAACAGCACCTTGGGTATATCTGTAGATAAAAGACAGTAACAACAACAGAGCACTCATTGCTGTGCGTAAACCCTTGAAGATCTTCCTGCTCCTCAGGGTGAGCACAGCCTGTTTCCTGGTTAGTGATTTCCAGCCACTAGTCCACCCTTATGAACTGGGGCCAACAGATACAGCTAATTTCTCATCTGTGGCAGAAGGAACGGCTTCCATTGTCTCCAGCTTTTAGGCAAATGCCAAGTTTCCATTCTGGGACCTCATCCAACTACTTCTAGGACCAGTATGATTAGAGAGATGTCCAGTGTGCTCACAGCTGAGAGACAGCTCCCTGCTGTCTTACCCAAACTTTTGCACAAAAAGTTGGGCACTACTACCCTTGACTTCTTTTTCTTTCTTTTTGGTGTGTTACCAATTTCATAGCTTGATGTTTTCTGCATTTGACAGCTCAGTGAAAAAGATCTCAAGATGCTATATTTAATTTAGAACATCTCGCATTTTTCACTGGATGAGAAAAACAGTATTTGCAGCATATTATTCTTATCTCTTGCTTGCCAGATCCTCCAGTTTCCTCCTTGAGGTATTCCCCAGCCAAATAATTAATAGTTTTGGCAGGTCAATCGTCAAGCCAAAACTAGAAGCCACCTTTTTCTGGGTGAAATTTTGGGCACAAACCAGTACCCTTGAACAGCTGGTCCTTCTGATGATTCCTACATCTCTATAGGGTGTTTGGTGGGAGAAGAAACTACATTACAAGAGACCTTTGGGGCCGTGACAACATAGTACTGGGTACCCAATTCAATGTCAAAACTTCGTTTCAGTGAAAAAATAATATATTACTACGAACTTCCTCTTCCAAAAGAGAAGACAGAAGACAAATATATGTGCTTCATTTTTCTTTCACTGTATAGGATATGGAGTTGTAAATGCTCTGCACAGGCAGAGGACTGAATTCTGCGTGCAAATAAAATATGGAAATATATAAAGAGAGGGTTCCAAAACGAAGGAAAATTCTTAGCATATGAGGATGATTTATGGCAAATAGATGGTCAACACAGCGATTTTGCAGTGCTGACTGATTTCTGGTAAAAACATGGCTGGAATCTGGGTCAAATCCATCAGAAAGAGAATGCTGAAGAAACTCAATGTTAGCAAATAGAAACTGGCCTGCAAAGGGAGGTTTCTAGTCCAGACAGGAGCTCATGGGGGTAGCTAAAAGGCTAACCTGATTGAAAATGTAGTAGCTTTCCTCTTAGGCTACCCAGCAACAAAAACTCTAACACTCCCCCACTGCATATTAAAATCACAGAAGGAAAATTTCTTGGCAGCAAGTAAAACACTTAAGCCAGCCACGAGTATCTCCCAAGAGGATTTTGGCATAGCAGCCTTAGAACAGTATGACAAAAACTGTTGCACAAATGGCTTTATTTATGGTTAGTAACAATCCTCTGAAACTGCCTATAAACCATTTATTGCCTTTGACAAAGTGGGTCTGACAACAGCAGCAATTATTTCAGCTACATATGTGCATTTGCAAATGGAATCCAAACCTAAGAGAGGTTTGATGGTTAGAGAAGTCTTTGGTGGCCTGACTGCAGATGCTTTCTAGGGCATTTAACAACAGTGCAGGGCAGCGAAAGCAAATATCAAGAGTTACATAATCTGATTTTAAATATGTGTGCAGCCTCTGGTGACATGTGGTTCACAACTTCCAGAAATCTTGTTGAAGAGGGGACTCTGCACAAATTAACAAAGGTGCCAGAATGCTGTACTTCCTAATTGCTGTTATGAGCCTAAAAGGGTATTATCAGGACGAGGCAGATCAAAGGGAAATCTTCACCAATCAAGAACGGTAAACAGTGAAGATTTACAAAGCGCACACTGAAAAGGATTGTATAGGGTCATGGAAAGCCTTCCCCAAAGAGATGCTATGTCACACAGGCAAAGGTGCTGCCTGACCTTGGAGCCACTCACAGCCTCCTGTGTACCTGTACACAAAGTGAGCCAGGAGCTACCTGTGGCCCCAAGGCCTCCTCATGTGGTATGGCTGTGGTCCCTGTTAACAAAAACAGGGAAGCTGCAGCTAAACTGCCTGTAGGGAGCAGTCCCCAGAACATGAGAACACCCAGCGGCAGGGCCAACCCCATGATGGAGTCTGTGCCAGTTACTAAATAGTGCAGGTGATCTCATGCCTTGCTTACGGTGCTGTGCCCGTGCCTCGTTGTACGTTGTGTTTCCATCCCCAGAGACTCGCCTCACAAAATCTCTTCTTTACAATGGTGTTCTAGCCCTGTTTTCTTTTCTGCTTGCCTTGCTGAGGAACAGAACCTTTTCTGCTTAAATCATGCTTCAGTCTTGTACCACCACAGCTGAATTAATGAACCAATATTATGTTATGGATGCAGTTTTCTATGAGGGACAAAAATACCCTATTATATTTGTTTTCTACCATCCCATGCTTCTAAGCCTCTGCATGAGTTATTGTGCCTTTACTGTAACCTAGAGACATTGTGTGGCTTTTTGAATAAAACATCAAAAGCATTCAGCACTGGAGATATTACAAACATATTTCATTTGATTAATTAAAAAGATCTCTCTAAGGAAATATTTGATTTCTTGCACCATCCCCGAACATTATACACTCACATGACCTTTCATTCCCTGGAGAGTACTTGCACAAAATCCTCAGGGTAGAGTATATTATAAAAGCCATGGAAAGAATGCAATTGTGCATTTCAGCCCCCATGTTCTCAGTTACTACCATGTAATTTATGTATTGCAAAAATCAAGTTTTCCTTTCAGTAGCATAAACAGCTTGACCTTGGATAAGGTTCACTTGATGTGCAGAAGTCCTTAGTTGGGTTGCTTCTACATCTAAGCTTAAATTTACTGATTCAAAGTGAAGCTGCATGATGTCAAAGTCTGAATGAAATTTATTAGCAATATATCAATCTGTGCTGGACAAGAGATTTATTTTCTTGTGATTGCGTACCTAGAGCAGATAGAGTTCTCATTTATTACCATTGTCACTGTAATTAACTAGCAAGATCTGGCATTCTGATCTAAGCTCTGAGTCATTTTTGTGTAAATAAGTACAGGCCATTGGTTTTGAGGCATTATTTTAGTTTATTTCAACCAAAGTCCCGACCATATGAGTCCACAATTTAGTCTCTTTCTTTAAGTTACCTCTTGAGGAACTTGCTGTGCATCATTGCTCACTGGACTCAGTGGTCACAGGTGAATGATTATTAAGCTTAGCTCTGTGAGGGACAGCAGTAGACCATCACACAGAAGTATGATTTGCATGGGTTTCAGATAACCTCATCTGCAGTGAAGACTATACAAATGAGATAAGAATAATTTTGAGAGGATGGTCATAAAACTTCCCAACCACATGTAACCCACTTGCACCAAATCTGAAACATCTGAGGAATAGTTTTATTTTTATGAAACATTACTAAGGAAATCCTTCATGGTTTTTTAAAATACAGGACTATCCTGTAGATACCTGAATCTAAAACAGCCATCATCCTCTATCTCTTTGCCCCTGTGTATGACCTCTCTCAACAAAAATATCTGGAAATCTCCCAGGGCACAGGACCTCTGAGGACCTTATGGAATATCAGACATATATCAAGTGATGTGTGCTACAAGGTCTTGCAGGGAGACGGTCAATTAGGTGTGACATTTCACTCATTAGTCTACAGTTCCAGATACTATCATATGTATCTGCAATTTATTTTATTTATTTTACAGTTTTTACTTTGTGGATGTGGTATATGTAAAATAACAGAAATGTGTATCTAAAAATACACTAAGGCCATAGATTTAGAGTCACCTAACATTTTTCTCTTTTACTTTTCTCACACGGCCATCTGAAGCTGCTGGCTAATTTGCCACTATTTATAATAAGATCAGCCTTTTTAACAGCACAATTATTGTGCATGTAATGAATTGTTTTTAGAAAGTCTCCTGGTCCTCCACATCATCATTCAAAATTAAAAGGATTCCTTTTTAATTAAGTAGTGGGAGCTGTTCCATGAAATACTGCCAGTGCATAAATTTTTGAGAAGTGAAATAATAACTAAAGATAATTGAGAGTTGTTAGAAGGGAATGCTAGAATTTTAGATATTTGGAACTTGCTTGCATTACATGATAACTGATACAAATTAGGTTTCTGACCTTAAAAAAATTTCACTTACAGAGAAAGGAAACTATATCATTATACCCAGAATATGTAAAGAACTTTCCGCCAATTCTATCTTCCATTTTAGCCAAATCAGAGGATTTTCAGAAATGCTTTAACATATATAATGTTTTTAGGGATATTCTTTAAGATACTCTGTGTCATATTGCACTGCAGTTACCAATGATGTCCTCTTCTCATCCCCATCTGGAATGCTTTGTCTGTTTCAGAAGAAAGACAAGGAACGGGCTATTAATACAGCACTGCTGAACTCCCCATCGGTATTACCAGCAGAGTAGAGGCTCAGGTTGGGCAGAACACAAAAGGAACTCTACAAGCTCATGCAAAAATACTCCTCCTTACAGGAGGCATCCGTTTCCTTCCTTTACTGAGAAATTAATTTCCAGCATGGAAATGGCAACCATTTCATAAAAGCTCCCTGTAAACAATGTTTTTAAATGTTGTCATCCTTATTCCCTCTTTCTTAACTTTTCCACTTGAACACTGTTGTCTACTACCAGGGATTTTGGTGTCATTTTCTAGATAAATATTAAGTATCTAACATTACGAGCACATCACGGAAGTACTTGTCCTGCCTTCTTCCTTCTTTCTTGATTAGAAGAAAGTCTTTCCTTTTGGGTTTTTGGGGGGTTTTTGGTTTGTTTTTTGTTTTGTTTTTTTTTTTTCCCCAGAGATCAAGGAAATAAATACATAATTCACTCCCTTGGGCCTCCATTTTCTGGCCTCTGCTCTGGAAAGCATGTAAACATGGGCTGCTGCCTTTCCCGCTCTGGGGGAGCGTTGGGCATTCTTACTAAGTATGTGGTTAAGTTCCATCACAATTAGTGTTCCTTTCTTCAGTTGATTTTTTCCTATGGAACTTAGTGAGCAATCACAGTAAAACAAATTAGATGAACTATGTACTGAAAGAGAGTCAGCTTGTTGATGTTTTAAAGCAAATTGGAAAGAAAAGCAATTCTAGGGGTAGTGAAGGGATTTTGTATTCATGGTTCAACAAATAGGAAAATAATGACATCTTGTGAAGAGGTGAGAAGTTTCATGAAACATATTTAAACAAAGGCACTAGGCTAAGACACATTTCATTTTTATAAAGGGAAATTGCATCAGTCATATGAATATAAGCCATCAAGATGTTTGTATGTAGAATAATTTTTGAGGGGAAAATAACTGAGATTTTGTGAAACATTCTACGCATGAGAACATCTGCAGAAATACTAAAAAATATGTACAGGACATCTCCATTTTTTAGAGAATATAGGCTAAATCCCTAACTCACCACAGTAAATGCTCAGAGTGAAGAAAGGTATTTCAAAGGAAGGGTGAAGTTGAGTGAAATGTACCTACCTTGCAGACATCCTAGGCATTACATAGGGCAGCACAGCAGAGGCTCTATTTGCTCACAAAGGAGGCTGAAAGAACGAATAATGACAGTATTAAGCTGCCTGCATTGCTTTTTCAGCAAGAGGGTTCATCTGAGCTCAGTAGCTATACAGGACTAAGGCAGTTTGGAGTCTCATGTCAAAGCAGCTGCCCGGACCCCCCTCCTGCAGCAGACCTATGCATTGGCACCTCCCACAGCAACAATCTGAATTACCCACTCATTTTCTTTCTGACCACTCACACAGGAAGTGAGTGTAGAGATGAGTGTGTCACATTGGGGTGCCATGCACTGCTGCCCTGGGCAGCCAGAGCAGCTCTGCGCTCACATGAGGCTGCTGAACAAGGTGGAGAACAGGCTGTGGAGCTGCATTATGAATTGCTTGGACTTCAATTCCCAACTCAAACTCTCAGTTTTGATAATGATAGTTAAAAACTATGGCTCAAAATAACTCACCACCTGTGAAAATTAGGCCACTATCCAATTTTCACCTTGAGTCACACATTTCAATGAAAATCAATCAGACATTTTTTCCAAAGCAGTGTGGTTTTTAACCAAGTCAACACAACACTGCTGTAACATGAATCCGTGCCAGTCATATGCAGGCTATCAACTTCAGGCACCAGTTGAGGTTTTAACATGTTGTATTGGTTTTGCACAGCCTGGTTCTTAGTACTGGGCGGGCCACAAAGGTGGCTTCTGTGAGAAGGTGGGTTGTCAGCCTCAGCAAAACTATTTCTATCACCCACATGAAGGACCCTAACTGCCTCCTACACAGTCAGAGTAAGATCTAAGTGCTTCTGAAGGCTTCCCAAAAACAAGTCAAAAGGTCTATGTTGGGATCACCATACCGGTCACTATGTCAGAAGCACTTCCATAGGATTATTCATGGTGTTGGCACACACACTTATTAATGCTGGATTGTTGTTGCTAGCATATTGCTGTTCTCAGGAGACAAAAAGTAAAAAGTCTTCTTGATTCTGCTAAACGGGCAGATAATTACTTGAATGTTACTGACACTGAAAGCAAGGAGCTATGAGAGTGATCAGAGCAGTGTCACAGTTTTCCCAATGCCAAAGCATGTTATTAAACGACAGAAAACACTTCTGAGAAAGGACACATACTATTTACAGAAATAATAAATCAAGCCTTGGGAATAACTTTTGCTCAGAGCCATATGAAATGCAGCTACAAACTTGTAAATTTTTTTATTGGTGACATATACAGTTATAGAACAGCCTAAATTTTTTGCCTATTCATTTGTGGTGATCATAAATTATAAGAGTTTGCATGAAAAATGCATAAATACTGTGAAAAACAGGGAAATATCAAGACAATTAAATACTGTGAAAAACAGGGAAATATCAAGACAATTTTATTGACCTGTGCATGCCTCTTCTATTTCTTGGTAATTGCTGCTTTGCTGTATGATTAAATCAAAGACTCTTTGTGAAGAAAGAGGAAGAAATTAAAAAGCAGCACAGAACAGACAGTAGCCCAAAGTAAATAATGTCAAAGATTATAAGACAATAGCAGATGCCTTGTCAGTTGTGAAATAAACACTTTCTTTGTTTACGATCGAAACACATACTGAATTCTAAATATGCTGGTATTAGAGAAAGGGTCTGGATTGTCAAGTAGACTGACAGCCCTTCTTAAAGAGACTGCAAGGGTTTGTCTAAACGTGTATTAAAAGACATTCTGGCCATCTTTGAGACCATATTCCTGAGCTGCCCAAGGAACAGACTTGAAAGCCCTGGTTAGCTAGTGGTAGAGGTTCCTGAAGAGAAAGAGAGATGAGGGCGAACCCTAGGAAAGCCTGGCAGCGAAGCCAGGCTCATGCAGAGCAGCTGCTGCCCACAGTTCCTTGTGGAACCCACTTGGGCCAAGCATAGCCACCCCAATGGAGAGCAGAAGATACAGACAGAGGGTATGAGGAAGGATGAAGATGTAGATGTGAGCAGGGCTAGGCATGAGCTGGCACTGGGAGGTCTACTTGCCCCATTAATGCCTAGGAAGGCCTCTCTCTGGGAACAGACAGCAGTGTGGAGAACATAGCTCAGCCCCATATGGGAGCTGGCAGAGGTTTGAACAGCTGGGGCTGCTAAAACAGCCAAACTGACCCCAACTCAGCCCTGACCTCAATGATGAACTCGAGTGGGACAGAAAGGATACAAGTACATCTCACCTCGTAACTATGTGGTACACAACATGAGCTTCCAATGGAAAAATTCGTAAGAATGTGAACTTTGATTTCAGTGGTGTTTTAAGCTGGAATTTTTTTCTCCAAATTGCTACTACGCATTTCCCAAACTTTTTCCCAGGTCTGCTCAGTATTGTAAAGAAACATTTATGTTTCCCATAGGAATCAAACAAGGCTATGGCTTTTCACAAGCTTTATTGACCTGTGGTATTGAGTGTCTGCCAAAATGAAGGAAATTCATATCAGTGGAATATTAGAAAGAAAAAAGGTAATTTATTAAGAGCAGTATCTCTTCTTCAAGCTGGCTTAAATTTATAAGAATTTTCCAGCATCTGTCTAAAAATTTTGTGGAGCTTTTTATCCACAAGGGAGCAACATGGAACACTATAATTGCACCACACAGTTCTCAAAACAGTTCTGCAAAGATATAGTGTGGTAAGGAAGCCCTTTTATTAATGACACTGTACTTGGCAAAGGACCCAGGAACTGTATCCGTGAGACAACCATACAGAAACATGTTTATTTTAAACTTTCAGGTTAGAGTCTCCTGTTTCACTGGGTTTAGCTGGCTATAGCTCTTGTGAGCTGAGCAGTATTTTTCCTAATTTATACTGGCATAACTGAATAGATTCAAACCTTGGAGAATCACTGGAAATACCAGTAGCATAAAAAGCTCTGGTTTTAATATGGCACTTTTAAATAAGCTGGGAGATTTCCACACTGGGAGAGGTAACTGGAGAGGCTGATCAGATGTGACACCTGGTAAGTTAGTGTCGTGGAATACTTAGCATGTCCTGAGATGGTGGTTTAGGTAGTGTATATACCTATCAAACTAGTTAAAAAGTTTATTTTAGCTGGTCACATTTCTGGGCATGGATCCAAATGTTATTGAGGCAGGATAGGTGGAGAGATGTATGTTTTACCAATAAGATAAGCTGAGTCAGGAGTGAAGCTCATGAAAGAGTGTAAGAAAAAACCATTTCTGTCATCATTGTAGTCGTGACTTACAGTAATAGCATGGAAGGAGAGATTTCAAAGTTTTGTATGAAAATTTCCCTTTTACAATTTAAAACTTAATTTTTAGTGGTTGCATTTGATTATTTCATGTGGACTAAAACATATTACTGACTTGGCACTAAGCCATCTTTCTTTATTAAGTTGCTCTGTCAAAGATGAATTCACCTGTTAGTCAAAGCTACAGATGTTTATCATAAATGTACTGGTTCAGCAACAGTAACAAAAAAGAATATGTTCCCAAGTGTAATGAACTAGCCAGACTCATTTAAAAAAAAACCAAACCAAACCAACCAAAAATGTGTATGGCTGAACATTAAATCTGAGAAGAAAACAATGCAGCAGTACCAGTTCCTGAAGATGCTGTACAAAACTGTTTATGCCAAGGTTATGCCAAGGAATTATGCCAATTCCTATTAGATTTAAAAGTAACATGACATTTTCAGGCACTTCTGATGGACAAATAATATTTTTCATCTCTAATTTGCAGTCTTCCTAAAAAAGGAATTTGAAAAAATGTCCTGTAATCATTTGTGTCTGACTGTGCTTCAAATCTGCTTATAATATAAACCCCTGAAATGACTTACTTGAAGTGTTTCTGGATGACTAAACCTGTTTTAAATAACAGCATGAATGTAGGCAGGGACCTAGGACTGGGAAGAAATCTCCTCTGTTACTGAGGGTTACTGAATCTCATCCTTTTTTCTCTGTTTTATGTCACTCTTTCATTTTACACTCTTCCTCATGAAGCAGAGACACACGGTGAAATACACCGACCTTGAGTGAAATTCTTCTGGGCACTTGGACTTTATGCTGTTGAAGAAAGATGATTTGGGAGGAAAAGCACCTACCTCAAAGAATTTTCCTGTAGTTCACGTGCCTTCGAAACATGTATGATGTATGGGCATCCATGACCCTGCCCTTCTTGCTGCTCCATTTGCATTCCAGCACATTTTAAGCTTGTAAACCTCTTGGTCATGCATCAGTACCTGTTTTATTTATGTACTGAGGTACAATGGACACTTCTGAGATTTCTAGCTAATTCCCAGATGGCAACTCTGCAGAGGTGGTGTTTAGGAAATGGTAAAGGATCCATTTTTTTCGGGTAAATAGATACAGTAACTTGGCTTAAACTCTTCTGGCAAAGGAAGGCTGAAATATCTACATGTCTCTGTGGTTTAAGGTGGCAATTATTCATTTCTGGTAAAAAAGTATTTTGTTTATTTTCACCAGTAATAAAGTGTTGGGTCATTCCACAGCCTCCTTATTAAGTGAAATGGATCTTCTCCTTTGTCTTCAATGTCAGGTTGATCCATAGTGGTAAAACAGTAACAATATAATTTCATCATCTTTTGATTCTTCCATTACATCTGTTATTTCATCACTTTCCTGTAAAACAGAGAATGTGATGAAAAACCATGGGACATCAGGAATAAACATGCTGGTGCTCAGCTATTAATTAGTTTGAAAAACAATAGGGCATTCTTCCTTTCTAATTTTTACTGTTTGCTCTGGGACTACCCAGGCATTTTATGACACAAGCATAGACACACACAAGTGCATCATATAGTTCATAAACTGATGAAGGTTTGTCATGCTTGATACATAGTCCTTCTTTTTCCAGAACCACTGTGCAGGCTGTTAGAAAACACTAAGAAAGAGATATTTAAATTTCTCTTATTTAGTCTGCTCTTGCCTTTTGCAGCTGACACCAGTCTTGGAACAGATGATGTTTATGATGACAAAGGGTGCCAGTGTGATGTGTCAGTAGAAGATCTCACCCCTGCTCTTAAAACTGTCATTAGAGCTATCAGGTGAGTAGAAAATACTGAATGAATAAACAGTTGAGTTTTCTTCAGTTATGATACTAATAAACTGCATGTCAATTAATAAAGTGATAGTTGAACTTATTACATGGCTATATTTGTTACATAACTAATGCTAATATATTATGCTTCCTATCTATTTTAGTTAAATTAAAACATCAGTTCTGTTATCAGTTTTTCAGTATCTAAATATGTTACATGATTTCACACAGAAAAGAAAGAGTAATGGATGCTGGTTTCCATTATATTTTATGTTATCCAAACTACAGTTTGATGTCACTTTACTGAATATGTATCACCTTTCCTGGAGAAGTTATTTCCTTTAAAAGTGTAGGGTCTTACTGCATTTACATATTCCTGAAACTGTCATATGACTTTTATTGCAAATTTCTTCTGGTTAGAACAGAATGATTACATTCATTCAATTGTGCAAAGCCTTGCCTACCACTATCCACTGAACTAAATATAACCCAAATAATTTAAAATGAATAGCCTCCTTTTCCAAGAAAGTAGCAAACTGCATTGAAACTTATAAAGTTACCTGTGTTGAAAGTTTAAACATATCATTCGCCCTCTTGAGACTGCCAAGGCTATTAATCTTCCAGAGTATTTTGAAGTATAAATCCTGACAGGCAAAATCCCCACCATAAAAGTGTACATCAACAAGCAAGGAGAGCTCAAGCATTCCCTGTCTGCTGGCAGCAAACCGCAGGTTATTGCTGGGTGTCACCCCACTGGCTCTGCATCACAGTCACATCAGTATCCAGCACCCTTCTTGGGTGCAGGAAGGTAGGCAGACAGTCAGGCAGCAGCCAAAAGGAATTTCTGCAAAAACCTATCAAAAGACAATGTTTTCCTGTACGGAAATCCCTGCCTGAGTTTTCTCAGCACTACAGGAAGAAAAAACTCAGGCTTTTTATCACATAATTTCATGCAGTAATAACCTATGGGCTACTTGTATTTCCCTCCCCTTCTTCCATTGAGTAAAATGAAGATAGATAGTGAGTAAGGTTGTTTCTAAAACTTTTCTACTAGCACAGACAGCTTGACAGATCATTTGCAGACATCTTTTCCAACCATTTTTCCAACCTGCCTGTAAATGACCTCACAGGACGATTCAGATACCAGGCCTGTGTCCACAGCCACTGCAATTGGCAACCCAAATGTCAGAGCTGAAAACCATCTCTTGCCAGCAGTGTCTCAGCAGGTGACAAAAATTAGTGTTTCACATTAGGAACAGTCAGCATAATCCATTGACTTTGGTGTCAAAGATGCTTGTCTGTGATGCTGCATTTTAAACAGACTGGGTGACTCTTGGCTCCAGGTGCACCTTGCCACTTGTCCTGTTAAGGGATACTCATTTTTCATACTGTCCAAATTCCTTAAGATTGACTTGACAATTTAATACTTAATTAATGGAACTCATTTTCTAAGGGGCCACTGGATTGTTCAAAGCATCATCTCCATTTTTGCTTGGTGCTCTTGGTCATTATTAGCTCAAATGGAAAGTAACCAAATGTGAAGCACAGAGTTGGGAAACTTTCTCCACAGTACCATCCACAGAAAAGTTCTAATAAGAAGAGCAAGAGTTTGATTGTTTCAGACATGCACTATTTAACCAATGAGAATCAAATTTTTATATTATCTCCAACTTTTACTCTGCCTGCTTGGCTTACCAGAAAAACAACTCAAGTCACCACTGAGGCTGAGAGTAAGAATCTCCACTTGTTATCAATTAGCAATGAATCTCCCCCATCTCCCTGCAAATTTTAGTGTTTCGCAAGATTGCAAGCAACACACGCATCTTGCTTCAGAAACTTACCTTTGTTTGACATCTGTAAAGCAGTAATATGCCACGATCTTGAGACTTCTGTATATGCTACACTTTAATCTCTCAAAATCAAGAGACTGATAATTCAGTTCATCAGGTAGCTGATACACCTCTTTCTGATTATTCAGAGTATCTGTTACCAGACTACGCTGGGATCTATGCAAACATCTGAAGAAGGATCTGAGACTCTATATAGTAACTGTAGAATTTCAAGATGATAACATCTGCCTATATGGAAACTTTGTGCCTCATTTTGAAGTTTGCTTTTAGAAACGGCTTTGAATTGCAAAGGCAGTGGGGGAGGGTGACGGCTGGTTTTCCTTTCATGCTGGTATACAGAAGCAGGTGAAGACAGAAGGCACTTGCTTTCTTTCATGAAACACTATGAAGAGACCCCAAATATAAACACAGACAGTTGAATCCATTCTTGATACATCAACTAGAAAAATTGCTATAAGGGAGAGTAATTATTGTTTTCTGCTTAGACCTGGCTACAAATTGTTTTACAAAGACATAAACGGCCCTTTTGTTTTAGGGGGAAATGAAATTAACAAAATTAATTCATGCCTGTGGGTTTACAGAGGTAGGTCCTCTCTATTTTGGAATCAAATCATTTTGGGGTAGGGCTTTTTTTCTGTGCAAGGAGCCTAAAATATGCTGCTTACTCTCAGGTTGGACAGCATTGAAATAGCAAAAGACAATAACTGGTTTATTTATAATTTTTCATTTTGGTAATTTCAATGTCTACTGTGTCAGTTTTGACCTTGTTTCCTTATATTTTTTCCAGGACTACTTTATTCTTCAAAACAGCTTTTTAAGTGAACAAACCCCCAAACATTCATTTTGTTAAAGTCAAAACAGAGGATGGAGAAAATAGTCCTTTCCTGAAAAAGTTCTTAGCATTTTGGCCCTTTCCAAAAAAGGCAAGACTCTCAACTAGTCCTACTGAAGACCTACCAGGCAAACCTGTCTGGTAACATGTCAAGCTCTCAATCTGCTCTCAAAGCCTCCTAGACTGAGTCTTTTATCTCATGTACTGCCTGCTCCATCCCCTCTTACTCCACAAGCTCTCTGTCAGGAAAGATCAACTGAGGGAGTAGGGAAAGTAAGGAAAAGCTGCTCAATGCATTTGCTCAATGTTGGGTGAGTAGGGAACAGATGGGTAGTGTGGTGAAACATGATGTGCACCACAGCATACCTTGGGCCCAGTCAGGATCGGTCCTGCTCATCTGCAGCCTCCAGCTGGGATCAGAGCAGTGCACAAACCAGTCCTTGCTAGCAGTGCACTGAGTCTTTGTGCCAGCAGGTTCTGTAGCACTGCTCAACCATCCCCAGTCATGTTGTGAACAAAAAGCCATTAATATCCTGCAGAGTTCCTGGAGACTAACAAAAAACACTGCATTTTACAGCTCTGTTAGTTCACAATGATGAATGTATATAAAAGAGACTAAAAGAAAGATTAGGATACCTTGTTTCCCTATATTGTGATATCTCTTGATCATTTTCCATAGCAAGAGGCACTCATTCCAATAATACTCTCCACAATGGAAATGATGGAATTACTGTACTATTTATGGAATACAAAATGAGATTTGAGAAGCATCAATAAATATGCAATAGAAAATAACTGCAATGGCAGGAAGATGAACATACTGACCTAATAGGTCTTTTCTCTCTTTAACACTAATGATTGCAAATATATGTTTTCATTTGTTGCTAATAAAAAAAAATAACTGTAGCTAAATGTAATGAAACTTGAGAATTCTAGAGCTGATAAGCTGTATATATAAGTTGAACAGTCATACATATTTAACAGACAAAGATGGAAAATGTAATTTACCATTTATGTTCAGTCCTACAATGTTTCTGCAACACCTATAAAACGTATTTTTAGTAGCCATTTTGAATTTGTTCAATGTGGTGTTTCAGAATCACCTCTTTCTTTCAAATCTAAACACATTGTTTATTTTCTGCCAGATGGTCTTCAGAGCCTAGGCAAGGCTCTTATATATGTGTTTGGCTAGGACAGCACTGTACTTGGGGGAAAACAATGTTTCTGGCTGCTAGGGGATGAGTCAAGCCAAGACACAAGAGAGAAGACAGTTTTGACTCACTTGCCTGACATGTAATAGAACTGTCTCTCAAGCACCTTTGTCTGCTGGCCTGTCTGTGTTGGATCCTGATCTCTTCTGCACATTGCAGCTTTACCAGGAAAAAGGGATATTTGGCAAGGTAAGGGTAGAGAGACAGAGGAACCAGCACAGCTAGATCTCTATGCGCCTGCTTTCCTGATGTAGTAGGTGAGCAAACAACCTGTGGTCACCTCATCTGCCTATGGGTAAAACAACCTAGCTGTCTTTTAATATTCAAGGCAGCAACCATGTATGATTTTACCTGAATCTCAGTAGAATGAAGCTCTGTTTCTTCCTGAGATAATGACAAGACTAACAAGACACACCTTTAAAAATAATGGCATGAGTATGACAGGGCTGCACAAAGGATTAGAAATGTTCTAACTTGGTGCCAGTCTCAGGAAAGTGCATTAAATGACAAGCAGAATAGCTTTTAATACTGGAAGGGGCAACATGAATGCAAATTAAAATGCAGTAAATGCCAGAAGATATGCAACCTGCATGTACAGAAAACACTGTAATTTTAGAGCAATGCTGATCCTGCATCTGAGAACAGATAAATGAAATGGGTGCTGCTTTTGGCTGCTATGGGTCAATAAGACAAAAGTTGGTATGGGACCTGTAACTTTCCACAAATTGTCAGGGTACGTAAAGATTAATGGGACCTGTGGTTTAGACATTAATTCTAGACAAAGCACTTTTATATACTGGTCTGCTTCAACAGATGACTTTTTTTTCTGCTCTTCTCTGGATGTATCATTGAAATAAGCTACTTTTTAATGTCTAATTCTTACCAGAACAGTCATGCTTGTGGCATAGGTGGGTTTACAACCGTGTATCGTCTGTCGCATTAGATTTGAGTTATAAAATACCACCTTGCTACATGGCATACAGCGATTTAAGCACGCAAACAATGTTTTAAAAAGCCGTGGGGCCTGCAGGGCCCTGTTCCCAGGGGTCGATTGGCGCTCTCGGCCGCCGCTGCCGGGGCCTCGGCTCGGGCTGTGACGGGCCTTGCTCGCCCCCTGCCGGTGCCGCTGCGAAAGGCAGCCCGAGCTCCGGGCTGGGGCTCCAAATAACGGGATGTGCCTAACTTGGTGCTAATTTTCCCCTTTGGTAGGGATAGGTTACCCGTCTGTGCCCGCGCAACTGAGCCCGTTGTTTTTATCCCACAGGAACTCACAGTCGATGTAGTTGTGCATAATCTATCAGGATGAGTGTCCAAACGTATGGAATTGTACAATGGTTTGGGTAAAAGTGACCTTAAAGACCATCTAGTTCCAACCACTCTGCTATGGGCAGGGACATGTCCCACTTGGTTGCTCCAAGCTTCCTTGGGTCTTGAGACCAGGTTACTCTAAGTCCCATCCAACCTGGCCTTGAACACTGCCAGGGACGGGGTATCCACAACTTTCCTGGGTAATCTGTTCTGGAGCTTTACTATTCTCACAATAAAGAAAGTCATAGGAATTCAAGACATAGGAAGCCAATTGAGTTTTTAAAACTGACAATAAATAACTGTGGAGGTTCAACCAAATTTAATAACTGCAAAGCAGTTGCAAGGCTCCCATCACTGAAAGAAATCAGTTTTTCTTAATTAACTAGCAGGCTTTAAAAATGACAGGTTTTTTATAATAGTTCAATATTTTTTGCACAGTTTATGTAAAATTTTGCATACTTGAAGAAAAAGAAGTAAGCAATATGGGTCTGTTCCAAACCCTGCTGAAGTTAATTAAGATGGAGTCACATGAGCTAATACCTAAACCAGGAATAGTACAGTTACAGCTCACTGATATAGCTGTGATGACTTCTGTGTTTGACTTCTGAACATTATGAACTGCCTTGATAAGCAAAAAAAGTGTTATAAAGCTGCAACGCAGTAATGAAGACTTCTGTGCTAACTGATAAAGAAGCTTCCATGGCTGTTAATATAAATTAGTCTTCTGCCTCTTCTCTTGTAAAATCACCCAGTTGTGGTAAATTCAGTTGTCTTCAACTATGCCATTAATCGTCTGGCTCTTCTTTTCTAATAGAGTTTCATACTTTTACTTTATCAAATGCATGAAGTAAAAAATTGTGACCACCAAAACATAATAATAATAACAACAAAATTATTATACTGTCTTGGATGTCAGCTACATTATTCATTCTTTGTAACCTCAATAAAGAACTAGATTCAGAAGATTAGGTTGTCAGGGTCTTATGAACCAAAATCTTGGCATAATGTGACAGCTAAAAGAAAAAAAATAAATCTGCATCCCACATTCATCACAGCTTCACAGGCTTCCAGATTACAAAAGATACCAAAAGCCATTGGTCTGTAGAACTAGCTGGTAATGCAAAAGAGGAAAGACCACGATCTGATATATATGAAAGTGCATGGAGATCAGTCCTGAACTGTCAGGTTGATGGACTGCTCCTAACAGGCCCTTTCCATTTTTAATTTCTATAATCAGAATCATAGTTCAAGCTCTAGACCAGTGACAAACAATCTCATTTTTAACTGAAAGTTGAATGGGAAATATCAATAAGCTAAATACTGTAAGAAAAGGCTGACATTATCTCTTAAGAATACTTATTTATGACACAAAAATCAGTATAGGATCACTATATACTATCAATGCAAATCTACATATCTATTATCATAATGTCTGTCCTAACTGTATGAAGTATGGCTTTTCTAAATTCCACTAAAACATTACTAATCTATTTTTATCAGAGAGTGTGAGCCATATTTTTGTTTTTATTATAGTTTGTTGTCTTACAGCTGCTAAATACATATAATAAACACAGAGGGAATATATTATCATGAATATTGGTATTTGGAATAGGATACCAATTTACAGTCTCTGCTTTTTCAAATGCAATAGATAGCAAATTATCAGCAGTTTGGCCCTAATGGGAATTCATAAGCTCTGCAGCACAGGCCGGAATGACTAACACACCTAATGCCTTGTCTTCTCTCCCAGTTCTTATGTAAACCAAGGAGAACTTCAGGCTCTACCAGCTGACCTGGAAAATCATCTCACTGTCATTTGCTTTCCAAATTTGTCATTTTTATTGTTTAAAATTTGTGATTTAATAACAAGCTTTCCATTCTAAGAAGAGCTACTCAGTGGACATCATGTGTTCACATCACATATCACAGAAACTTGTGCAAGTCTCACATAAAAACACATATGCCATTCATCAATTTTGGATATTTACCGTTATCTGAAACTTACTATTCTGCAGTGAAAAACTCATGAATGCTAATTAAGCAATAATTCCCACAGATTCCAGTAGGGAACAAACAAGAAAACTTCTCTTCAGCCTGCAAAATTTGATCTTAAGTCAGCAAAATAAATTGAAAACAAATATTTAGGCCTGAATGTTAATTAAAAAATAAAAACTGATGAAAAATTAATTGGGTGCGTAATTTTTTTTTTCACAAAGAGGAGAGCAAGGAACTTAAAATGAACACCAGAAAAAGAATACTGTTATTTAAGTTTGTGTAATTGATTCATTAGAGAAATCTTTCCTGCAACAAGAACAGAAGTAGCTTATGCACAAATGTAGCTTACATGATATCCCAGTCAAGTCAGTGAAACTAATCCCAGTTTTAAGTCAGGCGTGTACTTCAGTACCTTTCATATCAGGCACCTAGCACAAAAACATCAAACAGGTATATCCTGATATACTAAACTTGCTCTGCAGTCTTTAAAACAGTGTTACCTGATCTCTCAAACAACAATTCAAAGGCATAGCTACAGCACATTTATACTTACAAAAACAACCATGTGAAAGTTTACCTGCACAAGCTGTACTGAAAATACCTTCCATTTAAAAATAAGCTATCAAATTTTGTCAGCGAAATATACCTATGTTTCCACAACTGTTGAAAATTAATCTGTAAAATGCTTTTACCTCTACAGAATTATGAAGTTTCATGTTGCAAAGAGAAAGTTTAAGGAAACACTTCGCCCCTATGATGTCAAAGATGTCATTGAACAGTATTCAGCAGGTCATCTAGACATGTTATGCAGGATTAAGAGTCTTCAGTCACGGTAAGGAAAGAATTAGTTCCACTCTGCATAAGCAGCTAATGTCATTCACTGCATAATGTATATTGGCAAAGTTTAACAGTTCTGTGTTACGCAGCCTCTCTTTCTGTGAACACAGCTGAGCCAGGAACTGAATTGTGGGCAAAACCAAACAAAAAAACATGTATCCAAATTGTCCTCAGAAAATGGAAGTCTGAACAATAGAAAAGGTAATCCTTTATCGGTAAAGTCCATTTGTAAACAAGGACTTCAGTCAGGACGTTTCCAAAAGGGTGAGGAAGACATTGAGACCTGCCTCTTTCCCATCCCATACTTCTTATTTTCACATAAAAGAGATTGAGAACTACTGGTAATGTAGTATTTTTGTAGGCTTTATGTTACAGATTCCCAGCAATAGTAATTACAAAAAACCAAAACAAAGAACATTACATCATATTTATCATTATCAGTGAAGGTTAGGGATTCCTGCTTAAAATTGACAACACTCTCGGGACTGGATGCTGTTGTTAGGACGGGAGAGGTGGGAGTGGCACCGGTATGTCTGTTTCTCCACAATATCAAGCCAGTGGAGAGGCCACCTCTTCTCTCCCCCTTTCAGCAAGCCTAGTCCTGGCTTTCCCAGATGATGGCTAAGTTCTGGCTCCTGGTTAGTGCCAACAAAAAAGAAAAGCAGTCATGCTCAAAAATCACTCTTTTTTTTTTCTTTTCCCTTAATTAATAAAATTATGTTTGTCTTCTTCCTTGAATGCTTTTCTGAAGTACTGTGATTTTAATTTTTAACATATAAATATAGCAAACACTTCCATATCTATGCCAGTTCCAGGAATCACAACAGCTTTTGGTTTCTCTTACAGTGTTGACCAAATTCTTGGGAAAGGTCAAATCACAGCAGATAAAAGAAGCAGAGAAAAGAATCCTGCAGAGCATGAGACAACTGATGACGTCAGTATGTTAGGGCGGGTTGTCAAAGTGGAGAAACAGGTAGAGTGATTACCTTGTTCCTTTGTCTTGTATTATTGCTCATGCCTTTCCTGTGTTTTATTGCCAGTTTCAAAAGCTGAACAGGTAAAATTTTTTTTTTTCTAATATCTGCTTCATTTATATGTTGAAATGAAAATCATACAAATCATATTACCTTAACCTTTTTTGCCTTTCCTCAGCTTGCTTATGAAAAATGTACATGGCTTTTGACATTCTTTTTTTAAGGGTCAGTAGCATACATCAAGCTACTTAGATTTTTCTCTTCAGGAGTTACATTTTCCCTTTGCTTGGGTTCCAAATATTTTAAATTAGTATTTGGCACTAATATTGACCTTCTCCTCTCATATAGGTACAATCCATTGAGTCAAAACTGGACTGTCTATTAGATATTTATCAACAAGTTTTGCGAAAAGGATCTGCATCTGCGCTCACTTTGGCTTCATTTCAAATGCCAGCTTTCGAGTGTGAGCAGACTTCTGATTATCAGAGTCCATCAGACAGCAAAGATTTGTCTAATTCTGCACAACTTAGTGGATGTGTATCCAGATCAGCTAGTGCCAATCTGCCTCGTGGCCTACAGCTTATACTGACACCAAATGAATTTAGCACTCAGGCTTACTATGCTTTTAGTCCAGCTATGCATAGTCAAGCAACACAAGTGCCAAATGATAGACCTGCAACAGTTAATAATACATCAAACCAAATAAACCAGACAACTAAACCAGCAACTCCGACAACATTACAAATACCACCTTTCTCATCAATGAAGCATATCAATAGGCCTGAGCCCATTCATATTATTCCTGTAACCACACAGGAAAATATTTCTAATGTCACCGCTTGCCTTGTTGCATCAAAGGATAATGGACAAGTTGCACAGCCCAGTGCATCAAAGGATCTCACATGGAGAAAAAGTCTGGATACAGAAGGGGAACCTTTGCTCTCAGTTAAACCTGTGGTGCAGATGGATTTAGGAAAGTCTTTATCTGTACAAAACCTTATACAGTCAACAGAAGAACTGAATATACAGATTGCTGGCAGTGACTCCAGTGGTTCCAGAGGTAGCCAAGATGTATACTCCAAATGGAGGGAGTCAAAATTATTTATAACGGATGAAGAGTTGGAGACAGAGGCAGGGACAGAGATTACTGAAGCCATCTCACGCCCATTAGTGGAAACAACTGTCTCTGCTGACTCTCTAAGGACTGGAATATCAAGATCATCTCAAAACATCTGCAAGCCGGGGGATGGTACAGAAGCACTCAATCTGCTCCATGTCAAACTTAAATAACTTCTGGCTTTCTTCATTGGCTGGGTCATTCCTCTAGTCATACATATCATAGTATGAACTGTTTTGAAAGCCTTTTTAATGAGATAAAATCACAAAAATCAAGATGAATCTGCAAAGCAGTTGAATGAGCCCATATTTCCTACTTGCATGAAAATGCATGTCTAAGCAATGGCTAACATCCAAATTTACACCTACAGTACAGCAGCCTTTCATGTAGTACAGTAGGTTTAAATAACGAGTTGCCTACAAAGCTAATGCTGCAGGATGTATCAAAAAACAAAAATTTAAGCATTTAGACCTAGTGCTGTTTCTACGGGGCAGAGGTAAAAATCTTAAAGTTTAAAGCACTTTGCTTCTGAACTAATTAAATATATATATATATATACANTTTTTTCACTTCTTCTGTCCAAACCTATATCTAGTATTCTGTGACAAGCAAACCATCCTTGAAGAATATGAGTTTAGAATTGTAGCAATGAAGCCTTCAATTAGTTTCTGCCTTTTGAACTGCTACAAGTTTTAATAGGAATAAACAAATAAAATGAATTTGAAAAAGCACTAATTACATTTCCAAGCATTAGAATGCTTCTGGTTTAGAATTAATTTAAGAGTTTTTTCTTTGAAACTATCTTTGAAACTTCAGTCACAGACTTCAAATTCGAGTTTTAATCTTTATAGATTGGATACTGATATTATTAGTCAAATAACAGAGAATCACTGAAATTAATGGATCTTTCTGAGTAAATTGTGACTTAACATGGGTAAAAGGATTAGATCTCTAACTGTTGAGATCATCAACATTGAGTTGAGTGTGCATCATAAATATATATATAGATATACATATATATATATAATGTCCTGATTTAGATGATAGTTTATGTTTACAACAAAAAGATTATCTACAGCTGCTAGCAAGGTACCAAGGAAATGAGTAACATGGGGTTAGAAATGACTGCCAGTTGCAAGATACACACATTAGCTCATCAGCAGTCAGTTATTTTTAGCTGTGAAGAACAGTAGGTTAATATCTGATTTTTGGTGATTTAGTGCTGTGGCAGAAGTACCTGACACACCACTATCACATTGTTCTTTATAACAAGAACTATTTTGTTACAAAAGGTTTGTATTTTAAGGATTGGGGCTGGCCTCAGAAGTGGATGACGTGGGTGACTGCATTGAAAATTCAAGGAAAACTCTCCTTCTTCATTGAGAAGTCTCATTGAGAAGCTGACTTGTGAATCTGAACCATTTTGGCAGCAGTACGTGAGGGAAGGAAGCTGGTGCTGCCTTTATTGTAGAAGCAATATTTCCTTCTTGTGAAAATTTTGGCAATTTTCCTTGCAGTCCCAACCTGATACTACAACAGCACTTCATAAGGCTGGGAAAGAAGGGAAAATGAGGAACTGAAATACAGAGTAAAACTAAAGAGGACAGAACAGGGGAGAGAAAGACAACACAATCCATGGGAAAATAAATAAATAATAATAATATGGATTTAGATGGGCGGGAAAGGAAATCATCCCAGAAAACAAAACAAGAAAGGTAAAGAAGGAAAAATTCACATGGCTTTTTTCACAGATGAGTGTTATTAAAAATTTTTTTTAAAAAAAAGCCATGCAGGCAATCAGAAATGGAAATAGTAGTAGAGAAAACCACCTTAACTGAAAAAAAAAAAATAAGGCAGGGTTTGTTGCTTTTTTAATAAAAGAGGAAAAGGAGAGAAGGAAAGTGGTCCCACTCTTATAGCTCAACACTGTGTCCCAACTACAGTCGTTTCTTGTGAACTTTCCAACACAGGACTCTCAGACTCCTTCCTGCAAAAACCCAAGTTTTCAAATTCAAAGCCTACATCAGACTGAGCATTCCTGCCTGATACATCCTCTTTTTTTTCTTACTCTAAGCTACACTTCACTTCTGCTGAGATGCAGGAGCAGTGTTAGTGCCTGCCTTCATATCCCCAGCAAGGCTTTGCCACTGGGAGAACCCTTGCAGAGCCTAAACGGGCTTTCACTCTTCCCAGCTGAAGGAGGTTTCTGTGTGTTGCCTCCTGCCAGATTTACACCCCACCTGCACCACAGGCTTGTAGACAACCCAGCTTGGGCTCAGCTTTCCTCTAGCAGCAGGAGTACCGAATGTACGGGTGTGCCAGTGCCAGCTCGTTCAGGGCAGTGTTTTCTCAAGGCCCAGACCCGCTGGGAACTCATTATGTACATCACAAACATCACGCCAGTCTTAACCGTGGCTAAGTGCTGTAGATTGTATTGTGAAGGACCTGATCTGTTTACTATGAAACCATTGTAACTTCTGCTTCCATTTGCTTTACAGAAGTATTCCTGGATGTTACATGACAACTTTATTATGTGAAAGTACATGCAAACTGTAGAGTGTATATATTGTGTCATTTTACGGGGTCCATGGATGGTACACTGGGTTCCATGGCTTATGCTGGAGCAAACTTCAGCTGTTAAATCCTGAAAGACACCTTGAAGCACAATTTCCTCACTGCTGATTTGCCATATAATTCACCACATTCAGCCTTTCCTGTTTTCTTTTATGTGAAATCTGATCATACTGAAGCCTGATTACAACAGCAATTTTGTGAGGATAATTACATTTTTTTCCACATCTCAGTTCATTTAACTATTAACTTGTTTGAATGTCTGCAGTTTATCCAGACAGATACGTAAGTTTAAAGTACTGAAAATTTAAAATTTTTAAATTGTTTTTTAGGCTATTTTTTCCTTTTTCCTGTTTATGGTGCCTTTCTTTCCTTTCATCTGAAGCCTCCTGCCAACCTAAGCATAAATGTGCAGTTAGGTTCAGTTAAGGAGCAAGCGATTGGGCACGTGGCAACTGTGTGTCCNCAAGGCCCAGACCCGCTGGGAACTCATTATGTACATCACAAACATCACGCCAGTCTTAACCGTGGCTAAGTGCTGTAGATTGTATTGTGAAGGACCTGATCTGTTTACTATGAAACCATTGTAACTTCTGCTTCCATTTGCTTTACAGAAGTATTCCTGGATGTTACATGACAACTTTATTATGTGAAAGTACATGCAAACTGTAGAGTGTATATATTGTGTCATTTTACGGGGTCCATGGATGGTACACTGGGTTCCATGGCTTATGCTGGAGCAAACTTCAGCTGTTAAATCCTGAAAGACACCTTGAAGCACAATTTCCTCACTGCTGATTTGCCATATAATTCACCACATTCAGCCTTTCCTGTTTTCTTTTATGTGAAATCTGATCATACTGAAGCCTGATTACAACAGCAATTTTGTGAGGATAATTACATTTTTTTCCACATCTCAGTTCATTTAACTATTAACTTGTTTGAATGTCTGCAGTTTATCCAGACAGATACGTAAGTTTAAAGTACTGAAAATTTAAAATTTTTAAATTGTTTTTTAGGCTATTTTTTCCTTTTTCCTGTTTATGGTGCCTTTCTTACCTTTCATCTGAAGCCTCCTGCCAACCTAAGCATAAATGTGCAGTTAGGTTCAGTTAAGGAGCAAGCGATTGGGCACGTGGCAACTGTGTGTCCATAGTAAAACTCCCTTCCCCTCCTTGACGAGACTGAAAAACCAAGGCATCACGAACTGGACACCACTCTGCCACCTTCATCTGCGGGAGCAGATGGTTGCACCCCCATTGCACCCAGAAGGCGTTGATGGGAGAACTGAGCAATGGCCTTGCCTGTTCCAATTCTGCACAGAAACGGGCCTTGGGGTTTGCTGATAATTTATAGCACGGAAACTTGGTATTTTTGCCTTAAATGAGATGCTTGAGTCCTTCTAACTTTAAGTTAATTTATTTAATACAATTTTGTGCACAAAGGAATGAGTTCTATAAATTATGTATGAAAATATTAATGTCTTTACAAAGTACTAATAAATCCAGAAGATCGTATCTTTTCAAATTAAAGTTTAAAATTCTAATTTTTTTCTTTTATGCTCACCATTATTATTTTTGTAGATGCAAGTCTTATCATATAGGGTTTTTTAAGATAATATTGATAGAAAATAGAAAGAGTAGTGAATATATGAAATTTAAAAGAGGAAGAATTGTTTGTTTGGATTTTTATAAGCTTTACTCATATTTCCTCATGAGGAGTTTCTATGCTCTCTCTTTAAAAGACAGTGTCATGACTGACAGTCATTCATTGGTTTCACAAAAGAAGGGCCTGTCTGGCTTTTCAAGTCTTGTCCTGAGCTCCTTATTACAGTCCAGCTCATGACAACTAATAAGAATTGTTCATGAGTCAGGACTAGGAACATTTTTTTTTGCTTTTTTTGATTTACCATCCACTTGAGAATTGTTTGAAGAGAGAAGTTGAAATTAAGTAAGAGCTTCAGGAATTAAGCCTTATCCAAATAACTGTTTTCTGGTCAGCATGTTCTTCTACCTGAATGAAGAGAGAGCTGAAAACAATCATTTCAATGACTTTTATTTGTTCAAAAATTTGTATTTGCTCCTGGCTTATATGATCTATACTTTTTATTTAAATATGAATATGATGTTTTAGCCTAGGGTTCAAGATTGCAAAGATCATACACTTTTATTTACAGTGCCCACAGTTGTTCCATATGTTTTTGAGATAATCCTATTTAGACTGACTGCTCTCATTATAGTATGGTGATGAGTAATTCATCTGCTTTTCTGTGATACATCAAATCATGCTGAATTGCTGATGTATAGTAGAACATCTGATGTACAGTAGTATTTCTGGATTGGGACCTGCAATCCTTACTCAAGCAAAAATTCTATGGAATTCACTCATTCTATGAAATTCAAGAATTTTTCTTGAATTGGGAACTCAGATTCAAATCCTGATTTTGTTGGGCATCTGTTTGAAGTGAAAATGGTAATATTCCAGTTATTTCCTGAGGAAACTAATACTTAGCTGAATTTACCCTTGTCACATTGACTATATAAAAAATAACGCACAAAGTACTGATATAAAAAGGGAAGGAGAGAAGGGACATTTTTTAAAAGCACAGAGAAAATCAGAATATTCAGAAAATAGGAGTAAGGAGGAAAAGAAAATATAACAGCAAAAGAATGGAGAAAAAAAGGGTTTAAACATCTGAGGCTAAATTCATCCTTGGATGGCTTCACTGACTTCAATGAATTCACTGCCCAACTGGGTGAAGCTCAGCCTCCGTTGGAATAATCAGGCTCAGTTCCACTGACCTTACAGGAACTGAACCACCTGTACCAGAAATGAACTTGCCTCTCTGGGACAACTTCTATCCTGACTCATATGTCATGCAATCCTTTTGGATTCACTAGGTTTGAATGAAATACAGGTCAGAAAATAATTCGTCCCAGGTATTTCTGCTTCACATTTTTTTTCCAAGTGTGTTAATTGACTTTATTCAAATGGATTACAACATCACACAAAGTGCTGTCACTGTCTAAAAAGATTAATTAGTTTTTGAAATAAGACTTGTCCCCTGCAACGTCAGTGGAAGCATGTAATATTTTCCTGTCCATTCATCTGGATGCAAATGTGGCCATTCATTCAGCTGTGGCCACACACAGGACAATTCCAGACATATCCAATATCATCTGCTATTGGAAGCATTTTTGACTTCTTTGAAAGAGAAAAAGAAAGTTTCGTAGCAGGCTTAGAAAGCACGATGGCTGCTTCCACTGACATTGCAACATTAGCCAGTCCATTACAATGTTAATTGTAAATTCTTGACAAAGTTGAATCCATATTGTTGTTAATAAAAATGACTTGAAAAGTACCATGACTACTGGGTTTTTTCCTTACATAAAAGATTGTATGGTGTGATCATGTATCAGGCAAGAAAAAACAATTAAGCTTGCTCATTGTTTTCCTTTCAAAGTTTTGTAATTTTTTATGAAGTGGACCAAAACACCACAAAGGAAGTTTATTAGAATAAAATGTGCAGAAACCAGTCTGACATGTTCCGTTTCTGGTAACTGTTTACAGCAGTTTACCTAATGTTGCAGCACCTCTATGAAAACGAGCTTGGAAGTGATTGTTGCCTTCTCTGTTAGATAAATGGCAATGGATTCAGGACTGGCAATCGGGGCCTGTGTGGGGAGCAGGATTTCTCATGGAAGGCACATCTGTCATCTAACTTGAGGCCTAGGTGAAGCCGTTTCTTCTGTATTTGACCATGAAAGTTGCTGTAGAATGTTATTGCACCAAAACTGAAACATTCACAACACACCTACTTTCTCCACTGTGTCTTCCCGCAGCCTGGCTGAAGATAAGCTTCAGCATTTGAGTGTAAAATACTAAATATAGAGAGCCTGTTCTTGGGGTGAAGTCACTGCCTCTATGGAGACACACATATCTCCATGTGCAGGTGATCCCCAACCTCTCTGATGAACATTATCTTCAGATACTGAATTTAAAGCTGCAGTTGCCAGAAAGGGAGGTTTTCCATGTCAGCCACTTGTACCCACAGGTTATACGGTTACTGCCAAGCTCTGGCTAAGAATAAACACAGGACAGAAAAAAGAAGCAAATGTACACATTCTGTTTTTGTGTTAAACCAGGCAGCCTTTCTTCCTGTGTGCACAGAGCTAAAAGAGAAGGGTCAGGAGATAGCAGAGAGTAGTTTTTCCTGTTGGGTTAGCTGGCAGATTGCCACAACCAGGCACAGGCGGTGATGTGTACCCATAAAGAAACATATATAAATGTTCCCTGTTCAGCTCTGTACAATAAGAATACAGGACCCTGCCTAACAAGGAAATTTAAACACCCATTTAGCACTTTTTTTTAGTGTAATTGAAGGGGCATGGGGTATGCCAGCTCTTTTTTGTTTTGATTTGGTTTTCTCTATTTTTTTCACAGCAATGGTGACCAAACACTGGCACAGTTTACCCAGGGAGGTTGTGGAATCTCCATCCTTGGAGAAAGTCACAAGTCACCTTGGCAACTGGCTCTTGGTGGCCCTACTTGAGCAGAGGGGTTGAACCAGATGGCCTCCAGAGGCCCCTTCAAGCTCGGCTGTTCTGTGGTTCTGTTTCCAGTATTGTATCAGCTTTAGTACATTGAGTCATACTGAACATAAAAGCTTCATTAAAGCATCATTAAGGCTTCACTTGAGATTAAATATTATGACTTCGCTTAAAAAATCAGTCTGCAATATATCAGCATGACAGCAGCCTGGGCACTTGGCAAAATTACACAGTGCCAGCCTCACTCCCTTGCCTCCCCTGAGGCTGCCTGCCTTGCCCCTCCACCCTACAGACTTCGGGGGCTTCCGACATGTTCTCAACCATGTTCGTGCCCCTGCACCAGCAGAGGAACAGGGAGAGAGGAAAATCAGAAAATGTCAGCAGTAGTGTGGCCAGCAGGACCAGGGCAGTGATTGTCCCTCTGTACTCAGCACTGGTGAGGCCACACCTCAAGTTCTCTCTCCAGTTCTGGGCCCCTCACCACAGGAAGGACATTGAGGGGCTGGAGCGAGTCCAGAGAAGGGCAACAAGGGCTGGTGAAGGGTCTGCAGCACAACTCCAGTGAGGAGTGGCTGAGGGAGTTGGGATTGCTTATCCTGGAGAAAAGGAGGCCCGGGGCTCCTTTATCTTTTCTAAAGCTTTATCTTTTTCTACAAGTGCCTGACAGGAGGGTGTAACCAAGTCGGGGTCGGCCTCTTCTTCCAGGCAACCAGTGACAGGACAAGAAGTCATAGTCCTAAAAGTGTGCCAGGGCCGGTTTAGGTTGCACATTAGGAAGAAATTCTTCACAGAGAGGGTGATTTGGGCACTGGAATGGGCTGCCCAGGGGGGTGGGGGAGTCACCGCGCTCGAGGTGCTTAAGGAAAGACTGGACGTGGCACTCAGTGCCATGGTCTGTTTGACAAGGCGGTGTTCGGTCAGGTCACACTCGATGATCTCAGACGCCTTTGCCAACCTAATCGGTTCCGTGATTCCGTTAAAAGATACCGGGGGGCACCCGTAGGGCCTCCCGCCCCCGTGCGGAGCCAGCCAATCACAGCTCAGAGAGCGGCCCGCTCTGGCCAATCAGCGCGCCCCGGGTTTGAGACGCGCCAAGTCCCTCCGCATGGGCGGCGGAGCTGCGTGAGGCCGCCATGTCTGACTGGGACGCGAGCAGCGACGAGGAGCTCGGCGCGCCGGACTGGCCGCGGGCCGCTGCTGCTGCCGGGCGGCTGTGCTGGTCGCCCAGCACCCCTTCGTGGGGCCGCGCCTCCGTGGAGGGCGGCGGGCGATGGGGGAAGAGCGCGGGGAGTCCTGGAGGGGAAGAGTGGGAGCCGCGAGGCGCTGAAGGCTCCGGCCGCCCGAGGCGGGCGGCGCGGCAGCGGCCGCCCCGAGCTGCGGCCGGCCAGGCTCGAGACTCTGCAGCGCCGCTCTGCTTCCACCTCGATAGCGCACTGGTCGGGGCTCTCATAGGTAATGACGGGTGCACTCCCGGGCCGGGTGCTTGACCCGCTGAGGTAAGCGCGTGGGGAGGAGGGGAGGAGACGGCTACCCCCAGTGTCCTGAGGGAGTGCATCGCTGAGGAAGTGCATCCCTGCCTTCCGTCAGTCTGGCCGTGGAAAGGCCCCTTGCAGTTCCCATGCATCTCTCTCCACCTGGGTGTGGCACCGTGCTTTTGCAGGGTTTCTCCCACTCGCTAGGGAAACTTTTCCTCCATGAAGTGATTGAGTTAACGTCTGTTTCTCAAGGCCAGCAGTGTGCAAGTGGTCCGAAGCCCCTCTCTAGTCACATGGAGGAAGGGTGATAATCTCTTGATGTAGTTTTACTCCTCTATCCCTTCCTCTGAAGGGCATTCCCCTACACACAAACCTTGCATTCGGTTAATTGACGAAAGAGTTGCCTACAGTCTCCAACGGTTTGGTGTCACAAGTTCTTTTATTTGTAGATACACACACTCATGTGAAGGTCTTGGGGTTCGGTTACAAGTGAAACACTTACAATTAATGTGTAGGTTTGGGCAGTTTGTCCTAAATCTCTGTAATACCTGCTGTGTATCTTTATAACAGGTCGGGGTGGAACTAAAATTAAAGAACTTGAGGATTCTTCAGGTTCCAGGATAAAGGTACCATGTACTATATGTTTGCAAGACACGGGCTCTGTTGGGAACATACTTGGTTTTGTTTCTGTGTAAACCAGTTGGAGGAAGTTGAAGGGTGTTACAGTAACTGTAATAATGCCACTGTTTTACAGTTCATAAAATGGAAGTGGAATTGGGGGTGCAAATTGGGTGTTACGTGAAAATAAGAAAAGGTTATTGGTTTTTTTTTTTTCATTAAGTTTGCATTTATTTCCTTTTCTTTTAGAAAAGGGATTAAAGGGCCTTTTCGTAGAACAAGTTAAATTTCAGGAAGAAAAAGGATCAAAAATTGTTTTCAGTGTGTGTTCTTCTATAATGCTTGTCTTTGCGGTATGAAAAAAACCTTAGTGATGTTTTTGAACATAGGTTACAAGAGGAACCTATGAAGCTGAAGTAAAGATTTTTGGCAGCATCGATGAGCAAAACAAAGCCAAGATGCTGATTGACAATGTTGTTACGAGTTCTGGACAAAACTACGTTAGAGGTGGAACAGAGAAAGGTAAGAAATGTGGGTTTGGGGGAAAAAATATTTTGGATTGCCTTTCCATATATTTGGTAGTTTGCAGGAGTGTTTTCATATTGTTAGTATTTTACGAAGTAAATTAACCTTGTTCTTGGGCAATGGCATCTCCTCAAAACAGAAGTACCAAGGTATCCTCCTTCTTCAACTGTGGACAGTTTCCCCTCCCCCCAAACTGCCAGGCTTCTGTGAAAATCTCTTCCTGTGCGTTTTCAACAATTTTATGGATGCAGAATGTTATTCCACTTAGGTTTCTTGCATTATCAGTCTGATTCTTCCAAAATACCAGTATTGGTTCTAGTGTAAGTTTTAATCTAGTATCTGTGGAGTATTACAGTTCAGTAAACTTTTGTAAAGAAGTGCTGAGCATAGCATGGACTGTGCTGACTTCCTACTACTTTCATGGGAAGTTAATGTTTTAAGATATGATGTTGCACTTCATGCCTGGCTTTACTAGGCTTTTGTGTGGTAACTTTGTTACATAGATATAGAAATAATTTTTGTATGTTTGGATGCTGCTTCTGTTATTGGTATGTCTTGTATGTGCTCCCAACAATTTTTTGCACAGGCAAATGCTATCCACAGCTGTTGATCTGAGGCACTGACAAGGAAGAAGAGATCCAGGAGTTACATTCCAGCATTAGAATAATTAGAGTAGATTAGAGTAGATGTGTGTTAGATTTTTAGAAGTGTCCCAGAAGGTGGATGAGTATGTTTCAAGACTAGAAATATTTAACACTTCCTTAGTGTTTGTGGCAGTTTTCCCTTTGTTTCCTGCTATTCCTCTAATTTTCCCCAGAATTGCGTTGCTATTTATATCTTCCGTGTAAAACTGCACTTACTTAGGAAGTGTTAACCTCATCAAAAAAGAAGTATAGAATATAACTAGACTGAGACTTTATTGTGGTGGTGTTTGATGCTTTACAAGTAAACTTTGCTCTTGTACCTGTTAAAATTAAAGCTTTCTGTCTGGTTATCATCTACTGGTCTCACAAGTTTTTCAAAAGCTTGCTGCACAACAAGCCTAATTTATAGCTGGAGCAGAAGCATTTCATAACCCATCATTACTTTATTTAGGTAGCTAAAGATGTTGAAATGTTTCCCTTTTTTTATCAAAACTGAATTCGTACAGGTTTTAGTGATGTTTCAGGGCAGAGACGTAGAAAAGAATTTTCCACCTCTATGTTTCAGGTCTGCTCAAAATATATGAGGACTTGCAATAGAAAAAATGGGCTTGTTTTGAGGGGAGATTTCTCCCCATTGTTTGTTCCATCAAACAGCAGCATTTTGTTACTAACTCTGCAGGAAAAACCTTGGACATTGTCAAGCCTGAAAATAACCCAAAGAAACCAGCGATTAACTGGGCCTCTCTTCGAGAAAACAGGGCCAAATATGAATCTATGAAGTGGGCAGGTTAGTTTTACAGTTTTGATTGTATTATGCTTCTCTTTATGTGGTAGATCTGTTGGAATGCTTAAACGTTTCTAATGCTTGCTTTGAGATGACTGAATCTTTCACAGCCTAAATTAGTGATACATTTTAGTGAGCTGACCGTGTTAGCATTTCTCAGCATGGTCATGGAGGACACTGATTACTGTGCCAAGACAGTAATCTGTCTTAAACTTGCTATTCAAGTGGTGTTTTGAATGTCACCCTTTGAAAATGGTGTTGTTTTGTATGTGGCCACAGGAAAAAACATCTGAGAATTGTTAAATATAATAGTATGTATGTTAGTAGAAATTACTTTAGAACTTGAAATGTGGGGCAGTGGTTTTTTCACAGATAGTGAAGTGTTTGTTTCAGCTTTCATCATTTTATGTGAGCAATGGTCTTCCATCACTTCCAGCTAGTCTCCTAGCTCAAGGCACTGTCTGGGTTCTGGGCTTTCCATCTTAAGCTTTAGCAGACTTATACTGACTCTCTATTCTTGCTGATTCAAGTTGAATTTTTCTGATTGTTTAAGGCTTGCCTCCAATTGAGAAAAACTTCTACAAAGAATCATCCAGGACTGCATCTATGTCACAAGAAGAAGTGGAACTGTGGCGGTAAGATAATTCTTTAGGGAATCATCTGCTTGGCAAAAATTACTGTTAAGGTATTAAGCTTGGAATGTGGGAGATGAAATACTGAGACAGAAGCATTATTGCTAGGTTCTTGTAGTAACTTAATCTTCTTAAGAACTCTTTTTTGGGAATGAAACAACTAGCACATGAGATACTATTGGTTGTCTGGAAAGTTAACTTTAGGGATTTTCTGCTTCTCTAAAAGTGTTAGATCTAGCTGAATTTCAGAACAGAAAAAATTCAAGACAGTTCACTGACTTTTGGCTGTTTCTTTGCCTTTCATAAGATAGTATGTTCACATTTTCTAGGTCCTTCCAAGTAGGATTGTTCATGTGTTGACCACCTCTTCCCTGCAATTTTTTTCCCTGCAATTTTTTCCCCTGCATTTTTTTAGTCAAAACCATCTTCAAACCAAATTCCAACTTCTGTTACTGTTGTCTTCCTTTCTGTCTGTCTTGTCTTTACAAGCACATCCTGGTGAGTATGTGCTTCAGTTAACTGTATCCACTCATTTTTATCCAATGGCCTATATCAGTACTTTGCAAGGAAAACAGATCATCTGTTTCAAGTGATGTTGTTCAGCCCCTGGTAATAGTTTCAGCTCTCTTCAGTAGTTCTAGTGAAGTTAGTGAGCATTATTGAAGTGTTAGCTTTTTATTGCTTTTCTTTTTGCAAGATGTCTTTTTTTTCTTTGCATGCCAGAGAAACTTTGCCACAGTGAGCAAAGCATGGTATTGTTTCCACCTGTTTTCGCCTTTTTCCTTAAAGTATATGGATGTGTTATTGTTAGAGCTAGTGAAAATTACAGAACATTGTTCTTGTAGGTTAAAAATACATACTGAGGAGTAGCACTTGTGTGATAAAGGACTTTTTTTTTCTACTTCATCTAATTGGTTTGCTTTAAGGAGAAAAAGGCAGCAGCTGAAAGAAAAAATTCTGTAAACATATGGAGAGGTTGAATTGCCCATTCTTTTCCTAGCTTACACCCCACTTGAAGAAAAGCTTTTTACTGAATGGAATCTTCAGAGGAGTACAGGACTGAAATCAATATGCTAATGCATATGTCATGGTTTAAAACCAGGTGGAAATTAAGTTCTAAGCAGCCACTCCCCTTCCCTCACCCCCTCTAGTGAGACAGGGACAAAAGGCAGAGATTATGGATTGAGATAATAATTTACTGGAAAACAGCAATGCGATAAGAAAAGCAAACAGCAACAACCCTAATAACAACATTGTATAAAAGAAGGTGATTACATGCAAAAATGCTCATGGAAGTCCGACCGACAGAACATCACCACAGCCAGCACCACATGGCTCTTGAGACAAAGGAGAAAATGCTGGATGAAACTGTCCATGCCCATGGTTTTTTACCTGAGCCTGAGATAACAAAAAACAATGATGCCAAGCCCTCTGGTTGGACCATCCACACCACCTTGCTGCTCCATTCATCATTTGCTCCCCCAGAAAAAGGCACAAAAGGGCCATGGAGGGTTCACACATTGCCTTCTTCCACAGGAAACCATACCTCCTTTCTCCTGAAAAGTGAAAAACCCTTCCACCCCCAGTGATGATTTGGGTGGTATAGGGTAACAACGGTAGGCATGCCCACGTGGCTCCAAGCTCCCCTCACTTCCACTGCAAGAAAATTAACTGCCCTTGGCCGAAGCTGGGAGAGCATATTAGTAGCTCTAAATTTGGGGAAGTGTTGGAACACCAGTTTTTAATGTAGTCTTTTATTTGTGTTGTGATTTGGGTTTTGCCTGCTTTTAGGGGTTGGTTGTTCCAAGGTTGTTTTTGGAGCTTGTCTTACTGGTCATGTTCTTTTTCCAAAATTGTTCTGTTTGTATCCTCTAGAGTATCCAGGGAGCTTCTCTGAAAACATCTGGGGAAGGTTTTTGTCAGAATATAGAATTCTGACTGATAACTTCAAGCCATTCCTATGAGTTCTGGGTTGTCTTTGGGTTTAAAAACTTGTCACACCTCCTTAATTTGTAATAGAGTATAATTGTAGCCTGATACGACAGGACTGCAGTTCATGTTAATAACCATGTATAACTTCAAATTAATCATTCTTAAGAAAGAATGGTAAATCTCTACCTCCAGGAGATGTGTTCCTTTAGTAAGACTTTCTTGAAAGTTAGAAGACTAATTCAGTCCCATTCAAGAGCCTGAACTTGTTTTTTCTTGTTCCATGAGTTTAAAAAAAGTTAAGAAACACAGTCTTTTGTGTTAGCTCTACTTTTTCAGCTAATGAGACTTTAAAACAATTGTACTACTTTAACTCTATACAGGAAAGAAAACAATGATATAACTTGTGATGACTTAAAAGAAGGTGAAAAGCGCTGTATTCCCAATCCTGTTTGTAAATTTGAAGATGTATTTGATCATTATCCTGATATTATGGCAAATATAAGAAAAGTTGGTTTTCAAAAGCCTACACCAATTCAGGTATGTCTTCAATTTTGATGACTCTAACTGCAGCTTAAGAGAAAAATGAAAAGTACATTTAAGTATTTGTTGTTTTATGTTAGTCCCAGGCTTGGCCGATCATACTCCAAGGAATTGATCTTATTGGTATAGCACAGACTGGTACTGGGAAGACATTAGCATACTTAATGCCTGGATTCATTCACTTGACTTCACAACCAATGTAAGGACTGCTCACAGGTCTGATTTGTTTAGCTGTGCATACTTCCCCCTGCACTTACTTCCTCCTGCACCCTGAGATGATTTTCTAGTAATGAAGATAAAAATCATGTATTGGAAAAAAAATTGTAAATCTGATGGAATAAGTACCAAATTTGTCACCATAGATTCCATTAGCAGCAGTGTACAGAGGAAGTTTAGAACAGTATAAAAATGTTCAATGTCAACTGTGATGGACTTTGCCTATCCTTATATACCAACATCCTAAATATGCTTTGTTGCAGATCCAAAGATCAGCGTGGGGGGCCTGGAATGTTAGTCCTTGCTCCCACTCGAGAACTGGCACTTCAAGTAGAGGCAGAGTGTTCAAAGTATGCATACAAAGGAATTAAAAGGTAGTCTTTCTTCTCACTGGCTTGTTAAGTAGTATTTTTTTTCTCCTACCAATTGTGACTTAATTCACCTACTACAATAATTGCATTTAAGAGAGGAGGGGATAGTAGTAAATGCAAAGTTTATATTTTCCCAATTTTCAGAATGTCTGTTTTGACTAATCTTATGCTCAAAATCTCTTTTTTGTACATTTGGAATTCTCTTTATTGTAGCTTTTCTGCTTCTTTTCCTTCTGTGTTGACAGCTGAGAAGAATCACACAGAATATGCCGAGTTGAAAGGGACAAGGATCATCAAGTCCACCTCTTAGCCCTGCACAGGACATCCCCAAGAGTCACACCATGTGACTGAGAGTGTTGTCNTGTGCAGGGCTGCCCCATCCCAGGTGCAGAATCCATCCTTATTGAACTTCATGTTGTTGGTGATTCCCCAGCCCTCTGATTGTGGAGGTCTCTCTGCAGGGCCTCGCTGCCTTTGAGGAAGCCAACAGCTCTTCCCAGTTTTGTACCATCTGCAAACTTGCTTGGTATCTCTTCAGTCCTGCCTCCAAGTCATTCATGAAGCTGTTCAAGAGCGCAGCTGAGGATGGAGCCCTATGGGACCCTTCTAGTGACAGGTCACCTGTCCGATGTCACCCCATTCACTCTAACCTTTTGTGCCTGACCTGTGAGCCAGTTGCTCACCCATCACATGTATTTATCCAGCTGAATGCTGGACATTTTGTCCAGAAGGATACTGTGAGAGTATTGAAAGCTTTACTGAAATCCAAAAAGGTTGCATCAGCTGGCTTCCCTTGATAATCTTGATGAGTTACATTGTCATAAAAGGAAGTCAGGCTTGACAAGCAGGACTTCACCTTCATGGAGCTGTGCTGGCTGTGGCCACTGGCTACATTGTCTTACAGGTGTTTGTCAATACCTCCCAGGATAGCCCTCTCCATAAATTTATCTGGCACCGAAGTGAGACTTAACAGGCTGGGGGTCTTTGAAAATCAGAACAACATTCACCACCTTCCAGTCAGCTGGGACCTTTCTGGATTCCAAAGACTGCTCAAAAATCATTGAGAGGCTTCACAATGGCATCAGCCAGCTCTTTGAGGATTCTTGTACAAATCCCATCATGCCCCATAGATCTGTAGGAATCCAGCTGGAGCAGCAGATCCTGCGTAATTTGTGGCTCAGCTGGGGGTGGATCATACTCACAGTCATGGTTTTTCCGCTCAGGGCACTGAAATCCCCTTGGTGCATCATCTGTGTTGAAGACAGCGTCAAAGAATGCATGAAACATCTCTGCCTTGTCTTTGTCCCTGTTTGTGAGGTGACCATCCTCATCCTGTAATGGACCAATGTTATTTTTACACTGCCTATTGCTACCTTCTCTGTAGAACACACCTGGCTTTCTTTTCTGTGAGGTTACACTGCTGAATAATATTCCGGTTCTTGCCCACCAAGGTCTTCTCTGCAAGGCCATCTTCTAGAAGGTCAGCTCTGAATCATGGGGTAATTCCATCCCTATCTTTGCTTTTGTTAAGCTTTATGGTATTTCTATCAGCCCATTTCTCTAGCCTTTTTGTGGTTCTTCTGGTAAAAGCCTAATTCTCTAGTGTATCAGCTGCTTCCCCAGTTTGGTTTCATCCACAAACCTGCAAAGTGTAGATCTTCATTTAAGGAATGAAACAGACATTACTGTACTCTGAAACTTAACTTTTAGGGATCTCTAACTTTGTGTAGCATTCTGGGTAAGTGTTACAGTCAGCCAAACAGTAAAACAACTGACTTTCGATGGTACTGTTTGGAAAATCATGCATCCTTTCATATGCTCATCTATTTTTTGTGTGAATACTTTCAGAACTGCCCAAAATGTACTTGAGCTATCTTCCCTTCACGATTAGTTTCACTGCAGTTTCAGCAGAAAACTATTGCTGAACTCTTGAGGGAGTGTCATTCAGTGTTAATTTTATTATGACTGGGATACTGTCAGTCACACTGTATTTCTTCCTCTTGTTAATACCAAGTGATACTTTTAAATCAACATGGTGGCATTTATTTGAAAAGGATTGACTTTAGCTGAAACTTAATACACTACTTCTGTAAAATGTTTTATTTTACAGTATTTGCGTCTATGGTGGTGGGGACCGAAAAGGACAGATAGACATGGTTACCAAAGGTGTGGATATTGTTATTGCTACTCCTGGCAGACTGAATGATCTTCAAATGAACAACTTCATAAATTTGAAGAGCATAACATATTTGGCAAGTAACTGATATGCAATGAGTAATGCACCATTTGGGAAATGGTTGACTCAGTTTGAATTTAAGCTTTAATGGAGTTTTCTTTAAACTTCCAAAGTCTTAATTACAATACAGCTGAACACTGAAATTGGTGTTGGAGGGATGATTCATACTTACTATAATTGCATTGCAGATGTGAAATATTCCATAGGAAAAATAGGTTTCTAGCATAGCAAGCATTTTAAAGATGCTAAATTGTTTTTACAGTACCGTTTGGCATTCTAAAACTCATTTAGTCAGGATTAGTTACTAATGGATGAAATGCCTTTCTGAAGTTGTCTTTTCCTTTTCTTTTTAAGGATTACCAGTGACTCAGTTTCTTACTAGAACTTGTGCAGTAGCAGAGTCACACAGATATTTAAATGTCAGGGGACTGACTTTCTTTTGATCTCACTGGGAAAATAGCCTTATAAATGTTATTATGAATCCTTATGTCTTCATTTCATTCCTGCCTTTTGCTGTGCTGAACATGTAAGACTGTTGCTGTTTGTGAAACACTTCCTTATATTCAATTTATTTCTAACTTGTCTGTGCATTGTTGCTTAGTTTGACAATTTGGCTGTGCTCTCTGTCCACTCCCACTACCCAGTGAAAGTTAAATTCTCTCCATGTTGTAACAAGTTAGCTCCAGTTCTAGGTAATAGTTGTGAGCTTACTGGCAAGGCCAGCCATGGTATAGGATCATTATAAATTTGGCCATCTGGGAAAGAAGTTTGTTATTGGAAGACAGGAGAGCAGCCTTGTGAAGAAGAGTAACATGTAATTGCTGAGCAGGAGGAAAACAGGCCTGAAAACCTGCATTCTGAGAACTGTAGGAACATTAGTAATCTTTCTGCCAAGGTGAAGTATAGTCATACTACAGGCACACACTGCTTTGTAAAGCAGTGGGTACTGAACCAAGAGCACGTTTCAGTATGTGCAGCATATACTATAGTATGACATTGCTAAAAAGAAGTAACTATCAAATTGAAAAATACGATGATGTAAAACAGGAAGACATTTGCTATTGTACCACTACCAGTTAAAAGCAGTTTTCAGAAGATTGAAACCAGTGGAAGTACCACGTATTGTGATGTGGTTAAGGTCTCATGACTCAGACTTCAAGGAAATGCTGCACTACCAAAGCCCCGTGTGAAAAACTGGACATAGAAAATTCTGTCCTTTTGTAATCTTTCTATATATTTATCCTTGTAGTTTCTTGTGCTTTTTAGTATATGATGCTTTCCGTTTCCAGAGCTTTGTTGTCAGTTTTCAGCCAGCAAATAATTTAATCTTGCAGCCTTGCTTTAGGGAAAAGAGAGTGGTATTAGATTTCAAATTTAACACCTTGAATGAAGAACACTCTTCATTGAAGAGCTTCATTTATAGTTTTCATTTGAAAATATTATTGAGTCTTAGGAACATTCCCAAAGTAAACTTGGTATTACTTGCTAACAAGATACAGTTGTTTCTCAGAGGACTTCCCAGATCAGATATTGGGATACAGTTGTTAAAAAAACCCAACCAACCAAATGTACCACCCCCTAGAAAAACAAAAAAAAAACCCCAACAACAACAAAAAAACCCAAACAACAACAAAAACCAACCAAAACCCTGAAAAAACCCAACAACAACGTAAAAACCAACAACAAAAACAAACAAACAAAAAACCCCCAAACCATCACAACACCAAACTGTTCATTATGTCTATTTAGACACTGGACCCAAGGTGAATTTGAGGTTGGAAATTCTCTTCTTGCCTGACAGAACCATCGATTGCAGTCTTGATTCAGATTTTTAGGAATCCATTTATTCAAGATAGGCTGCTGTTTTTCATTATTTCAGAAGTAAGACTGGAAATTTTATCATAAACAGCCTTTTGATTGTTCAAAATACATGTCATATGAAAATTGCTTTTTGTTTCCTTGTGTTCAGTGTAAATCAGAATTCATTCATCAGCAATCTGATGAAGTAATGTTATTTCTTTGGACTTCATGCTGATAAAGCAGAAGGAAGAAAATTGGAACTGTGCATGAATAATTGGGAAACGTTTAGGAAAAAGGGTAATTAAAAAAATATATATATATAAATCATGAAGGAGGATTTAGAAAGTAGATTGGAGTAATGCTTTTATTCCTCAGTACCAAAAAAAAAGTGTAAAACTTACCAATAACTGATTAAAAACAAAGGAAAGAGGAAAGTAAATAATTTTCAAAGGAAGAACTGGCTTGTAAGATTTTCTTGCCAAGAAATAGAACTGAAATGAACAATATTAACAAAAATAAATATGTATATGTAGTTAGGCCCTGATGGTATGCACTAGCCAAACTCTCATTCAAGACCAGGACCTCAGAGGGAGCCATCTCGCAACTCCCCCCGCCGCAGTCTCGCTGTCGTAGTCCTCACCTCTTCGGGTATGTGGGACCGCTGAAGCTTTGCCACGGCGGTTCTCACGCTGCGTGTTCGGATCCTCGGGGTCACCACTTGTGCCGGAGTTCGCAGTCTTCTGTCTCTGGACTGAGCTCCAGCAACACGCAGCGCACAGCAACCAGGAACAACTACCTCCGCCTTTGGCTCCTCCCAGGGCTTGATTTATAGGGCTTGTGCCTGCCCTGCAGCCACAGCTGTTTATAGGAGGCAGTCCCAGTTAACAATTGGACCCAATTGGGTCCTGGTCTTGAATGAGAGTTTGGCTGGTGCATACCATCAGGGCATAACTACATGTATATATTTAAATATAAAAAGAAACCTAAGATAGTGTCATTTGAAGGACATTTAGATTATAAGCTGGGATGTGGTTATGACACATTTGAAAAAATTAGTACTAATATCTAACATCTATTATAGCCTTTAATCTTTATTAAGCAGCTATCAAAAATAAGGAAAGTAAACTTCAACTACCCTGATCCATCTATTAGACATAGATGCTTTCTTTTCCCTTTGCACTGAAGTGCCAGTGTACTTAATGGCATAGAAAGCTCCTGCTGCTGAAAAAGGCATAGCAGCCAACTCTGTATATAATACTGATGGTGTTTCAGCCTTGCTGTTCTATTAGAATTCACACAGTTAATGAAATCTCCATGAGCCCTCTAAAAAAAAAAGAGAATTAAATCAAGAAATAGAATTCTTGTCTTCTGTCTCTCAGTTGATAATTTGTTGTTATTTCAGAGATTTACACAGATAATGTACTAAACCCCTTTAATATAATAAAATAACAGAATAATGGAGCATCAAAATTAGGACAGTAGAAAGGGATTATCATCAATGTCCTATATTTCCACATAAGTGACTAGAAATTGTCAATACTTAAAAGCCCAATCCATGTAACTTTAATTTTCAAGTAGAGTTTATATAAATCAAAGGAGAAATGAGTCTTGGATGTCAGTCTTCTTTGTATGAGACTGAAAACATTCACAAGTGTGCTTGTATATTAGAAAACTTACCAGTTCCTAAGAGTGGTACTCAGACCTCCAGCTCTCTTGTTCACTTCTGGCTTTTTTTACCAGATGAAACAAGCTTGTGCTCTGGGAGTTGTGCAGTGTCCTAGTGTGAGTCAGAATGTATGCTCTGGCTTTTTTCCTACTTCTAATGAGGAACTAAACTGACAAGTGGTATTTTCTTCCTGTATGAGATCTCTAATGAGGTAGAAATGAGATTTCCCCTTTAAATTACAAACAATTTTTTAGTGTGTGTTGAGCAGGTTGCTCCCCTCTGGGTTTGGCTGGTTATGGGTTTTTTTGGTTTTATTTGTGCATAATTTTAGATACCAACCTAATTATTGTTAAAACAAACAGTTGTTTTTTCTTTATTGACTTTCAATGCTCTTAAAGGGGCTGTGAATTTTCTTATTTTGCCTGTGAGTATAATACTGAATGAAAAAGTATCAGGGAAATTGAAGAGGTAAAATAGAAGTTTAGAGAGGTAAAATAGAAGTTGAACAGGTTTTGCAGTAAGTTATGGAGAAGATTCTGCAATTAAAACAATTACCATTAAAATCTCTTTCTGTGTAATGTCCTGCTGAAATAAACCCTTATCTGAGGGACTAGGCAGAATAAATAACCTTGTTTCTGAACAGGTTTTAGATGAGGCTGACAGAATGCTGGATATGGGATTTGAGCCTCAGATAATGAAGATCCTGATAGATGTGCGCCCCGACAGACAAACTGTTATGACAAGGTATCTAAACATGATAGTGCTCAGGACTTGAACATAAGGTTATTGAACAAGTTAATTGCAAAACAAATGTGTCAGTTATTAAAGTTTTTACTAGTTTTCTTTCTTATTCTGTCTAGCCAGTCCTGATGAGCCATTTGACTTTTTTTTTTTGTTTTGTACTGCCTTATCTGATGTTTTACATCAAATATAAAGACAATTGGGTTCTTCCAAAAAAAAGGAAGGTGTCCTGGGAGTACTAGAATTTGCCATATCAATTTGAAATGCCAACTTACACTTCTCCATTTGGAACCAAATGCATTTCCTGACTTCGTGATCAGTATCTGTGCTAGTCTGTACCTGGATTAATTTTGAAATTATGCAGCATTTGGGAACTTAATACTCAAATATCCCGACAATAATTTTTGTTCCCACATTTTGCATTTAAGCTATTATTTTAGAGAGAAAACATGCTGGAAACTTGCTTATTAGGTATTGTTGAAAACTAAAATCACCTTAGGCTTCAATAGAAAGGCTCCATAATTGTTGCCTGTACTTTTAACCAGTAAAATTACCTTTTAAGCTCGAGTGCTGTTTACTATGATGAAATTAATGAATTGGAGAAGATTTTGCACACTATTCTGATGTGTGTGTTTCCCTCTTCACTTCCTGTTCAGTGCTACTTGGCCTGACGGTGTCCGTCGCCTAGCAAAATCCTACTTGAAAAATCCCATGATTGTGTATGTCGGCACTCTTGACTTAGCAGTAAGTTGTCCTGTTATTTTTTGGTTTTTTCCCCTTCCATTTGCAGAAGAATCTACACTTAATACAGGAAATTTTTTGCTTGTAACTAACTGTATGTAAGTAAATGCACATACCTTTTGTAATCTGAGCTTTCAAGAAAGAGCTCCATACTGTTTGTTTCAAGGTTTCCTTAAAAGTTCAGAAAAATTTAAAAGTATAAACAAACATTTTTTCCGTAACAACATCTGGAAGTCTTAGCTCTTCAGTAGGAATCACAGTTGACAAGTATCAATCATATTGAATGTTCTACTTCACGGTGCCAAGTGTTTTTGTGTGATCCCTTGGTTTTGCAGCCTTAATTTTGGTTCAGCAAGTTCTTGTTCCTTACTTGGTTTTCCTTCTGAAGGTCTTCCTTCTAATGCGTACAGATCCTTATCTGAACCTGTGTTTCCTAACTGCTTCTTTCTCAAATGGAGTGGGAGCTTTGTACTAAACTCTTGGAGGACACTTGTCTAGAGCAGGAAGTATGTCTTTTAAAGTCCAAAACTTTTAACATGTGGATGTAGTTGCTTATTTGTCATTGTTGTGTAGCTATGTGTACTTGGCTCCAATACCAGCAGAATTTACAGAAATAGTAGTTCGCCCAAAATCTTAGGAAATTTTCTTTTTCAGTTCCACTTTTTTTAGTGATAGGGAATGAGGAAACCTAGTATCCAGTACACTTTTAGGTAGAAATAGAGGCAAAATGTGGTTTTTTGTCTATTCTGTTCAGAACTACACTTTTATCAAAGGGCATTTCTTGTCAGAGGATTGGAATTTGAAAGACATCAACTGCTGTTGTAGCTCTCTAGGACATTTCATCTCTTTTTACAGGACCTTCTCTTAATTGAAGAGGTGACATCTGGGGGGGAGGGGGAAGGGTTCCCATATGGAGAGAGCATCTTTGTGTACTTGATTGAATCTTCAGCTCCTGCCACAAGATCATGATACCATGCCATGAGAATGTCTAAACATTTATTCTACTTAGGAGATATACCTTAGACATTCTGTAGTAACTTTCAGATGTAATGGAGTAAAGTTTTTAATGAACTGTTACTGGAATAGTTAGAAGTTATAATTTCAAATAGATTTGCAGAATCATCTTTAAAAGCCTGTAATTTCAAGTAAGGCTGCCATTGTTCCAGCTTGCTCTGGATTAACATAAAAATATTTGCACATTTAAGAACTTCAATCTGTTTTTCACTAATACTATATTTATTTCACCTCAGTAATCTGTACCTTTAAATCTCTGTAAATAAATGGTTTGGCAAAGTATTTAAAGGTAAATTTTATTATTCTCCTAAAGCAAGTAGGAAATAAGAAATCTACATTGTTTGAACTCCAAACTGATACATATTAAAATAGTTTCTTATGGTGTCATGTATTATTAGTTTTATAACATGGCAATATGGGAATTAACAGAAAAAAATACTGCTCTAATCTATTTCTACCTAACATCCCTTTTTTGCTGTTTGACAGGCAGTAAACACAGTACAACAAAAAGTTATTGTTATCCCCGAGGAGGAAAAGAGAGCTTTCATGCATAGCTTCATTAAGTCTATGAAGCCAAAAGATAAGGTCATCATTTTTGTGGGAAAAAAGCTTACGTATGTAATCACTTCCCAGTATCACATCTGTTTGGTTTTTTTTCCTAACAGAAATACTGAATAGTTTCTTAGTTCACGTAATAACTATCAAGTGTAATAGCTCTTGTCCACAATGTGCTGTTAGTAGTATTATTTTTATTTATTTATTTCTTCCTTCAGACTGACTGGCTGTTTGTATCTTTTTTAATATCGTTAATGGTGGTGGTAAGTCTCAATTTCACATAGTTCAGGTGGGATGTTTGGATTCTTGGGGATACATGAACGTGATGCACTGTTTACTTCCGTATGCCTCTGGTGCATGCAAGACCTGATTAATGGGGAGGGTGGTCATTGTATCATACTTGAACTTTTTGAGTGAACAACACAGGAATAATCTAGTATTTCTCTAAAATATAAATAAAGGTAAACATCTCTATGGGGATTAGACTTCTTTTCCTATTTTATAATAAATATCAGCTGAGCTCAGCAGTGTTTTGTCCTTAAGCACACATTTAGCTTTTGTTGTCACATTACTGTCTTTTTGATCTAAATCTAGATACTGCACTACTTTCTTCCTTTTTTCCTTTTAAGAGCCATTGCTTTATTTCCCCCTAGAGCTGATGACTTAGCAAGCGACTTTGGTATCCAAGGAATTCCAGTACAGTCACTTCATGGCAACAGGGAACAGTGTGATCGAGAACAGGCTTTAGATGACTTCAAGAAAGGTGAGTTTGTACTGAAGTACTGGTTTGTTTAGGACAGACTTTTAAAGTTTGTTGTGTTCAAAACTTGTCTATTTCTAAGTGCCATATCTCTTTAGTACTATGGAAATGGAAATATTAAAGAGCTCGGAATTATACATTTACTTCATTAATTTGAAGAACAAAAAGACCCAGCAAACAAAGAGATTGCTCTATAATAAAATTTGGAGTGTCTGGGAGTTTAATAATTTAAAGTAAGGCTTATTTTACTTTTGACATTTCTGGAAAAGCTGGTATTGTGTTAGTCTACAGAATGGTAAATTTAAATGTCAGATGGTGGTGCTTTCAGTGAAACAGTTCTGCTCCAGATTATGCCAGTAGGGTTATACGTCAGGGTTATGTGAACACATGCTAATAAAAGTCTAGTGCTGTGACAAGAGTGTCAGCTGAGAATATAGTTGTTGAAGTTGTTGTTCTTTGGACAGACTCTTTATATCAACTAGGCATGTTTCTTACTTTTTCTGCACTCTGCTGTTCTACTTGTGAAATGCAAATAATAGTAAAATAACATTTTGGGTGCTTACTTACCGGCTTGTATTTGAAGCTAAGTCAGTGTGACATGCAACAAGCATATTTTTACTTTGTGTTAAGAATAATAAGTGCATTATAAGCTAGAAAACCAATAGACTGGAGTATATTTTCTACTTATTCCATAAACTTCCATTCTCTTCCTGTCATACTTATTGTAGGCAAAGTTCGAATATTGGTAGCTACTGACTTGGCATCCCGCGGCCTTGATGTGCACGATATTACTCATGTTTTTAACTTTGATTTCCCTCGCAACATTGAAGAATACGTTCATAGAGTAGGTCGTACTGGAAGAGCAGGGTAGGTGTTTACCAGAAAATAGTAATGTATTATCAATGTTTTGTTGTGTTTTATGCACTGCATAGGTGTTTTTCTTGTCAAATTCTAGAGGCTACAGGTGATGTGGGGTGGGGGAGTGAAGACTTCAGTCTATCAAAGTATGTTCTAGAAACACACTGCTTTGTGTCTTGAAATGAATTCACTGTTAAATTGAAGGCAATGAAGTTTTACATTTTTCTGTTATTGAATGAAGGATGTTTGAAAGCTGGTTTAAATATGAGGAAGAATTAGAAAAACAATGTCTGCATTGATATTCTGGAATGTTACTTCCTCATTTGTCTCTTCATGAGCTGCTGGGTTATTTAGTTTTCTAGACAGCACATTGAGAAGCCATCTGTAGGTTCAAAGTCTGCAGCCAATCAAGGTGGTGTACTTTAGTGGTGGTTCTTTTGGATGCTGCTTTTCCAGGCTGGTAAAAGTGTGATTTTTCACATTTAATCATTATATGAATGTGTGTTTCTTCATAACTTAAATATGTTGCCTTTATGCTAGGTTTATTATCTAAAAGTCTAGATTGGTTGTGCATGTGCTCTATTTTAGGTGAATAGCTGTATTCTGATTTTTATGAAAAGTTGCTCTCTGTCACGTGCACAGTTAATGCTCAAGCCACTTTTATTCTACCAGCTCAGTAATATTGCCTAGGTCAGTAGTAAAAGCCTAGTAAGAGTTATTTTGAAGATCAGCAGTTGTTTCCTTCCTTGTTCAGGCGCACTGGTGAGGCAGTAACGCTTGTCACAAGCAATGATTGGAGGTTTGCGTCTGAGCTGATTGACATTCTGGAAAGAGCAAACCAAGTAAGAATATATTACTGGGTAAGATTTATGTTGGTTCTGGGTTAGCACCTGAAGCAGGTCATGAAGGTCCAAGCCTATTTAGACCCTTCTTGGTGAGTGTTCGTGGTATCTCAGGGAAAGACAATGGCTATTTCAGTCTGTCTTGTCCTAGACAGCCTCAGCTGTATTTTACCATACAGATGAGTCCCAGGAAGGAACTGTGAACTTTAACCAAAGCGTTGCATGTCCAAAGAAAAAGTAACTAACATACACATTGAGGTGTGCAGTGGAATAATAGGGTCTATTTTATGTCATAATATTTTATTCCATTTGTATTTCACTTCTGGTTGCATGTTTCAATGGTCTTGTTTAACAGTGTAAATATTAACAATACTTATATCAGAAGAAGCTCAACTATCTTATCTGTTTATTGTATCTGACTGTTGTGATACCTGTGTGTACTTTTCCAAGCTTTCTTACTGATGCTTGTAAATAGTATGTGAAATGGAACTGGAATGTGATCTCTTTCTTTAAAGAAACATATTTTTTCTTGATACCATATCTAAGAAAACAGAGACAATTGTGTTGCTGTTTCTTGCTGTAACAAGAAACAATATTTTACCTGATGTATAGTAAACCCCCAGTTCAAGTCTTGACTTGAGCTGAAATTTTGTTTGTTTGGGTTGGGGTGGTTGGTTGGTTGGTTTTTTGGATGGGAGTTTGAGTACATACTAAATGGATTTTATCTAGGACATGTGGTTTTTACTACAGACACTTACTCAGACTTTAAACCCTAGGTTAGAACTTCACCTCAATCATCTTCTGGTTTACAACTCTCTGAAAGTTACTGTGTTGCTTTATTGCAAACCTACTAAGATGCTTTTGAGGGAAGAAAAGGTGTAGAAGATTAGTCACCTAATAATTCCTTAAAGTTACAGATTTGGGGGTTTTGGTTGTGGTGGGGTTTTTTGTTTTTGTTTTTATTCAGAAAATACAAGAGGTGAAACCACTAATGATACTGTGAAGCTACTTTAGAGGTGCCTTGTGTTTTGTATTACCATTCAAGCCTTGTTTCCAGCTGCAAACTGCAAAGTTCCCAAACTGGTTTTGGTTTTTTGTAATGTGTGATAGTTCAACTGGGAACGGCTCTGAGTTCAGAGGAGAAAAGAGGAACTCTGTATCCTTGCTTTCAAGAATTACTATTAGTCATAACATTATTCTCAAACTTAGGTATGTCTGATAGAAGGGAAGTATCCCTGCAGATAAAGTGTTGGGGTCTTTTCTCATGACAGTGGAAATACCATTATTTCTGTCTTAAAGCATCATGTAAAAGTAAGAACTAAAACAAATACTTCCATTTCAAAACAAGTAAGCTGCATTTGTTAGCTACATGTTCTCTGATTTTGAATCTGCAGATTATATAAAGAAAAACAGGTACAACAAAAAGGTGTCTGTTTCATGTTGAAGGGATCTTGTATATATAAAAGCTTACTAAGAAGCATGGACAGATATATTAGGGAAACAGGTGGAAAAATAGTGATCTCTGTAATACCAAGAAAAGCATTCCATATAAATTACGGCATCTCTACCCTTTTCTGTTTTCTTGCTTGGACTACCCTACCTTGCTTATATGTTTAGCAGATACACATATTGTTCATGAAAAATCTCAACAAGCCACTACATGCTGGATATTACCTCATGGAGATTTTTATGTTTCTGTATCCTCACTTCTTCCTACTCTTGCCTTCTGCTTGCTCAAAAACCACTCTTGATAGTAATTGTTGCGATGTTAGTTTGGAACGAGTTGTGCTTCAAGCTCTAGGAGAGGATCTGATAAGGTGGAAGAAAATCATTCCATGTTTCAACTGAAAAATAACTTTGTCTCATTACTTATATCTCCATTGATAACTCTGTAGTGACTTTCAGCTAGAGATACATAATTTTTAACTTTATTTTTAAATAATGTTTGAAACTTAGGCAGAATAGACTCTTCCAGAGTTGTCATATTCTGCCAGGACAGTTGTTTACCAGTAAAAGCAATTCAGCACATAAAACATATATTAGCAAGCTGTCCCTCATGCCAGCTCAAGAAAAATTGCTGATAGCAGATGGCAAGCATTGCTCAATTATAAAGCCAGACAAAAGAAATGGGAACTAGAGGAATATGACTTCCTGCTCCACCAGACCTTTTGTCTTGGCTGTATTCTCCACCTGCTCAAGCATTGCCAAGCCCAGGCACTTTTAGGGAGACTTTAAGGTGTTTACATTTGTTTGTACTCTGCTGTTTGCACTGTATTTGTGCCACTGGCAGACACAAATCACACAGACTGAGCAGTCATGTTAATACCGTGTTCACACGCTGCCCTTCGCTCTGATCAGGAGACTGATTCTGGATGGGGTGACTTCCACTGATGGCCACATGCCATTGCAGATTGTTGAAGTGGGCTGGCTTTGACACATCAGTGATCCAAGACCTCTTGACAGTACAGTTGCCCACAGTGCTTTTTGCAGTAAACATTCCATTAATGTCAGCATTATGCCCAACCTGGTTTAAGAAGTCTTGTTAGATACTGCCTTTGTTCCATGAGCAAAAGAATGGTATCTGGGGTTTTTTCTTTCATCACTGTCACTCAACCTAGTAAGTCTGTCTGTAATTCTTCACATCTGGCCTCAGTCCATAAGAACCTTGAGGTGAGAGTGTGTTGATACTATTCACCTTCTTTTCACATAATTACAACCATGCTAAAAACCCCTGTGGATCTGGGTAAGATGCTTTTGTGACCTCCCAGTGGTGGGAGATCTGACCATTTTCTCCTGTCCTTCTTTTCTTGTCTTGTAGCTTTGTTCTAAGCACATGAGAACCATTCCTGTGACAACACTTTCTTTAAGTCAGAGTTTCTCTTCAGAGGCTCTTAAAACTTCTGTAAGGAATTTAATACAAATCAATATTCAAATGTATGTATATAGTATGATATCACCTTTAAGTGGCACTTGATGTTTTTACCAGCTGTTCATTATTACTAAAAGATACATTTCTGTTTGAACTATAATGTTGTAGTTAGCTGGTTATATGTTGCCATCAGATATGGTGATACAAGCATGGATAAATTATTGAAAATTCAGACACACTATGATGATTATTTTTCAGTATATTTCAGTACAGTCTTATGCAAAAAGATTTCTCTCTGCATTTCTACAAAAAAGAATCTGCAAAGTGACAGGAGCTAGATAAATAATGAAATCAAGTTTGGGAACACACAAATCAATGGCATTTACATAAAGCAGAGTCTAAAAGTTTAGATTTATTTAAAACTCACCTTGGTTTTTGCCTGCTTTCTTATTAGGTGGTTCCTGACGAGCTTATTGCAATGGCAGAAAGATACAAACAATCACAAATGAGAAAAGAAATGGAAAAGGATATACAAAGACCTTGGAGAAAGCCCTCAAAATAAGTGTAATCCCTTGAAGTTACTGAAACAGAGAATGTGATTATAATTAGTGTTATCATCCATGGGCCTGAATGTCTAAGTTTCGTGATTGTTTTCTGTACCTGTCCTATTTCAACAAACTTCTAAAAAGTGTCTTAGAAAAGAAAGCTGGATTAACTTTATATAGAAATAAATCTGGTGTTGCATTTGGGGCACTATTTTCACATAAAAATTAGTTTATTTTTCTTTTTTTTTCTTGTGTGATGTATGAAACTTCTAAAGCCGTTTTCGACTGGTTAAAAACAAATATTGTGGCTTTGTTGGTTGGTTTGGGTTTTTTTTTAGTTAAATGTAGTATTAATATATAAGAATGTAAAGGGTAATTTTTTCCTTTTATATTCAGAGAACTGGATTATTCACTGTAAGCAATGTTTGTCAATGTAGTTTCAAAATACTGTACCTTGCCTTGATATGCCACTGGCATGCAGAAGTATTTCTCAAGATAATGAAAACTGCTCGGTTTGCCATTACTTATGTTTGCTGAAGCAAGTGTTCTTTATTCTTATTTTAAAACTTAATATTGGAAGTCATTTTTGTTAAGACTTGTGTCTCAAGATTTTTGAGAGAGGCCTGCATTTTGTTCTAATGGAGGCGAGCATGACAAAGAAGTACATGTTTGTGGCTAACTGGGGAAGAAAACCAGCTTCTACTCTTGTTTTTGTGGATGTAATATTCTAGATTAAGGGATAAAACCAGGATTTACTGTAGCAATGTTAACAAAGCCACGGAGAAAAGAATACATTCAAAGGTCAGCTTTTATTTCTTCCAGATAAAGTTGATTCACACTTTACATTTGGATGTCAGGTTCTGTCACACAGAATCCCAGTGATAATGGGGCATGTTTTCTACTCTTCGAAATTTATATGGGAAGGAGTTATTCCTTCATTCAGTGCTTGGTCTGAACTTGTGTTTATTTATGTGTCATATGATTAAATAAAAACTAATAAACAAAACTCAGTAAAATGAGAATTTAGTAAAATTACTCTCTAAATATTCTTCAGTCTTAATTTGCTCATAATTGAGGTAAATCTGGGCATTATTCAAGCCAATAGGTTATTTTGCCTTCAAAAAGTAGGCTGAAAATATGGACTTCCCATGGCTTCTACAAGTAGAAGCAAAAGATGTATTTATTTGCAGTACAGCAGTTCCCAAATGCTGTGCACTTCTCACCTGCACAATTTTAGTAATAGGAAATATTAAAACTACTTTTTTTTCCTACCATACATTTCTTCAACATGAGAAAAATGAATATGAATTTCAATTTCAGAAGTGTCCAATTCATGCTGCATTTTGGTTTTGATAACCTTTTATATCAAGAGTCTCCCTCTTTGATACAGGTTGAAAGATGCATTTCTTTTTACATGATCCATTATACAAATAAATGCTCATTGGCACAATAACATCTACTCTGTTGCAGCATATTAGGTAACGATTGCTTTCCATCCAAAGCCCAGTGAAAAGACTGATTTCTAAAGCAATTCTGAAGACTCAGAAAGGATAAGTTACTTCAGGAACTTCATATTACTTTGATAAAATAGTCTCTCTCTGCTAACTGTTACTGGTGATTGTCCTTTGCAAAAGATCTTCATCCATGCAGGTGATCTGGAGAAGTTGTTCTGGTTAATGTCAAAGTAACTCCAGTGACTTTTTTTTCTTTTGAAGGCAGGAGTGTATTTTGGATATTCTGCAATGCATCTTAATTTTAAATAAAATTGTCATTTTTCCCTTTATGCAGTCATTGATGCCTTTGTATTTGGAAACATAGAAAATACATGTGGGAAATTAACTATTGCAAATTCTTCTATTTGTTCTTAGTATACCTTGAAGATATTTTGATGGTGGCATCTACATTTGGGTAGGCAAAGTAAATATTACTTAAAACATTTCTTTTAAGGGTTATGGCTAAGCAGTGTGACTGAAGTGTGCATTTTTCTTAGTGTTCTTGATTTTATTTTGGTTTGGTTTTTGTAGTACCAGACTACTGAAGAGTAGTTTATGGTGCATAATTTTTTGTTTTAAACATGCAAGTCTACATGATACCTATTGCGAAGAATGTTCTTAATAATTCTCGTGAAATACTGGGAATCCATTGTTCAATTCATGGCTTATTTTTCTTGAAAGGAAATGATGTTTTGCTTTATCTTCTAGGCAGAGCAAGTTGTATTGGGGAATAAAAAAGTGAGTCAGCTGAGACTTTTGCAGACAATCCACAAAAAATCCCAGACATCGCTGAAAGCAGTGATCCAGGTCTCCCAAGTGCCAGTCTGAGTCACTTGGCTGCGCGACACAGGAGTGGAGAAAAGCAGTTTTGACATGATACGAACAGAATTTTTCCAGTTCTTTTGGATGTTTCATTTTAAGTTGCTCTAGAAGATACTTCAGCAGCTTAAGACAACCTTTCCTGTTAAAAAAAAATAAGAATATATTAGGTACCTTTTCCATAGTTCTAAATACATAGTTCAGATATTTAAATACTATTATATGTAATTCTCTGGTGACTTTCTTGATTAGTACAAGATGTAATTGGCAAACCAACTTCTTAGTTTAGTTGTTAAGGAGGCTTTGTACCTCATGTGGGTTTTGTTCTTCTGTGTTGAAGAAATCTGGAAAACAGTTCCTATAGAAATGAAAAATCATTTATTCATCTAGATCTCATTCAGCAGTTTCCTCACCATCATTTTAGAAATTGCCTTGATATGAAGTGTACTTTTGCTCAGAAAGTGGGGTCATCACTTTTTTTAAGCTGTTTTTTCTGAACAGGACTGAATTTGGGAAAGATAATTTAACAAGTCACATCTTTTTGCCTTCCAAGGCAAGTCTGGAGTGTAAAGCAGCAAAGTGATTGTTTCCACCTTTTGTTAGGTAAATGCAAGTCAGACATTCAGCAAGCACATGCAGGGTTGTGTTGCTGTAGAACAATTATGCCTAAAAGACTTATTCTTGCTTCTTGTTATGAGTAATTACTCTTAGATCAAATTCTTAAGTGCTAAACTGAAACAGTGTTAGTGCTAGCCCAGCTCACACAGGCTTAAAGTAAAATATTCCTGTGAAATACCAACCTACAGCACTTGGGTCCATCGGATTCACAACATGTCTTTGAGTTGCCGTGGTTGTTTATCATATCCTTTTCGATATGCGAGAAGGAGAGTCGCCAGGTGTTTCCTGAAGTGAAGCACAAGACTGTTAAATGGTTACACAGCACTAAGCATCAGCTTTTGTAGCTAGAAAAAAACCCCAATTTTGTAGTTGACTTAAATACCAGCAATTTTTTTGCACTCGCTAAAAAAAACATAATTCATAAAAGTGAATGCAGTTAGTTCCTCCTGAACTCCCCAGCTGCTTCACAAAGACAGTTAGAATGGAATTAATATAGGACATTGTTAGTTATTTGGATGCTTTAAGTTCCTAAGGATTACTTTAAGCTTAATTCTGAAGTTCCCCGGATTTGCTGAACATGATTTAGGGAACTGCATTATTCATAGAAATCTACTACCTTTGAATTTCTGTACTCTTTTTGTGTTTTCTGGGTTTTCTTTCTGCAAGTAATAGGTTTGTGAGTTTGTCTCGGGTAAAGTGACTATTCTAAAGCACTTCTTTTTGTTCTGCTCACGCTTCTGAAAATAATTGCTAACATAGCTCAATGCCCTGTTTTTAACACCAGCAATCACTTTTGTCTTCCTTGCATGAGTTAGACTGTTTCCCTTGCCTGTTTGGCTCAGTTACTCTTTGCATTTAATTTGCACAGGAAGAGATTGCCAAATAAATCAGTACTGCTGTACTGGGTTTTGATAACATGGGCATGCTATTTAAAAAAATACCAGATTGCTTGAAATCCTTTTGCTGAAATCATCAGTTACCATAATGCAATGACAAGTCAGAATGTTTCTGCCAACTAATATAGGCTCAGTGTGACAGTGGTCTGGAGGAAAAAATGTTGTAGCCATACCAGAGTTCAGTGAGAAATAATGTATCTTGATAGAAAACAGTTTGCTTCCTGCAGAAGTATCTGATTTGTGGATGCAGTCACATGTACAGGGATGTTCCCTGCATTCTTAGCAACTTTCTTCTAATTTCCTTACAAGAGAGTGCATACTGCTATTAAGTACACTGCTAGCACAACGGAAGGCTCATATCCATGTGTCTGGCTGGAGTGGATTTAATATAATGCTCTTACTAATGATCAGTGTACAGCCTGGCAGGCCGGGTTTGTATTTACATTTCAGTACAGAACAAGCAGTACCACAAATCTGATGCTTTAAAGAGGGATTTCAGTTGTCTGAGCTGGATCTATCCAGGATGAGGTATCTTGAAGGCAGAATACTGAACATGATCTGGAGACCCTTTCTATAGCACTTGTAAGTGATCAAGTTGTAGAGAAGATACTTCATAACTTATTACTGTCCATATTTGAGGTACCTCTTAGAACTTTTTCTCTTTTGTTTTGCTTGGCTACTAAATAAAGTGATCTAAATCTCATATCTCTCTTGACTTTTGTTCCCAGCCACTGTTCAATTTTGAGGCCACCCTGTGTGCTGAGGGGCCAGCTGTGCTGAACCTCCAAAGTCAAGATGATGTCCACTGATATTTCTGATGGAGGATTTTTGATCTGAAGAGTTATTGCAGGGCTTCCAGCCTTTTTCCTTGCCACTTTGACTTCCACATCTAGTAACAAAGAAAGTGATATTTCATGTTAGATAGATAGATTAGATAGATGAAACTTTTTTTTGAAGAATGTTACATTTTTTATTAAAGAGCTCATAAGCAATCAAAAGAAATACCTAGGTTCAGTTACTCATTCTTTATCCTACAAGATATGGATGTTAAAACATTGAGAAGGCCTGTTGAGGAGTTCTCTCAAATAGGGAACACTACTGTGTTTGCTTGATTTACTGTCTTAAGAATTAAAAATATAGTAATGTTTTTCAATGAACTGCTTCCCTGTTGAAAACATACAGTGAAAAGATTTGGCCACAATGTTTCTGAAGGTTTTGGGGAAAAATAACCCTAAAAATGGGTATGTTTTCTGTACTGATCAATAAAAAATATTAGGTACTGTATAAAAGAAAGCTCTTTGTTTTACTGCTAGTTCAGCCAATGGCTCTTTGTATGCTCCATATAGATGCAAGATGTACAGGTAATGTAGGAAATACCAAGCATGCAACAGAACCCTTAATGTTTATTATTTTCATACAGAAAATATGCATAGTGGAATTAAGATTAGCTATGATGTATTTGTGATTCTTAACACAAGAGCGAACTTGAGATACTGGGGACAGCAGGGGTGACAGCTCCATTGACACGAAGAGACAGAGGACTGGCTGGAAAACATATTTTCTGAACAACAGGGCAACACCTATGCACAATGTAACTGGATTTTTAGGACTTCTACATGAAGCTTATTCTCAGTACTAACCTTTAATGTTTTTTACTTCCTGTTTAATAATTTCTCTTAGTGCTTTAAGCATTTTAAAGGCTGATAATTTTCCATCTTCATCTAAAAACTTCAACAAACCCTTTTCTTTTGGAGTTCTTTTGAATGATACATAATAATAGGCTCCAGTATCATCAGACTCGTCCATCTGAATCCTTTCAACAGGCATTACAAGCATGATGTCAAACTCATTTGGTTCAGATATCTGCAAATACGAGAATACAACAGTCAATGTGCAACATACATTTTATTTTCCTGAGGTTTTTATACCAGTTGTGGTTTTATCGACCTTGGTATACTAATCATGTCTGATGTGAAATATGAGCTTATTTCTGTGGTATTGCAAGATTACTGTGCATTGGGGTGGAAAATAGCAATTTGCAGCTCACTTCCCAGCTCTCCCAGCTTATTAATTTTTTAAGATAGTTTTAAGATTCTTGAGCTGTTCTGAATAATTAATGCATAAATGTTGGATTCAGTCATCCTTTTGCACATAGGATCAACTGAGGAAAAAAAATGCATTGCTAGGTCTGAAGCTAGTTTTAGGTAGAAAAAAATAAGGTGTCTCCATGTTTGTCTTTGTTTCAGTCTGCTGGAACCAGGAAGAAAGGTACTGGTTAATCATAGAAGGTGAAGGGGTTGGAATGGACCTTAGAGAGAGCTAGTCCTGACCCACCCTGCCCTGGACAGGGATCCCTTCCACTAGACCAGGTTGCTCAAGGCTTTATCCAGCCTGGCCTTGAACATTGCCAGGTTTGGAGTATCCACAATCTCCCCAGGCACCCTATACCGGTACCCTATCCCACCCCCACTCACAGTAAAAAAATTCATTCTAATCTAAATTTTCCTTCTTTCAATTTGTATCCATAACTCCTGCTTTTTGAAAAAACTAGGAACTAAAACCTGGCCCAGGGCATCTCGTGCAGTGCTATACCTGAATGGTCCTGTTGTTAGACCGGGCTCACCAACGTGCTGTGCAAGGGCAGGGCTTTCTGCGGCTTGAAAGCGAGTCCCGTTCAGGTAGCATCTCTGACTGAATGCACATACGTACACCATTCAGCAGGTTATTGATCATTTTATAATGCATTGTTGTTACTTCACAGAGTCATCCTTAATTTTAACTCGTCGGTCAGGGCCAGCTAAGAGCTGCTCTCGCGCGGCAGGAGCAGCGCAGGGCCGGCCCGTGCGAGCCGCCCGCCCGCTGCCGGCGTCCCCACACCCACCTTGACGCGCTCGTAGTAACTGCCGGCGCTCTGCCGCTCGATGGAGCTGAAGCAGCTGTCCTTGCCGCGGATGGCCTGGACCAGGTGCGAGACCACCCCGTTCACCAGCGTCGCCGCCTCGGACACGTCTTCGCGGGCCAGGCTGAGCCGCGACAGCACCTCCCGGAGCCGCAGGGCGTCCGCCGCCGGCGGAGGACGGCGGGCTGGGGCAGCCAGCGCCCCGTCAGGCACCGCCGGGACGCTCCGCGGGGCCGCTGGGGCTCTGGCGGCCGGCGCTCTGCTCACCGGGGTGGAGAGCGCCTCTGCGCCGCCCG